>VXAA01000599.1:1656-36797 GCA_013399115.1 Anseranas semipalmata
CACCGCCACCGCTCCGCGCCCACGGCGCCCCCTGGCGCCCGCCTCGGGCCCCGCAGCACTGGGGCGTGGGGGGGCGGCCCCGACCCTAGCGCGGGGCAGAGGAAGGGGCAGGGGCNGGGGTCCCCCCAGGGGCAGGCAGAAGCCCTCTCCCTGTGCCTGGCAGCCCTGAGACCTCGCTCACCCCCATCCCGCTGCCCCCCAGGGCCCGGCCCCCCAGCAGCGGGGTTAACGGGAGCCCCTGGTCCTGCTAACTCAGCCCCAGGTGGGAAAGCACCGCTGCAAGCAGCGTTTGGGGGGAGCTGTAAAAGCCAGGTGCTCCTGCAGATGCCCCCAGCTCAGCACAGCCGGACAGCAAAGCCCCGCAGAGCCCCGGCCGGCTCTGCCCCGCGCCCTCCTGCACCCCGCAAACCCGGGTGCACGCTGCCGGCAGCCCGGGCAGAGCCTGCGTTAACCGGGCAGCCACGGGCACACGCTCATCAGCCTCCAAACCTGTGCCCCATGTTCCAGATGCCGACACCTCCAGCGGGAAGGGGAGCATCACCTGGAGAGCCCCGTCCCCGTGGGACTCGTCCCCCCCAGGCGCACCCATCCCTCCAAGCCCCCTGTCCCCGCGGGGAGCCAGCCCTCGGCACCGCTCACGGGGGAAGTTTCTGGGGCTCCCATCAAGGTTTTAAAGCCTGCAATGGGCAAAAACGTCTCTGCACCACAGGTAGCCAAGCAGGATGGGGGGGGGACGGGGTGCACACGCCAGGGGGACACGAATAAAAACCCCTGGCACCGAGGAACGAGCCGATCCCGCAGCTCCACGGAGCCGCTGAGACTCGGGCGCTCTCGGCGGTGCAGTTATTTATTTATTTTCATCCCCGGTACATGACATTTCTCTTCTGAAGAAGGCAGCAGCAGCAGAAAGCCCATCACACAGCCTCTCCTGAAAGCAGAGCCTGGAAACCAGCGTCTCATCTGCATATTCATAAGTACCTGATAAATTAATCATGATGGCAGAAGCATTCAGGCTAGAAGGGAGGTGACAGGGGAAGGTTGCACCCCCAGCACAAGCCCGTCCTCGCACCCGCTCCTCACCTCCCAGGCACAAAATATTCTCGCCCCTCCGTAACCCGCCCGAGCCCCAGGAAAGCGCTGTGCCCCCGGGGCGAGATGCTGAGCGGATGGGCTGGAGCACCCGAAATCTGGGGGACCTCATTCACGGGACCCCCCCCCAGCCCAGCTCCGTGCCGCACTCATCGCTGTCCCAGGTCTGCCCCCAGTGCCACCAAGCTGCCCCACCTCAGCACTGTGATAGAGGCGGCGTTGCTGAGTTTGACCCCAAAAATCCTTTCGTGCCCTCTCTCCTTGCACCCGTTTGTTCACCCTCGGCCAGGGGCGAGCAGGCACCGCAGGGTTTTGTGCCTGGCAGCCCTGGAGCAGGAGCAGTGCACAGAGGGGTCCTGGGGAGGGAGCTTGGCTGGAGCAGAGCCGCAGGAGGTGCGGGGGGAGCCGGGGGAACCGCACGGCGCAGCACAGCCCTGCTCTGCCCCAAGCCTGGGTTCTGCCACGCACTCTCCACAGGCAGACCCCATCCTCAGGGCCCCCTCTGTGTCGCTTTGCTGAACCCCTCGGCTCGGGGGACGAGCCACCCTGCACCAGGAGAGACGCTGCCTCTGGGAACAGGGCTGACGCAGCCCCCCCCAGCACACAGCTGAGCCATTTGGGCTCACACCCCTCTGCTTTCCTCCCCACCTGGCCACTGTGGTTAGGGCTGCATCGCGCCCAGCAAGAGCCAGCGACAGCCCGCGGTGTTTGGAGGGGCTCGTTACAATTTCATGCATTGCACCATGTTCAAGAGCTGACAGCCCCGCCACGTCCTCGTGCTGCTGGACTGAGGCAAGCCCGTGCCCGCAGGGACATCGCCACGCACCCAGCGGTTCCCTTGCGCTGGGAACAGCAGCTTTTGTGCTCTGCAGATCCCGGAGCAGGATCCATCAGCTCTGAGTCAGGTCCCTCCCATCCCGTCTCCCTGGCTCAAATGTGAATGAGCAGGAGTGTGTTTGGGGATCTGCACGTGTTAGCAGATGTTTGAACTACTCCCATGCAGAGATAACAGCATGAGAGCTATGGGGGACACAGCACCATGGACCAGAGGCTGCTCCTGTTAGCAGTGTGTTCACCATGTTCGGCTTGGTCTCGGCCCAGGTAATTAGCATCTGAGTGGTAATTATTCACATTTGGCCTTTCTATATCCTGCCTATAGATCTGACAATGAATGCTGCTCCTTGAGCTGAGCCTACGCTGGATTTACCAGCGTGCGCTGCGAAAGTTAACAGGAGGCTGCCGTGGGACAAAAGATACTGTCTGCTGTAGCTAACAGACAGCCACGTGCTGGGAAAAGCAGGGGGAAAGGCACTTTGCGGGGAAGCCACAGATGCCAAGCACGGAGCAGCCATCGCCGACACATGCATCTCTGTTGTGAAGCAGGAGGAGCAAAACCCCAAGCACCTGGCAGCCGCTGCTGGCTGCTATGGGGCTCTGACGGCACCACGCAGACACACGGGGCACATCCTGCGGCAAGCAGAGGCTCATGGACTCCCCCCGGCATAAACCCAGCGAGGGGTCTCTGAAAAAAGGAGCTGCTGCCCCCTGCAAGCGAGGAAACATCGGAACCCAGCTGCTACCCTCCCAAATCAGGTCTGCGACAGCTTGGCCAAGCAAAACCCTCCACCTGCATTTGGCTCACCTGCCCTCCTCGGTGCCTGGTTTGTTTGCCAGCAGAGGCATGGGGAGGCCAGCAGCGAGGGATGGAGCCAGTCCAGAAGGAGAGGGCAGAGAGGTGCCCAGCAGCCCCAGCTCCCCAGCCTTGGGGAAGGCAGAAACCAGCTGCAGCTGCTGCAGGGGCAGGAGAGGAGAAAACCCACACAGACCCTGCTCTTATCCTCACCTCTTGCCCTGTGATTGGGCCAACTGAGCAGAGGGCACCTGCCCCACACCTGCAGGAGGATGAGGATCAGCATTAGCTCTGCAGCTGCCTCTGCCCAGGGAGAGGATGAGAGCTTTCCCCAGAGATATCCCCACAAACTGCCCTGCACACTGCTGTGGACCAGCCCTGCTCCTTGCTACCCCCTCCAGCTGCGTTTACAGGACCGGAGCTGCCCCTTCTCACCTGTCTGGCACCAGCACCAGACCCACGGCCGGGAGGAGCTGGGTGGCCAGGCAGCGGGTGCGTTGCCGGCTCCAGCCGTGCCAAAATTGCGGGGAACCAGACGTGTGCAGGCAGTGTCAGAGCACAGTGCCTGCGCTCTTGCCCCCTGCTCCTGGCTCCGATGTCGGAAATGTGCACGGTGGCTGTGGAGCAAAGCGAAGCACAGCTGAACTCCACTTCGAATTCTCCCCCGGTGGGGTAAAGCAAAAATTCTCCTCTTGTAAGGATGGGGCTGAGCTCAAGTGGTCATTTTGTGGCCCCGCAGGGGCAGGAGCAGCCCCGCAGCTGTGGGACCAGGCACACCTGTCTTTGGTCCATGAATATTTCCATGGTTTCATTTTGGGGGCTTTTTTTTCAAATTACCAACAAAGCACCGTTTTTCCCCCCTTTTCCTCTCCACAGTAAGGCTTTTGCATTGAAACATGCGAATAGCTGCTTTTTTTTCCCGTTTCCCCAGGTTTTACAACATGAAAGTGGATGTCGATGTGAACAGAATTCTGAAACTGGAAACAGGGAAGTTCTGCTCTGAGGCAACCGTTTGCTCACAAAATTGCCCGTTTCCAAGCTTCCCAACAAAATCCCGCACAACCTCTTTCTCCTCCTCGTCGAGCCCGCCCGGTGCCCTGCGCTGCTCCAGCTTTTGTTTCCCCTTGCTCCCTGGCGAGCCTGAACAAAACCAGCGCCGCGGCGCGAGCCTCCCTCGTGCCGCTTCTCCTCGCCCAGCCCAGCCGTGCCCACGTGCTCGGCACCGCTCGGGGCCGCGCACCCCAAGCACGAACCCGCTCCTGCTCCTAAACTATTTGAGAAAGGGTGCCGGCATGCCGGCAGCGCGGGGTACGGGGATATTTGTGTGAACTCACCCTTAATAGAGAGGCTTGTCGGCTGCACGGCTCGGGGAATGGCTTTTGAGAACCCCGCTGTTTTATTTGGTTTGGGGCTGGAGAGCAAACACCAGCCCCAAATGCAAGTGTCCGGCGGTGGGCTTTGCCCCGGCAGCCTCATGCCGGTGTAAGGCAAGGGGACGCTTTGCAGGCAGCTTCCTGCAGGACCTGGGCTGCAGGCGGCCCCTGCAGGGACAGGGCAGCACCCTGGGGTGTTCCCCACGTGAAGCCCCCAGGGATCAGTGCCGGAGCACAGCCACCCCCATCCAGGCCCCACCACCGCCCACCTCCCCCTGCAAGGACCACGCTTGCGGTCCCCACAGCATCGCAAACACCCCGGCTCTTCCGCTCCTGTACGAACCAGAGGGGAAGGAGATGGAGAAAAAGCCCCCCCAAGCCAGGAGGTGGCCATCCCAGCCCACACGCTGCTGAGCACGGGGCTTGCTCCTCTGGCTCGGTGGCAAGCAATAAGGGGGAGGACCGAGCCTCCCGCTTGTCCCCCCGGAGCTACCGCTGGATTAACTCAGCCTAGCGTTGTTTAAGGAGCATTTACACGGAGAGCTTCTTCAGCGTGGCCCTCCGCTGCCTGCTGGTTTGGGCAACGCCTCAGGCTTATGCCTTGGCTCAGGATCTGTTGACTCTGGAAAATCCCCAGGTTTTGGAGCACGTGCGTTAGAACAAGCAGCACTGTGGTCACCCAGGCTCTTCCCCTTCCACCCATGGAGCACGGAGACCATGTGCCCCGGTCCAGTGTGAGAAACGATGGAGGTGACCACCAGCCGAGGGGATCAGAGGTTCCTGGTGCTGTGCTTCTAGCGGGGCGCAATCTCGACAGCCTCGCTGCTCATTTATTTGTCCCCCAGCCTCCAGCACCACTGGGCAGCAACAGGAGCATCCCAGAGATGTGCCTTGGGGACAGGCAGGACCAGGGGCACAAACGAAGGCTGGCAGCTCCAGCAAGAGCAGCGCATGGAAATGCTGCAAGAGGGAGGGAACCTGATCCCTCTGACCCCAATTTCAAATTTGTCTCAGTTTTTGGTACCTGTAGGTTGCAGTAAACGGGGCCAGGCCGCCCGGCTGGGCTGAGCCGAAACACGAGGAGGTGCTGGAGGTCGGGACGTGCTCCAGCCGGGCAGAGCACTGTGCGGAGAAGCCAACGATACTGCACCGGATTCCTGGATTTCTTGTTAGCGATGTGTTTATGTCACCTCCTGCCTGGGTTTCCTGGGTTTATACAGCAGGACAGGGCTTTGATGCTTGGTCTCCAGGTGGGAAACTGAGGCGGTACGCTTAGGTAAGGGTACAGCGGGGGTCTGGGGCAGAGTAGGCAACTGAACCCGCATCTTCTGCATCCATCAAAACACCGGCAGCTCTCTCATGCACATGCAGTTTATGTTATACTCTCCCCCCAGGGAGTCATCTCCCTTCTTCCCCCTTTAATTATAAAAATTAGTAGGTTTGAGGTATATTTGAGGGGTTTTCTTTTCCTGTGTTGACAAAGTGCAATACTTGATGACTCCAACCCCAGATTTTCTGTGACACAGATACCCTGGCAATTATAAAGTACTTCCAAGCTCGCTCCATAAACCCCTTTGCTGTTGCTATTAGTATGCATTAACATTTTATTGGTGTTACAGGATGAAACATCCAGTCTTGCAGCTCCAGTGGGCTTGGGGATTTCCAGCATCCTGCAATATGTATCCGTGCAGAGGAAATTAAAATGTGGATGGATCAGCAAGATACAGTCAAATCCTCTACAGTAATTTGGAGAAGACTAAACTCTGGTGCTAGTGGAGCATATTCCAAGCTATCTAATAGAGAGCTGATGATCTCTGTAACAGCCTTTTTGTAAGTTTTATTCTTGCCTACAAGGGAATTTTTTCAAAGGGGAGATGTAATACCTAAACTAATATTTTTAAAGGTATATGCTCTGAACACAGAGAAGGGAAGACACTCTGCAGAACAGTCACTTTCAGTAATCAGCTAGTATCCAATAAAAGAATATAATCCAGCATCTTAAAATCTAGCTGGAATTTCTTTATAACCACCACACCAGACAATTTTACATAGTTTGCAGCCATTATAGGATGTATCGACGCTTAGGAATATTGGAATGGTTTGCTCTTTTAGCAATAGTACAACATTTATTTCCTTCGGCAGCATTACCATTTCTAGATGAAACCTGAAGTGTTGTGTCTACACGAAGGCTGCAGAAGAGCAGTGCTGTATCTTGCACAAAACCGGGAGGAATTCATGTTAAAATAGGTAATTTGGGTATCTTGACTTGTGCAGTGCAGTCTACTTGGATTTCTTTCTTCCAGGTGTCTTTGAAACAGAAGACCTGGTAAAGCTCCTCTGCTTTCTCTCCTTCCTCCCCTTATGGGCTCAGCAAATGCTGGAGCACGTCCTTAACCCATTTCACAGAAGGAAGCAAGCACGTGCTCGGGAGGAGCTGCACACACAGGTTGGGGCCCGCAGTGCTGCTCCTGCAGGACCCAGCCCTGTTTCCATGGGTTCGCACCCATCGAGCATCAAGGAGCCCAAATTCTGATGAGGGATTTTGATGTTATTTATTATCGGCATTACAGTTGTAACTGGGAACATGGGGAGTGACTGGTTCCAATTTTAGCGACAACTGTATTTACGCCCTGTGTAGAGCCGGCCGATGCAGACATTCCCAAGCCCAGGCTTTTTATAGCCACCAGAAGCACCCACTCCACCCCCTCAAAAGCCTTTCTAACCTCCGAAGCCTCCAAGCTGAAGATACCCATCATGGCTCAGCCCTTGCTAAGTCCTGTTGATTTGGAGGCAGCCCTTTTTCAGTTTGGCTCACCCCAGATTGAAGTTTAGCTTTTACAAGGTCAGTCCAGAGAAAGCCGCGCCTGCCCCCAGGACACTCAACGAGTCAATGGGAAGGATGCTCACCGCTGAAGGGGAAGCTGTAGCTGCCACATTAAAGGACAAAGATCTCTTATTTGGCTATTAGAGCGAGAAGTGACCTCCAAAAGCCCTGCTAAATTCTACATCTGGGCCAGGAAAGTCCTTCTTGAAGCAGCAACGAGACCCCCGCGAGCTTCTCCATTGCAGAAGGTTCCCAGTTCCCACCAGCACATTGGCAGCAGAGTTCAGATTTGGTTACTTTAGCGATTATCACAGCCACCAATTTCACCTTCTCTCACCTGTTTCTGCCTCCCTCCCTCTCACAGGAAGGAAGGAGGTCAACGCAGCTGCAGGGACACGGTGGCACCTTCATCACCGCTCCTTCCTCACTCCCACATGCTCCCCCTTTCTCTCCCCAGCCATCTCGTCACTCTCAGCAATCTCTGCAGTTTGGGGGTGCATCAGACCCTGTTTTTGCACGTGCGGAAGCGGTTGGCTTCTGCCAGCCCCAGCGCTGTCGTGTGGTTCAACACCGTCTCCTTGGGGCGTGCAGCACGTCTTTGTCCCCAGCACTGCCAGCTAGGGTCCTGCAGCGGGGACTTCTTTGTTTGTTTAATAGCAGGAACCCAGTGCTACGTAATGGAACCAAGCCACACACCAGGGACAAGTTAATACAGCAACAATGGCATGAAACAGTTCTATTTTTTATTCTTTTACTACTATCACCACACGAGGCTGCTTCTCTTAACTCTTACTTCATTTATTACTGGCTGTCACGAACGGTCATTTATAAAAGAGGGCTGCAAAGAAAGAGACGGGGGAAGGTTGACGGCGATTTGCGAAATGCGCCCCACGTAAAGGCAACAGCTGTTGAACAGAAACCGCTTGCGAACCGGCCCACGTACCGCAACCCCAAAGGATCCAGTTCTGAAAACTGGATTAAAAAAAACTGGCGTGGTCACTGGGCTGAGTGGGACGATGGCGAGAAACCCACAGTGTGTCTGTCACACTCACCAAGGGATGCGCTCAAGACGAATTCAAGCGCCTTCAAAGAAAACATCTGTGATCCAAGATGACATTTTCTGCTCACCATCCATCCCTCCGTGCTGCTGCCGCTTTTAGCAACACACACTCACACAGTTGGCCTGTGTTGATGGAGAAGATAGAACACGGCGACAAGAAAAGTAGCATTTGCTAAGCACATCTACGCTAGCTCCAACCGCTCCTGAGAAGATCCAGGTATAATTTTCTATATAAATCCAACAACGCTGCTGAGCTAAACTGATGCTGGAAGTCCTGAGTCAGCACCTACAGCAGGACAGGAAAAACATCTGAAGAAAAAGGGTTCCAGTTCTCAGCCAGCCTCAGAAACAAGGCTCAAACGTCCTTTGGTCATGAGAGTCTCTGATCTTCAAGAAGGATTTGCTGGCTTGGGAACAAGCTTCGCACATCACCTACCTGCCAAACCCAAGCTGGGAAAGAGGGGGGCAGGCGTAGCACAGAAGTTAAATAAATAAATAAAACATATTGTACGACAGAAAGAAAGAGACTAGCAAGGGTACAAAGACAGTCTGAACGTACTTGCTTCATGCAGTTAAATAACGAGTCAATTTTGGTGCAAGCAAGAGACCAACGAAGACGGCGGGTGCCCCCGCAAAGCACGTTCCTGCTGCTGCAGGCTGCGGCCATCCGCGTCACGGGCTCTGCTCCCAAAGCGCCCCAAAGCAGGAGCAAATCCCAGCCCAAGAGAGACCAACACAGTCACCGGTGCAAAACACAGAGACTTTAATTAAAACCACAATGCCGGCGGAGGTGGGGGAGCTGCTCTGGACACGGAGCAGCCCTGGGTGCTGCTGCTGCATGTGTGGACGTGCTGGGAGAGGAGCGGAGCCCCGAGAGCCAGTGACACGGGTGGGAGCCAGAGGAAGGCAAGCGGCTGAGTGCCACGCTACGGGGACACATCACAAGTGGGTGGATAAGACTCAAACAAGAGTTAGCTGCTTTAAGTCCAAAAAGCCCTAGCAGGACAACAGTGCAGACTCAGGCAAGCAAGAGCTCTCCCTGAGCCCCTTCCCACCTCCTTGGCAGGTCCCAAGCCCGGGGACACCATCCCCGGGGAGCAGCGGCTGCAGGGGAAGGAAGCACCTCCCCACCCTGTTTTGGTGCTGTATGTCACATTCTTGGTGTCCCTCACAGCATCCAGAGCCTGGATGTCAACATTTCCACTCATCCTTTTACATGGAAGCCCCATTTCCATGAGATTACTGGGAGAGATGTGTTCCCATCCTTTGGGCAGCTTTGGGAAACCACAGGCTTTAGCTCAACCCTCACCAGCCAGATGCTGCACAGCCATTTAAAGCACGGTGACACTTGCCAAAAGCCACGCAAGGCAAAGGGACACAGATGGAAAGCATGGGGTCTCCGCTCCAGGTGCTGGCTGCTGAACTGCTCCGCCAGAACCAGACCCCCCAAGGTCCCAGCAAACATCTCCAGCCCCGCTCCCGGAGCGGATCCGTTTGGAAAGCCAAGATGATACACGCATCCTATTAACAATTTAGCAGTAAAACAAGTCTTGACTTGAGTCTTTCATTTTCCTTTAAAATGCACATTATAAAGTTGTTTCAGGCAGCTCAAAAGGTCTTTGCCCCGTCCCGCCCAGCTGCCAGCCCAGGGCCAAGCCACGCAGCAGACAGGACAGCGGCAGCGCCAGAAAGCTCTGCTCTAGCTCTGCGGACACCTGCGCTTCCCTGCCCCGAATTGAGCCTCTTTTCTTGCTCTCCCTCCCCGAGCTTCTCTGAGAACCTTTACAAGAGGGAGCGAGGAGGTCTGGCAAAAAGGAAATTGTGAGAAAGCCTCCCAAGCAGGCATTTTCTTTTTTCACTGACAGGAAGGGTAAAGCAGCGCGGCACCAAAAAGCAAGCAGCCCGGCTGGGGCAGCCCCACCGCCCTCCCCGCAGGCTGCAGGAGCACCAGAGAAGGGACCCTGCTGCCCCAGCCCCAGCAAACACCCGGCCAGAGCTCACACCCTGCCAAACCCAGCTTGGGGACCCTAAGAAGACCCCCCCCCTACACCCCAGCTGCAAGCTCATAGACAACCTTGGCCAAGACACGTGGACACGACAGATCCGCTCAAATGTGGCACCAGCCATTTCTGCCCTCCAAGCGATGCTGGTGCTGATCCGGATCACGTCCCCATTCATTCACCCGCCTTCGAGACACTGCTGCTGGTGGCACTGGAAGTGTGGTCCTGCTGCCTGAGGTCCAACACAGCAGCACCAGCAGGGAATGACGGAGGGAAAAGAGCTTTCTCCAGGTATAACCTGCTGTCCTGGGCTACTTATGCTTTTTGTTTCTAGCACAGGTATATAAATGCATGTAAAGCTGCATGCTTACCCCATGCTGCCTTTGCTCCAGGGATGCCTCCCTAAAAGAGCTGGGGAACATGCTGCTTCGTGGGGAAAGCCCTTCACTACTGGGCTGTCGCTGCAATTTATGACCAAGCAGCAGCAACCACGGCCACCTCGTGCCATTGAGGCCAGCCCAGCCCTGGGGCAGCAAAGCACGGAGGAGGAGATGGGGAGCGCAGAGGGCAGGTTGGACCCAACTGATCCCTAAACAGCGATGAATGTGTGCGAACAGGTGATGTTTTGTGCCCATTAACTACAGAGGGGAGGGAGCCTGAGCAGGCACCGCTCGAGCAGTGTCTTTGCATAGCCATGGCCAGCCGGGGAACTTCGCTCTGTCTCTGGAGCCAGCTCAGACCCCGCAGCCCGGCAGGCTCCTCGCTTCACCTGAGAGAAGAGGCAGTGGTGTGAAAGGAAGACCCAGGGAACATTGCAGAAGAGATGGAGGGAGGTGGCTTTCGTTATCTAGAATAAAGGAGAGATGGTACCCTGGGCTTCCAGCAACCCACAGACCTTCCCTACAGCTTCCTTTACCCATTTAAGAACCCCCATGCAAGCAAAGGTGGCTGCGCACAGACACGTGCAGGCTCACGCCTCACCCCTCGCAGTGGTTTCCAAACCAAACAGCAACAGGAAACTTCAATGAAATTCAAAAGGGAAATTGCAGTTACCACTGCCCAGCGCATACACACGTGCCTTCCTCCCCTCCACACCCCCTTCCTCCCGGGAAGGAAAGCAGAGGGCCTCTGCTGCAAGGCAGCCCCTAATCAAACCCCCTTCACGTGCCCAGATCCGTACATGGCAGTCGCGCTGCCCGTGGACGCAGCAGAGCGGAGAAGCACAGCCTCGGCTTGGTCGCTTGCGAGACATCCCCGTGGCGGGGACTTGCAGGAGGAGCCGCTCTGGTCCCGTCTCCCGTGCAAGGCCGACGAGTGCTTTGGATCTGCGGTTGCCGATGAGGATGTGCAGGAATGAACGGGCTGTGTAACGGGCAAGGTGATGAGGAGGGGGTGAAGGGAGGAGGAAGAGCGCCGCGCTACGCCTCCGCTGCCTCGACTCCTCCCGCGGCCTCCTTAGGACGTCACAGGCTGGATGGGGAGCAGGCTGCCGAACTTAAAGTGCTGGATCACAGGAAACTTCTCCAGGCACTGCAGGAGGGGAGATAAAGAGAGGTGAGTTCAGGAGGCATTTCCACCTTACACAGGCAGCCAGAGCCACATCCTGCCCCCGGGTGCGGGAGGCAGCGAGCTCGGGGCCACTGGCTCTGATGCAGGCAGAGCAGCAGCTTGCGTGGGGATCAGTCCGATGCCCCCCACCCCATATTCCCAGCAGGTTCTTCAGCCCAGTAACACTTTGTATCCCCATCCCCTTTCACTGAGCCAGAGCCTTTTTCTTGCTGAAATTCAGGCCGGGAGCATGAGCAGAAGAGGCATGTTTATGTCAGCAGCTTTCTCTCTCACCACCTCTCATTGCTCTAGCTGATTCCTTTGAAGAGCTTCACCCTACAAACCCTTTGAGAACTGCAGAACCCTCCCAGGGAAAAGGCTCTCCCTCCCCAGGACAGTGCCCACACTCCGGCTTTGAGGCACCATCTTGCAGCCACAAGGCGCTGCCCAAATTGCATTGCAAATTCTCAGGTCTTTGACAGATAAGTACCAGTGATTTTGCTGCCACAGTTTAAGATGTGATCCTATTCCCAACAACCCCTCACTCCTGAAATTCCCACCCCCATTGCAAAGTAAGGATAGAGGTAGCGAGGATCACAGATCAGTCACATATGTCCACTGCGAGGCAGCTTAGCTCAGAGCTGCTTCCTCCAGCTAAGCCCAGGCTCTGTGCTGGAACAGCCAGGCTGTAAGGGCACGTCCCTTCTGCTCACCCTCCTGCCAGGACAGGAAGGCTAGTGACTGTGGTCAATGACCACGTCAAAGTTTTTCCAAAACTTGCCCGACAGAGCCACTCAGAGCTCTATTTTTTGAGTCATTACAGATTCATACTGCCCAAAACTCACCCAGAGCACGGAACAGGCTCATCTCCAGACACACAAACCTCAGCACTACATGTACATCAACCCAATAGCTGGTCTACACTAATATCAGCCGTGTTACTTGTGAGCGGTCGTGCTAAGCAGGAGGGCTGCAGACCCCCTCACTGTGCTGCAATGGGGACTGCTCGTCTACAAGGGTACAGGGGGCACGGCTAACGAGATGGTGGCCACTTTCTCACCGCAGGTAGAAGGCCAAGTTCTTCCCTCCCGAGACTGCACAATATAAAGAGAAGAAGTCTCTGTGTCTTGGGAGGAAAGCCTTTCTCCTGTTCCCAGCTGAGACATGGTTCTGCAGATAGGAGGCACTTCTTTCAAAGCACGGTTCTTTCTTACCAAAGGGAGGTAAGATCCACATAGCAGAAAAGAGCCTTGTGCCCTCCCTGGGCACAGCTCTTTACCCCAGCACAGGGCACAGCAGAGGCAGGAAGCCTGCCCACATGCTCTCATCACAGGCAAGCAGCAGGATTTGTGCTCAGAAGCCCAGGCCTGTGGTAATCCAGTTGGAACCAGATGTCAGACAACTTTCAACAAAACCAAACTGCTTGCAAGCATGCTGGAGCCAAAACAAGATTGGAAGTGCTGAAAGTATACTATGGCTGTATCCGTTCTTGGGAAAAAAGAAAAGCCATGAAAAAATCCGCAAGCCTTCCAGGCAAGGCACCAACAAGAAGTAAGTCCTGCAACCATTAGGGCACATCACCTTCAAAGCTTCCCAAACACTTCCTAAATGCTCAGAGCAGCCACCATCTCCCTGCACAATCACTCAGACAAACCCTCAGAGGAAGCAGTGGAGGATAGCAGTGACGTGAAGGAAGGACAGAGAGAAATGAATACTGGAGATGCTGACAGCTGGAAATGTCATCCCAATTGGCTCCAAGGAGTCCCACGGAAGACTGGACTGGTTTAGGCTCCTGATGAAGAGACATTACCACCAGTGGGAAGAACGGGAATCCATTCCAGTTAACACATCAACAGCCCAAGAAGAACAAGCAGAGAAACTTCTCCTCCTCTATCCAGCAGGACTAGCACAAATCTTCTGGACTATTAGAGGTGCCAAGAGACAGGACCCTCTTTGCATGACTTGTAGGTGAAATTGATGTAGCTGACACTAGCTCGATGGAGAGGACAGGCTTATTCTATTCTTCCCATCACTCCAATCATGCTGAAGTCCTGGCTTGAGACTCAACTGGGGAGTAGATTCATGCATCGAGTCCAACCTTTAAAGATGGAACTGGGACTAGATTAGTTACAATGGAAAGTATTCCCGTCTGACTGCAGTGGAGAAGTAAAGGTCAGGAGACTCAAAAGCAGGCTCAGGGGAAAAACATCAAGGCTGCTGCTTTAACCACACTATTCTGTCGACTTCTTCACTCGCCTTTGAAGGAGAGAATAAGAAAAGCCCTTGCACTTCCAAGCTAACTCTTCTTCACCCATTATATTTATATTATAAATAGACACATTTGAGATTTCATAAACACACAGAGCAGAAGACACATTGCCTTGAATCTACTGCCTGTCCACAGACCCTGTAGCAAGCATGCTGGAGTGCCTGGATCCAGGCAAGAGCACATTGACGTGCCTGAGCTTTGTGTTGGCTGTTTAAAGTCATCCCATAGAGGGGACAGAGAAGAGACAAAGCACCCATGCTGCATTTTAAACAAACCAGGCCTGGGGAATGCCCCACTTCTGCCAAGTGAGAGCGGGTTGAGAGTGAGCATCTGATTTCTGTTGGTCTGCTACCAGTGACTGCAGAGTGGCTGTGGGTACCTGGCCTGAAACGCCCATAAGGATTCAGTCGTGGAAGGATGAAGCCTCAGTCAAACCCCGTGTCCTTCCCAGAAAATCATTCAAGGACAGCCTCCAGCTGCAAACATGTTGGTAAAAATTACACGACAAAGCACACCATATCCAAAAAGCTCTGCCCAGCCATGCTCCTCTCACCTCCCAGGCTCAGCAGGAACTGGCCGAGCCAGCAGCAGGGTGGGAGACTCCCCAGAGCAGATGCTGGGAATCGGTGGGGACTCCTCAGCAAGTCTCCCCTCTCCTCTGCCCATACAGGTGAACGCAGGCACCATGCAGTGCCTGGAGAGGACTCTGCTGTGTGAGGACCATACACTTTGGGTTAGTCCTTTAAAATCTACAAGTGTTCTTGGAGCAAAAAGCTAAATTTGAAGTCACATAGCAGTTTGGTTGACTCAACATTTTCTATACCTTAGCCTAAATCTGTGTTCTGTTACTCTTCCCAGCAGCTTCTGCATTCTCCCCGACACAACTACATCTCCAGATATTTCTAGAAACCCACCAGTATCAGGTCCAGCATTTCCACATAGAATGACATCTGCTATTTAAAAGAGATGGAGGCCTCCAGAAAAGACCATGTCTTGGGTGCACCTAGAAACAACCAGAGCCTCTCCCACACCCTAGAGGATCCCAAAGCTGCATTGTCCCCAGCAAACCAGGTAGATCTGCCAGCACACGGTGGCCCCAAGGCACCAGCAGACATGCACGCTGTGCTGTGGGCACGTCACTGCCACGCTCCTCCAGCAAAAAATGTGGTGCACCAGGCAGAAGCAACCATACGGTACAGGGCTTGCTGGGCTCCAAGCAAGAGCACCCGACCAGTGCAGGGCACGTGGGGTGCCTGGGGAATATCAGAACTGGTCCAAAGGAGAAGGAGGACCAAGGCAGTGCTGTCAAGGCAGCAGCAGTCCTTGCTGCAGCCCTAGGATTTAGGGGCCCCGTGTTTCACTTTAGCAGTGCACTCAGCGCTGGGGTCTCTCTGCCAGGACCCCCAGCTCTCACACCAGAGCCTCCAGCTCAGGGCTTCCCACCAGGCAACGGCTCCAGCTGCAGCAGGGAGCTCTGAGCTGGGGCAGTCCCGGAGGGGCAGCACAGGGGCACCCCTCGGGGCGACCCCCAGCCCCGCTCTCCTCCTGGAGGCTGGGAGGAAAGCTGAGCTGGGGGCGGAAGGAGCCAGCGGGCCTGGGAGTGACACCTCGCAGATTAGAGAGGTATGTGGCCTGGAACCTAAACACAGGATGTGAAGTGCAGAGGAAGGGCTGGGGGAGGGAGTGCGCCGAGTTCGGCACAGTTAACCCCTTTGTGCGCTGGAGCTGCCCGCCCGGCCTCTGCCCTACGTCGCAGCAACAGGAGCATGGCTGGCCTGAGCAGAGACCACAGGGTGTAGGAATAAATCCCTCAAGCCCTACCCAAGGGGATCGCTGCACCTCCAGCAGCGGGCAGCTGTGCCATCCCTGCCCCTCTGGCGTGGTTAGCATAGCCGCTGCCTCCCCGCAGGGCCGGCACGGTCCTGGCCGTCCCAGCAAGAGATGCTGCCTCTCGGCCGGCTCCCGACAGAGGCCCAGATGTGGCAGTTCCTGTCCCGCTTCCTCAAGTTCAGGGTTAGCTCGAGCAGGAAGGAGAGATAAGGGACAGCCAAAATTGCCCGGTTCCCCGGGTCAGGGCTCGCCAGGAAAGCCTGCAGAGCCTGGTGGGTGGAGGGCTGCCAAGGCCTGGAGGTGGCTGTGGCCTCACCGGTCTGCATGGACAGGACTCGCAGCCAGAGGAGATGGGCAGGAGGCGTTCAGCCTGCTCTGGGGGTCCTGAAACAGGGGATGAGGGTTTAAACCAAGTCTCCTCCAGATGGGAAAATAGCAGTGAGGGAACTAGAAAGATGAGCGTGTCAAGATACTGGCCCTCATTTGGAGACCTGAGTCTTGCGCTACGGAAGGACAAGAAATGGCAAAAGTCATGTCTGCAAGAAGGGGCAGTTTTGGGACTGGTTTTGGGGCAAACACTGGGCAGGCAGAAGCCTCCTTCTAGCCAGCAGCACCAGCAGTGCCAAAGGTCCGCAAGTCACATTCAGCAAGGAGCAGCAGCTGGCTGTGACAGGGGCCCCACGCCAAGGGGCACGAGGCAGCAGAGAAGAGCTGATCCATGGCGAAGTGGATGCAAGGACCTGTGCGGCCAAGCAGGCAAGACTGAGCCAGCCTCCCCCTGCCAACGGCGCTCACCTCTGCCTTGTACATGCGGATGAGGCCCTGGTTGACCTTGGACCAGGAAGGTACGGCGCTGATGTTCCAGAGCTGGTTGGAGTGCTCAGCGAAGGGGCCCGTCTTCATCTGAAAGAGACCCGAGAGCAGGGCTGAGGAGCTGGGCCAGGCGGGAAGCTCGCGCACCAGCGGTGACTCACGCTCACGCTCTCCAAGCAAACATTCCCACCAGGCCCTGTGACCCACACGCCAGCCACCTCGCTGCGCCGTCCCTCCTTCCCTCCCTCCTTCCACGCTCCCTCCCGCTGCAGCCACACCACATGAAGCCATGGCAATCCAGCTCCCCCCATCCCTGACGAAATTAAGCCTTTTCCTGCCACACTTTTCTAATCAGACCTCCCTATGCTCACCTCCCTTTTAACGACTGCATTAAAAAACCCCACGTAAGTCCTATTCTCCCCCCAAGTAGAGCTCGGCTTAATGCTGTTCCTATTCTACCCAGAAACCTCCCAGTGCAGCACTGCTGGGCTTTCCAAGAAAATGACTCATTCCCCATTCAGAGCAACAACAAGCAGCGGCGACAACCGCCGCTGCCTTCCCTGCACGCAGAGGGCAGCGCAGGTTGGCAGCAGCTCCACGTCCACACCTGCCCGCAGCAGAGGAGGCTCCGGGGCAGGCAGGAGCACAGGGGACGCGCTCAAACCCCGCTCTCCAAACGGGCTCCAGAGCTGCAACTTGCTAGCTTGCAGCAGATACTTTTTATTATTATTTATTTTAAACACTCCAGCATTTCTGCTGCCAGGGCGAGGGGTTTGGAGGAGGGAGTGCATGGGGGAAGCTGCAATCAGGGACAGTTGCATGCAGATTCCCTGGGTAGCTCTCTCCCTTCTTCTCCATGAACAAAAACAGACCCTCGGGGAGAAAAAGAAATATAACGCAGCCTCTCAGACTGAGCAAAGTTCCCATGACATCAGAAACCACAAGGCCGAAGCTCACGCTAGAAAGGAGCGTGGGGAGAGAGGAATCTCTTGGACTCCCGTTCTCGACTCGGGGCTCCAACAACTAACCCCTTCCCTCCACGCACACACGGGCCTGGAGTGAGGGTGGGAAAGCAGCTTCAAAACCCAGCGCTCTGTCTGCTCTAAAAGAAAGCCAGGCTGCTCGATCCGCTTTAGGAAACTGCGGCTGCCCTTCTGCAAGGTCTGCATGGCATCAGCCTGCAGCGGAGAAAGAGAGGAGGAAAAGAGGGGGGGAAGAGGCATTACCCGGAGGACAACGCGTTTCGAACGGGCTGACCTCAGGGTTGGAGCCCTGTGGGAAGCAGCTCTGCCGTTCTGCACAGACCCGTCCCCACTTTCCCTCTGCGGCTCTCGCGTGCTGGGGAATGACTGATGAGCCGCTGAGCCGTTCCCGCTCCCCTCCACCGCGCATTTCCCTTGCAGATACAAGACAAAACGCGCAGATACACAAAGCACAACATCACCCGACAGAGCCGGCGTGCTATTAAGCACGGGATTCGGTGCTGGCGGGCACCACGTTAAAGGCTGAGCGTGGCCGAGCCTCGCGTGCCGGGCAGCTCAGTGCCAGCCGGCTGGCACAAAGCACCCCCCGGTACGGCAGAGCTGGTTGCGCGTGTTTCCACGCCAAACCTTCCTCCAGCATCGCCATCCTTTGCACGGGCACAGCTTGCATCAGCCCCCACAAGGGCGCTTTGCTTTCTTCCCCCCTTCCTGAGCCGCTGCGGATGAGCGGGGAGCGCCCGGAGGCGGCGAGCTCGGTCAGCTGGCCCCAGGCTCGAGCCCGTTGGCTCCAGGAGCCCCTTGGCACAGCCGCGACCGCGGCCCGCCGGACCCAGGCACCCGGCGAGGGAAGGCTCGGCTATTGTTTCAAACTGGGGCGGGAGGAGAAAGAGGGACGAGGGGGAAAATGAGCTCATTCCAGCCACAAAGGGAGAAGAGGGAGAAACCGAGCGGGCTGGGGGGGAGCGAGAGCGGCAGCGAGCACGCTGCAGTCCCGCAGTGACCCCAGGGGAACGGAGTGAGTCAGAGCAGCCATATTGAGCAGGAAATTACTCACAGACGCTGCGTTCCTGCCTCTCCGTTCCCAAGAGAATCAGCCTTTTGTAAATGGTTCCTCTGTCAGTAACTGGGGGAGGGGGACGGCTGAGGCTGTGCTTTCCTGTCAGCTCCTTCCCTTCCAGCCGAAACCCGAGCCCTCCCTTCCCAAACCTCCAAATTTAGAAGCCAGATTGAAGATGAAATTCTTGCTGCCTGCCCTGGGCTCTTAAAGCAACACGGCCCCGACCGCTTCGCGCCTCCGCACGCTGCCCGGCCGCCTGCGGGAAGGGGCCCGCCATGCCCCGGGTGGCCCCAGGGGAGGTGACGCTTCCAGCGGGCTTTGGTTTCAGCCGGGTCAAGAGCAGGCAGCCTCTGCTCCGCGTTTTGCCCCCTGCAAAGATGGTGCTGTTCAAAGAGAGCATCTGAGTGGTTTTGTGATCCGCCACGCAGCTCCCGTGGGAGACAACCCCAGCACCCTTCCTTGCATTCACGGCACAGGAACGGGCAGGACCCTGCCATCGCTGCCGGCTCCATCACAGCTCCTGTTGCACCCCAGGATGGTCCCAAACCAACCTCACAGCTCCGAGCATCCCCCCGCAGCCTGCGTTCTGCCCACGGCAGAACAAGGCGACAGCGGGGGACAGCTCGAGCCCCAGCCAGCTCCGCAAACCTCTGCCTGGTCAAGAATCAAGCATTCAGGTCTAAAAACACCCTACAGATTTCCCAACAACACGCCAGCTTGCGTAAGGCTTGCTGCCGTGCCCATGTGCGGTGCAGGGTGGTGCTATAGGGAGGAGGTTTCAGCGGGTTCAAACTGGACATCATCTTGCTGTTACTTTAAGAGTCTGAGGTTTAAATATACACGTGGCAAACACCACCACAGTGTACATTCACATCCCTGAAACGTCACCCAGAGGCTGAGAAAAATATCTGCTCAAGAGAATATTCTCTTGGTTGAAAGAAAACAACCTACCCTGGTCATAGCTTGCTGAAACAAAACCTGCTCTCATATCAGTAAAACCTACTAGACTCGGTATGGGAACTGGTGCAGTATTTACTATTTGTTTAACACCTTTAAAGGAGAGCTGTTTTCAGCAGAAAAGCTCAGAAGAAAAATAATATCATTAATGTATTAAAGTCGTTAATCCCTTCTATCTTTTTCCCTGGTATTTTGTTTTGTTGTTGATTTTAGAGAGAAAGCAAGCATTCAGGGCTGTCTCAGCACCCCCTAGTGGCAGTAACAACCTTTCCAGGCATTTGAGGGAGAAAAATCACATTTTAAAGGCAAAATTTTTACAAAAAAGGAACAGTGTTTGCATGAAAATGGATTGAAAATATCATGCCTTGGATAATCCAGGTTGTGGCAATCCCTTAGCTGCTCACACCGGGGGGGGCCGAGAGGAGGTTTCCCTGCCACCAGGTGGCACTGAGGAACTCAGCAGAAAAACCATGATTCTGAATAACGTGCAGAAAAAAGAAGTGAAATTGCTTATCAAAAAAGCCTACTAAAAAGCTATGTTTCTGCAGGCAAAAGCAGAGTGACCTGAAGCGGTATAGTGCTAAGTATTTTAAACTTTACATGTCACCTGTGTACTGCAGAATTTTCTATAAACGTCAAGAAATGTACGTTGTTATGTATTTAACAGGATAGTGCACTATCTGGATGTTACAGATGCCCAAAATAAAATAAATCTTAGAGCATCTTGGCCCCTGCTTCCAGTGAGGATGAAGCAGGAACAGATTTCCTGTCCTCAGCTCAGTCCCTTCAGCCAGCACCTCTTCACTATCCACAGCATGATTTTAAATCCGCATTGAAGGTTAAATCCTGTGAGGTGCTAAGCACCAACAAACCCTACCAGATTCAGCAGGGGTTGACGCAGCACCTCATGAGGAGTTTGGGCCAAGGGCTCCTATGAAAATTTCCTACGTGAAAAGCTAAGTTCATGCTCTGTAACCTTCCTTTCCATCTAATCACTAAATGAGAGAAGCGAGAAGGGGGAAAAGCAAACAGAACAAAGGGGAAGAACTGCACTCTGTCCTTCAAAATTAATCCCATCACCTCTTTCTTGCCAGAGACAGGAAATCCCTCACACAACAGAGCATGTGGTTCTCGCTCTCCCTGCCCAGACCCTGCAGCGGGGGGGACAACGACAGTAAGAACACAGCCAGGTCATTGACTGGAGCTGAGGGCAGGGAGCCGTGAACTCCCTCATTTAGAAACACTGCCCATGGTTGGCAACACGCGGAGTATCGCCAGTCCATGGCCCAAGGACCCTAGAATACTCGAGCAGAAACATGGTCCTGATACCACCTGGGTTAACCTGAGCACTCTCTCCTCTGGATCGTTTGCAAAAAAGACACATTTAATGGGCAACTCTTGGTAGAATCTGCTCAGACGTGGAGGAGACCAAGCTGCATGGAGGTATGGGAGCCTGCCCTAAGCAATGGAAAGCCCAGGGCCTGCCAGGCAGAGCCCAACGACTGGAGGGAAGGGAGGTTATCTTGGCAAGCCCAGCTGTTTTGCAGCTTCCACTTCATCTTCCAAGCACCAGCCTTCTCCATCCAAGTTCCCACTGACTGATCCAAGTGATGATCCAAGGTTATTTGTTCGCAGTCCACAACCCATCTAGCTTAATTATACTTTCCCTTCAATATCTCTGTTTCAACTCATTCAGGGAGAGCACCTCAGACACAACAATGGTTCTTCTGAGCAGCTCCATGAGAGCAAACAAAGGAGGAAGAGAAAACCACAGCCAGAGCTAACTATCTAATATCAGGAGAACTTCCCTGCGGGACAAACCTCACCTCTGTAATGAAGAGAATGCACTCCAGGAACATGAAGTCCTTATGGTTTTCATTTACCACCTTCTCATCAACAAAGTGTCGAGGCTCCAGATTTGGATGGTCTGAAAAGAGTAAAAGACGACAGGAAGTAACCTGCATGGCACCCCCTTCTGAAACCAAAATCAATTAGGTCTTGTACTGTCCCTCTTTCATTAAGAAAGATGGTTCTCCCACCACAGCTTTTCAGAAGTCAACACAGAGCTGCTCCTTTCCATCTCATCTCCAACTCCAATGCCTTAGCAATGAGAGCAACTGGTAAACTCCCCAAGGCAGAAAATGTGTTTTCTAGCACCAAAAACAAGACTCGCATTTCAAAAAGCTTGTAGTATTGCAATAAAGACAGATGTACTGTACAGCGAAGCCTTCCATCTCCCAACCTAAGCAGCTAGCTTTATTTGGAAAGCTGAGAAAAAAAATCCAAGCCCCAAGCAAACTGCTGCTGTATTATACACAAATTCGACACATTTGAATTTAAAAGTCAATCCCAAGCCCCATTATCTTTGCAACCTAGACAGACAGGGCAGAGGGCAGGCTGGGACACGAGCAGATTTTTATTAGTACCTATCAGCTGGGAACTGCCCCATATGAAAGGTAGAAATTGGAAGTCATCCAAGCCCCAGACGCCCTGGCTGCCAGCAGGTTCCATCCTGTAGGTCTTCTGAAGTTTTCGCATCACTTCTAGGTACCTGATACAAAAGAGGAAGGAGGAGTTAAGACAAGGCTGTCTTCTGGACTCCAAACACAAAATCCAGATCTCTCCCTTCACGGAACACATGGGAAACACAAACAGACAGACCATCTACTCTTGGAGGGCCCCAAGCCCACTTTTGGACCCAACAGAAAATCATGATTCAAGTTTAACAGCTGAGGAAGCACCAAGACTCAGTCTTGAGACAGAGCAAATGACCCAAGTTAACAGAAGGAAAACGACGAGCTCCCAGTGCAATGCCCATTCAGATTAAGTTACAATCAGCGGACATTCAGCATGACCTCTATCAAACAAGCTTTCCAAACCTTTGTAGCTAGAGGGTCTGTGTAACCAATCTTGTTCTATTCAGGACGAAACATCAGCTACCCCCAAAGCTACCCATGTTTGAGGAAGGGTACTCACAGCCTGTTTCAGTTACTCAGCTATAACTACCAGAATGCTCTGAGAGGACAAGGAAACAGAATTTTACCCAGAAGAGAGGATGGAAGTGGGCAGAAAAACAACAAATCAACTGGGCCTAAATCTCTACTGGAAAAAAAGTCAGTGCCTATAACGTTCTGCATCACTTATACTTTCATATCCAACACAGAATCTTCTCTCCTCATTGACTTACATGAGGATAAGAACAATCAGCTTGGAAAAGGACACAACCTTCATCACTTGCAAGTAGGACCCCCACATCCATTACAGTACATAGAATTCAGAACATTCAGTTCCTCTGCCATAGAAAACAGCCCGACAGTAGGTATAGTAGCAAGTGCCAGCATTTCTTAAAAATTGTGGGGGTTTTGGTGTTTGTTTGTTACACTGAATTCACTAAGAAAACAAGTGACAGGGGTTTATTTTATCTGCAGCGTCTTATGTTGGTGCAGATCTTTCCTCACCCCCACTGTTATTAAAAACATTGACACTTCACTCTCCTTCTGTAACTTCCAAAAGAGCTCAGAAAGCTTTCCACCTTACAGCAACCACTACTCCCACTTCTCAGGTGGAAAATTAAAGCTGGAAGTAGTATTGAAGAAAATTGTTTCCATGCCACCAAACAGGGATGCAGCTGGAATTAGATCTCTGGACTCTGCATGCCCAGTCCACTGGTTTCATCACTACCACTCCAGCTCCTGGGCTGGAAACACATCTAGAGGAGCAATGGAAGCCTGCCAGTTTCATAGACAATTTTTTTTAATGCCTGAAGAGATGTTAGATCATCTGATCAGATATTCCTGTCTATCATAAGGCATAAGACTTCACCCACATACCTGTGCAGAGACGCAACAACTTGGAGGCAGTTGTAATGGGTCACCATATGCTCCGTTAAAAAGTATATCTGCCTCCTTATTTTGTCTAAATTTGTCTTCTGTTTTCTCATTCTGCCCTTCTTCTGTAGGCCAGCAAGCCCTTCAGCACTCATGCTCTCTAATTATGCATATGGTTTCATAGAAAGCCACCAATTTTTGCAGCTCATACCCCAGAAGCAGGATCTGGTTATCATTTCTTACTTCCAAATGGGTGTGGATGAGTGGAAGAAAGGGGGCACAATCAGCCCAAACTACAGGAGGAGTCTGGTGTACAGAACAGGCGGTAGCATCTCACACATCTTGGACAGCTGGAAGGGGACAGTGTCTGAGATCTGCCCTCAAACAGCCCAATGTTTCCAGCCCTTCTCCTCCTGTTATCTCACCTGTTAAATACTTTAAAGACAATGGCCATCTGGTCATCCACTCTCAGAACACCGATTTTGCAGAGGCAGCAGAGAAAGGCTGCAAACGCAGCTTCATGCCCTGGAGTGAAGAGAGATGAGATGTGACACTGGTGTTTCTGGTCCACAGGACAACCTTTCTGTGGGCACCACAACAGCTCTTCAGAAATCACAACAGTCACATTCCCATTGAAAAAGCCCGAGCCAGCTGTCCCTAAGGTGCTACCTTATGCTACTAATGACAAGAGCTGACAATATTTCATCCCCATGTAGCACCCACTCAAAGAATACCTTCTAGATATTCGTAAGGTGGTTATTAACTTTGAGAAAAAAGTTCCTGTGGAAAAACACCTCCAACACTGCGTGTGTTGGGAGCAAGGCAGGGCCTTTCCCAGGAGCTCAGCACAGCAGGGGAAGTGGAGCACTGCAGAGTCGTCTGCTCAGAGGATGTGAGAGAACCTCACATCTGCAAGTAAACAGATTTCCTCCCACTTCAAAAATATCTCTGTGTCGGAAGGATGCGGATCCCATGACGCTGCCAGGAACAGTCCGTCCCAGAAGGTACCGGGATTTCTGGCTGACCCTCTGCAGCTTGGTCCTCCAGCTAACAGCAGGGAAAAGGAACAACCAGCAAAATCAGAGCAATGTCTTTTTGTGGAGGGGACCACAGAACAAGGAAGAGTGCAGCGTGGAGCTGCTGATCTTGTAAAGAAGTGTGGCTACCAGTGTAGGAACAAAGTGCACCTATGGTCTAGCCCCTGTGAGTTAGGACATGGGACACTGGCTTGGGACACACAGGAGGGGAGGAAAGGCTGAATTTCCTTCCCCGAGCTGACAAAATCCCAGCCCATGGGTCCCTTTCCAAAGACAACATCTCCCCCTGGTGCCGGCAAGCCGCAGCTCTCCTGGCAAGCACTGCTCAGCCTCCAGCTCTTCATCCTTTTACCCACGTCCTCCTCTTCCTCTCCCTGACCAAGTCCAAAGTCATGTTTCCTTGCACCCCCAGTGTCCTGCTCTCCTGCCATTTGGTGAGGACACCCTTGTCAGCACATCTGTCCTCCAGACAAGGAGCAGAGTGTGGAGTAACCATGTGGTTTCACACCAATGGTTCTGGATTTAGGTCTTACTGAAGCCTGCGCGATTACTCCAGCCCGCAATTCAGTATCTTTTTAGGTGCAAAATGCTTTTATGTTCAGATTTTAAAGTCCTTCTGTAAGCAGCAACATCACTTCCAGGGAGCACCAGACCTCGAGGCACTTCCCGCTGACCACAAGCTTGCTTCCCAGTCTAGTCCCAATTCAAGCAATTATATTTTATTCCTCTAAATTGCCTGTTGTGGATCAGCTGTGTGATACTAGAAAACAGTTGCTAAAACACATTTAAATACATGCAGCACCAGGCTCCGAAGGGTCACTACCCAAGGGAGTCCAGCCTAGACCATTGTGCGTGCCCAGGTACCTGTGCCATAGTCAATGCGGGTGGAGTTCCCCACGGATTCCTTCAGGTACACGGCCACTTCTGGTGCAGCATCGGCCAAATGTTTGGGGATCACCGTTGCCACCAAATTTTCTGCTTCCTGGAAGACACAAAAGACTCCCTCAAGTGAGTACAGATCTGTCACGGTCCCCAAGGGCAAGTCACCCTCTGCTCACACGGTGTTGCAGAGGGGGAGTTGCAATGGTGCACTCCTATAACAGCAAGAGTCAGCATGACTGAGGAGCAAATTCTCCTGTTTTAGAAGTCATCTCTAGAGATGGAGTAATTCTGGGAGAGCTCATTCTAACACTTATCCAGGCCACATGCATCCTGCAGTAAAAAAAAAAAAGCTCCACCATCCAGGTACATCAACCCGCTACCCACTGGGTCATCTCCAGGACGAAAGCATTAACAGAGCACCAGACCACCTGCGAGGACATTGCTGCCTGGACTCTGCCTGTGCCACCTCCAGAGCTTGGTACAGGGCAAGTGCTCTGAGCTGAAGGAAGTCAAGCAGTTTCAGAACCTTCCTCTGATCTTCTCTGTCATCCATTTGCTAGCAGACACAGTGGGAAGTTACAAAGCAAAGGACCTCCTTAGGTTTGTAGGGCTCTCAAGGATCATTCAGGACTTGGAGACTCAGCCAAGAGCGTTTACATAGACCGTATGGTCTCGCAAGAGGGGAAGACAGCACCAGATCAGGAGTAAGCGATGCACGGCAAGAGGTGGATCCTTGACAGCTTATCTGCTTAACTCCTCTGCAGACTGCCTGGCTGCCACACAATGAGGGAGCCATTCTGCTACCCCTGCTGAACATGCTGTCCTTCTGGAGGAGCTGCATTTAACATTACACGTGAAAGACCCACTCACCTGGTCTAGTTTGGCATACCAAGTCCTGAAGGCTTTGTTCCCAAAGCGAGAAGGTTGATCCACTGGCGGAGTTTCATCAATCCATCTGTCAAGGGTATTCAGAAGAGCCACCAGCTTTTCAATGGGCTGCATAAGCAAGGAAGATGAGGAGTCATGGAGACATGAAACAGAACAATCCCCCAGGCTCCAACATCCCTGCCCTGGACCGGAGTCTTTAAAGCCCACGCCATCTTTCCCAAGGGTGGTAAGCAGGAATGGGATGAGCCAACCCTCCCCGAATTGCAGAGGGGCCAGGCAATCCTCCTTCTCCTCAGATCAGCCCAGTACAAAGCCCAGCCTGAGGCAGGCTCTCCAGGTGCCCCCACAGCCTTTCACGAGCTGCAACAGCACTATGCTCCAAAACCTCAGGGAGAAGAGCCGAAGCAATCTCCTAGCTGTAGGACGTACAGGACTGAGAAGCAGGGAAGCGCTACACACGATTCAGGGATCTCCAACACAAAACTCAGGCTCTGCATCTTTAGGGTCCTGTGTGTCCCGCAGGGTACAGCACAGCACTTACAGTACATCCTCACCAGTGGCTGGCTGTGTGATCTTGCTCGTAAACTTCCCTTCCCAAGGCCTCTAATCCTTGTCCTGGAGCATCTCAGGAGCCAGGACCAGCAGAGAGGGTGTTTGCATTTGTACAGCACTGGGTCTAATCTCAATTCAGCCTTTGTAGTGTGTCCCCGTCACTTCAAACTCGTACCGGACAGGCTGCCAAGGCAGCTCCAACCCCATGATACCCAGACAAAATACAACCCACCCCTAGGAAGAGACACCTTGTTTGCCCACCAGTGGTCTCATCAGAGTGAGGATGAGACGCGCTGGGCTCTCAGAAAAACATCTCAATATAAGTACGAAGCTGATGGGAAGACAAACACAACAGCAAAGCAACACAGCTATCTTTCCTGTATCCACTGCTGGAAAGAGAAAGTGAGGAACCTGCGTAGGACATAGGAAAGAGTGACTGGAAGAGGCACTGCTGTGGCCATGAAGGAAAAGAATCGAGGTGCAGAGAGCCCCAGGCAACACAGCACGGTGTCTCAAGCCGTGGTGTTAGCACCAGGGCTGCATGCAGCCTCCTCCGTGCCTTGCCCATGCAGCTGGAGAACCACCACGCTGCCACGCACCGCGAGGCAGCACCGCAGGCAGCACCATAAGCAGCTCCGAGCAGTTTTAGGAAGTTTGCTGACAACCGGTGGAGCCTGACACAGGGCCTGGGATTCTCCTCGCCCGACTCCAAGCAGCCGGAAAGCTGTCAGCAGCCACAGCAGCTGGCCAGGCCCTGGGCAATGTAGGCTCCTGTCTCGAGAGGGGATTCCTCCTTCAAGGGGACAAAGAGGACAGCAGAAGCGGTGGCTGGTTTGACTTTGCTGGAGGCATCGACCGTGTGAAGCCGGCTGGTCTCCTGGGCTGTGGTTTGATTCTTCCCACTGCCTGCCGGGAGGACGAGCAAACAGCCGAGCCCAGCAAGTTTCCAGCCCTTGAAGTGCCACTCGAAGGGGACAGGGAGGAGAGCCAGGCCCAGCCGAGCTGGAGCAACCACACATCATCCCCATCACGTCTGTTCCCGGGAGGAACGGCCTCAGAGCAGCACAGCCTCCCTCCGGCAGCGCTCCTCGGGAGCCGAGGATACGGCGGGATCAGACAGTGGGGACGGGGATCAGGCAGGGCAGGGATCCACCCATCCCGAGGGACTTCAGCCACTGAGCGAGGCCAGAGGCTGGGTGGGAGGACAAGACCCGAGCACACCAGGAACACAGACGACCCAAGTGCAGGAGCACCAAGCGACATGGCATGCCGGAGGCTCTGGGTGCCCTGGCGAGGCTGCACGCTGCAGGCTAGCACCAAGGATTGGCACGGACCAAGGATGCGCAGCCCGCTCTGCTTCAGCCCCCTGCTGCCCAAAACGCTGCAGAAACCCAGCACCTCCCTGCCGCACTGGGTCAGGTTTGGCCTCAGCTCTACCCCTTCCTGGCTATTGCATTCCCCTCCAATTAAGCAACTGCGTCCCCAGCACTGGGTTGCATTAAATAATTAAATCCTGCTGGCGATTCATCCGCCGGCACCAGCAGTTCATTACGAGCAGCTCCCGTATTTCAAACCCCTCTCAGCGAGCGCTCGGTGCTTCCTGGATAAATGGCTGGTGGGGACCGGCTCCTTCCCCCTCCCCAGATCCGCCCGCAGGCCTGGGGGAGCGCGGAGTCCAACCTCCCCTTCCCCACTCGCTCGCTTTAAAGGGATTAAAAAGCCCAGCCCCGCTGAACACGGGTGAGCAGGACCCAGCTGCTGGCTCAGCCATGCCAATAAATAATTAAAGAGATGCGGCTCGTTTTGGGCGCGCAGCCCTTTGAAAAGGGGGTTATTAAAAGCAGCAGCTTCCCATTGTCCTGCAGAGGAAACTTGTGCACGCAGGGCTGACCCCAGCTGGGGGAGGGAGGGGAAGAGCAGAGCTTACGGGAACACAACCATCAGCACCGCTGCAGCCCTGTTTTGCCTGGCTGGGTTTTTAAGCTCTATTTTTGCTTTACCTTTCCAGTGATCAAAGCAAGGGCAGCCGCACACCCCCCCCCCCCNATTTTGCATCCCCTTGACCCCGAGTCTGCCACCGGTCCCAAAGGCAAACCACAGAGCGGAGACCTGTCAGCATCTCTCAAGAGCAGAGGCCAGGCAGACGGAGGTGCCGAGAAGCCATCGCAGCAGCCAGGGCTGCCCCCGTGGGCTCCTCGGGCCCTGCCAGAGCAGGGAGCTGCTAAAATCGGGGCATTTGCTGCATCCCTTCTAGAACCGGAGCGAGTCCCAAGGCCAGCCAGCCTCTCCCAGTGCCAGGGAAGTGGGTGGGCTGTTTAAAGGCAAGGTCTGCACCTCGCACGGCCAACATTAACCTTCCCCTCGCTGCGCTGCTCTTCTGAGCAAAGTCACAGCTTTGAAAACCTGCTCCAGGCTGCAGCCCCAGCGGTCGCTGCACGGGCCCCCAGGCAAGAAGCACTCCCTCCAGGAGAAGGCAGGTCACAGCCTATCAGTCATGCAGCCTTGAGCCAGACATCGCGTCTATGCCAGTCCTAAACAACCACTCAGCTATCGCTGCTTGTCAGATGCCTCCAGCAAAACTCCAGACAGCTCCGTGCAATTTCGCAGTAGGAGCAGAGCAAGCTCAGCAAGTCTCAGAAGGGGCTCAGCCCCCAAAGGATCCAGCTCTCACTCCAGCAGACAGCTTGGTATCGACACACACCACTCTGGAAACCATTAAGCTGTCGGTTTCAAAGCAGAACAGACCATGCTTTCTTTTTTTTCTGTGGCAAAGCAATACCAGTAAGTCGCAGAGGATACGTATTCAGCAGAAAGAATTCCAGGAGGTCATTTGCCAAAGGAAGGCGTCCCCAGCATTTGATCAGGGAGGAAGATGGGACGGCACAAAAGCACATCAGCAGCAGGTACAGCAAAAGAGAAGAAAGCAGAGCAGAGATGCAAGCAGAGGCCACAAGGGGCTGAACCTTTAAAAGCAAAGATAAGCAGTTTGATCTACAAACGAACCTGCGTGAACAGGCAACCTCATCAACAAGGCAACCCAGGGGATGCTCCACCTGTGCCTCGAGTCACAGGTTTCTGCTCTCCCCGGTGCGAGGGTAATGGGACATGTTCCCTGCCACTTCCCAAGCGGCCGGGATCGTGCCTCTTGTTTATCGCCTGCACTGCAACCGCATGTGGAACACATTCATTCCAGGAGGGATCTGCTGTGCGGACACAGTCCTGATACGGCTACCCTGAGATGGCTGGCAGCTCAAAGGGGTTGGAGGAAGAGGGATTTTTTTCCTTTGTTTTGTTCATTTTTAATGCTTTGTTTCCCTAGAACTGCTCTATGAATGATTGTGAATGAGCAAGATTATGACAAAGACAAAACTCAGAGGTGAAATACAAACAGTGGAAAGCAAGAGTGGCATTTGCCGGCACATTCTGCTGAATTAAAGGAACAAAAGGTGGACACAAAGCCTGTTAGAGAGGCATTCATTATCCCTGATCCCCCCCACGAACTACAAGCAAGCTCTCATTCACACACCGGCTCCTTGAAGGGAAGGCCAGACTTAACATGCCTGTTTCAAACATAAATGACTAGGTTAAAGATCGTTGTAGGCTGCCTTCCCACACAAGAATGAATCTATAAACACACAGGCCCAGTCTGCTTTCCATTCTGCCTAGATCTTCTCTAGACAGACCGCCCTCAGCTGTCTTGCACAGCTGTGATAAGCTTGAACAGTAAAAAGACACCCAAGAAGCTCCTCATTGCAACGCAGAACAAGGGAGAATTCAGCACGCGACGTGGAAGCGAAGCCGGTGGCCAACATACGCTCTGCAGAGCACTGCAGCACCCAGAACGACCTCGGGACAGCTTGAACCATGTCTGGGGCCAGGCACTAGCAGCAGGGAGGATGCCTGCCCTCCCGTCCGACATCCCCACTGGCTCCAAACGATCCTGCCATGCCCCAGTACCAGGAATGGCATTAAAACTGGCCCTGCACCAGGCAGAGCCAGGTGACAGTCACCCGCAACGGGGGATCCTGCCCCACAGGCTGAATTCTCCCCCCAGCCCAGCTCTCCGTTGTGCTCCTCGGCCCTGCAGCCCCGAGCACACCTGGCGAGGCAGGTCCAGCGCTGTTAACACAGTCTGAGCAATGAGGAAGCCCAGGGACAGGGAAAGAAGTGGCTTGGACAAGGTCACCCAGAGGGGCAGTGGGAGAAGCAGGAACAGCACAGACATCTCAGCCTTTTGGCTGCAGCCAGGAGGGAGCACCACATCTACAGAACACCCCTGGTTGAAGCCAGAGTATAAAAGCAGGGCCAAAACATGTCCTTTCTGCATCTTCTTTTCTACGACCAGTTTCTGTCGGCCTGTTACTTGCTTCATTTCCTATCCTATGAGCACACACAGAGCCTCTGCATCCTGGAGGGAGCATCACAGGCTGACATTTGCATCCCCAAGCACATCTCAACTGCATTTAGTCTCCCTGGCTCCCAGATAAGCTGCCAATTCATTCCTTGCTTAGGAAAAATACTAGAGAGACCAAAAAAAAAAAAAAAAAAGGCAGAAAAAAGGGAGAAACAAGTAGATCCAAACTCTTCTCCTACCTCTGAAACTTTGTATTCGCAGGTCAGCTTCTTGCCTCTGACGCCTTCGTTCAGAGTGAGGATGAAGCCCATGTAATCTGCGTATGCCTGCAAACACACCCGATAGAGCAGGGCGTTAGTGAGTACCCAGGGTCTGTTCGAACAAGCACTGCGGCACGGGAGCACTCCTGCACACCGAGGGAACCTTTCCCAGAACACAGCACTGCTTTCCTGGAGACACCCCGGGCGCAGGGCTTGCTGTGAGCTTATTGCTATTTTTGGCAGACCTCAGAGGCAGATGGTGACTGCACTAAGAACTTTGCATCACTGAAAACAATTAGAGAGAGAAGAATCCTCAGAAAGCTCACACCGCCCCTGAAATCCTTCCCTCAGCTCCCTGCCTCTTATCAGGTCAAATTCAAACGCCCTGGCTCTGCAGAGTCCCAGCGGTGTCCAGCTAGACATCCTGCTCTGCGCTGCTTCTCCCAGATCCGTGCCATTACCTCCCCTTTCCTCCTTCTACTGCTCGCCTGCGTGCATGCATGATGGAGAAGTGGGAGACAGCCCAAGCTCCTCACTGCTGTGCTCTTTAAATTTGCTGCTTTTGAAGCATCAAATCCAGAGCAGTTCAGCAGCTCTAAGTCTCTGACATGGCTAGACTAGCATGCTGCCATCCCTTTGTCCTTGGGACCTTCTTGCACAGAAATCCTGACCAGGAGCAAGTCCTTGAGCCCAGGAGACTTAATAAAGGGAGCTGTATCCACAGGTTTGCTCGAGACCTGCTCATAATTTAAGCTTCTTTGAAGACATTACAGATCAGTCATCAAGCAAGAACTCGTTCCTAAGCAGCAGGACCAACAGGAGGGACAAGTCTGGGCCATCACCCCAATCCCTCAAAGGCAGAGGGCAGAGAACCTGCCTGCTCCACCAGCCCCACACATACTATAAACAAAAATTACCCAGGAAATTGAAGGCTTTGGCTCTAGAGCCCTTTCCAGTACAGCAAGGTGGGAAGGCGCCAGGAACCAACCCACCCCGATGCTATTAGAGGCCAGGCAGCAGGACCACGTTCAAGCTGAGTTCAAACAGCACTGGGTAAACCCAGTTTCGATAAAATGAACAGGCTAGGTAGGGTGAAGTAGTTACCGGCTTCTAGACTTGCCCATTGGCAGGGAGCAGTAACAATTCTTATGCATCTCCGGTCTCCCTCAACCTTTGGGCTCTACCTGGCTCCCGCCTTCGTCAGAACATTGGGCTGCCAGGCTCCACACCTCACTGCCAAGTCATTTTCCTACAAACAGGCAGTGACTCTCCTGCTTTAACACAAATCAGTTAATTCCCCATTACTTGCCCAAACTTGCTTTACCCAGTGGCTGTTCCCAGACTGGACCTGGCTGCCACTGAAACATAACAAGCACTTACCAGTTCTCCCTGAACCCAGAGCCGTACCTGAGAGCGCTTCCACTTGCCCATGTCAGAAACCATGTTTATCTCCTTTTTGGGGATCATGAAGCTCTGCTGGAGGGGAGGAGCCATCTCCTCTGAGGTGACTGGGAGATACAAGAAAGAGGTAAAATAGAGGCAGTGGAGAATAAGCAATCCTCTAACCTTCCCCTCTTAGAAATCAGCATTAATTTCCCAGGAGAGAGAAAGCAAACAAATCCATCCCAGCCTGCGCCATTATCTCACCAAGCCCCGCTCACCAAACAGCATCCTTCTCAGTCCCCAAAACATTCCCCTAAGGACACTTCAAGGCTTCGGAAGGCTGCATTACATTTGATTTCACTACTAGAGACGCATTTCCAATCCAGGCAGAGAAGTTTGCAGGAGCTAGCACAGACAACATCCAGCTAGTTTGATTATTTCTATCTAGAGAGGACAAGCCTCAGGTCATGCAGAAGCACTGAACTTCGCTGACAAACTAACCGTGCCTTGTTTTTAGGGTGCTAGGCCTGAACTGCATTCCCCTAAAAAGGACAACTGCTGCAAAGACAAAGCAGGAGCGATTCAATAGATGGCAGTCCAGAGCCACAGCCCCCAGTCCAGCAGCGCTGGAGCTTGGAGGATGCTGGGACACGGCACCTTCCAGGTGAAAGCTACAAAGATCATTCAAATTTTAAAGCTCTACCAGAGCCCAGGATGTAACATTTAATGTGCACGCCAATCTTTAAAGCAGCTCTTCCCCTGGGCATCCAAACCAAGGACCCAACCCTGCCATAAGGGTCACCACTTCCCCAGGCTCTCCAGAGCTCTGCTCTCAGCCTCCGATCCTGCACCGGGGCACTGCAGAGCCAGAAATGCTCGACGAGGTTAGAGGCAATTTGCAGTACGTTCCTGTAAGCGCAACTTCTAATAGCACGAGGCAGTGCAGCAGACCACTGCTAAGGAAACCGGGTGCTAATGTGAATTCATGAATTCTATTAAGAGTCACCCAGTTCATCATTTTAATCCTAGAAAACCTGCAGGCATTTGTTCAGCACCAGCCGCCCTGGCAACACTTCAGTGACTGCTCTCCACGCTCCAGCAAGCTCAGGCGCTGGCTCTGTAACGTACGCCACCAAACTGGAACTCTTTAAAATCTTACAGGCTGCATTTACATGGAAAATACTACCCAGAAGCATCAGCAGCCTCTCCCTTTTCTGCAGCACAGCAGCACTGTCTAACAGGCAGATCAGGGAAAAAGGAACCCAGAGTCCCAAGAACCACAGAGAATCTGCTACAGATTTGTCACATAACCTTAGAAAATCATTTAACATCTCTGCCTTTCAAGTTCTCCATCTAAGGGCTAATGAAGCCTCATCACCTGCCCAGGGTGTTACGGTGTTTGGCTCATGCCTGTTCACAGGTTTCAGTAAAACCCCCAGATACACGGATGAGAGGAACAACACGCAAGGAGTTTAAACGAAAGACGTGTACCTGCCTTCTGAACATTCACTCACAGCGACTAGCACCGTAAGGATGCAGCTCTTTTTTAAAACAGCTTATGACATGAAGACAGAGAAAAACTCCGGAGCTGCGGCATGAAAGGCAGACGCCGACGTGTTTGTTAACGCACACGATGCGCAAAGACCCGAGGCGCGGCCAGAGCCTGCCCTGGGCCCCAGGTTGCCCCGACGCACGCTCGGCGCGTTTCCTCCTGGATGTTCCGTAAGCCCCGAGGTCTGCGGGGGCTCCGCTGTTATGAAATGGATCCGTAAGCAAAAACCCCAAGAGCAACGCGACGGGGAGCGGAGCGCAACGGGCCGGCTTCGCGCGTCGCCTCCCGCCCGGTTCTCGCGGACCCCGCACCGCGGCGGGCCTGCTGCCGCCGCCGCCCGTCCCCGCACGGCCCCGGGGGACTTAGAGCCCCCCCGCGGGGAAGCCGAGGCACGACGAACGGACGGCAGAGCCCGGCCCGTGCCTGCTCTGGTGGCCCAAACCCCAAACCCCGAGCCCGTGCCCGGTGCCAGCGGCTTCAGGCTCCCAGAGGGAAGCCCCGTCGTGACCCCAGCGGCTCCCGCCGCTACCGGGCCCGGGTCCCNCCGGGCCCGGTTCCCCTGCCGCGTTCCCCCGCTCCACGGCGGCCCCCGCAGCCCCCAGCCCGGTCCCCGCCCCAGCGCCGCCCCTCACCTGCCCGCCGCTCGCTCTCTGCCATCTTCCCGGAGCCCGGCCGCCGCCGCCGCCACCGCCGTCACCTCTCACCNCCCCGCACGGCCCCGGGGGACTTAGAGCCCCCCCGCGGGGAAGCCGAGGCACGACGAACGGACGGCAGAGCCCGGCCCGTGCCTGCTCTGGTGGCCCAAACCCCAAACCCCGAGCCCGTGCCCGGTGCCAGCGGCTTCAGGCTCCCAGAGGGAAGCCCCGTCGTGACCCCAGCGGCTCCCGCCGCTACCGGGCCCGGGTCCCCCGCCGCGTTCCCCCGCTCCACGGCGGCCCCGCCGCCCCCCCCCCCGGCCCCCCCCCCGCGCCCC
>VXAA01000599.1:37261-90782 GCA_013399115.1 Anseranas semipalmata
GGCGGGTGCGGAGCCATGCTGGCCTTCGTGGCGAGGGCCGCGGTGAGTGGGAGCCGAGCGGAGGGCGGGGACGACGCGGGGGGCCTCGACCGAGCCAGGCCGGGAGATGCGAGATGGCGGCCGGGCCTTGACACCCGCCGAGGGGCGACGGCGGGCCGGGAGGGAAGGGGCTGGCGGCGATCGCGGGCCTGGGGCTGAACGCCGGCAGGGAGGCGGCTGCTGAGGGGCGAGCGAAGCCCAGCGAGTCAGCCGCTAAGCCTGCCTCTCCCTGCAGGCAAGGGAAGGCTGCACACGGGCAGAGCTGTCAGCCCCGCGCCTGGCCCCAACCGCTCGTTGCGAATGCTGACAGAGCCCGGGGGAGGAGGAGGAGGAGGCAACAACATCAGCTACGTGGTGGATTCACTCCCTGAGATACTTTCTCAGGGCCAGGCAGGGCTGGGTGTCTGGGCTTGAGCAGGCAGGGCTTGAGGGGGGCTCCAGTTTCTAATTTAAAAATAAAAGAAAAAGACAAACCCCTGTCATCTGACACTGTTACAGCCGCGCTGGGAATCAGACACTGCTCTGAAATTCCTCCTGCCCTCCAGCCCCAGGCTGCAGGTGGATTTCCCACCAGCTTTGCAGGCTCTGGAAAAGGTCATCTGCCGAGTTGGAACATGGCTTGGGAGCAGTGCCAGCCTGTGAGCTGGCCACGTCTGCACTCCCCGCTCTCTGCTGGTGTTTGTTTTCCCTGTTGCTTGTGGGGAAAAGGTGGGCTATTTGCTGTCTTTGCTACCAGCTGCCTCCTCTGTTCAGCTGCGATCGCTGTTCCTCCTCCCACCAAATGCTTGAGTTTGACCTCAAACCAAACAAGCAGAGGACATAAAAGAGGAAAGATACAAACCCACTCCATGTTTTAACTTGTGATGGTTTCAGTTTGGTTTGGGATTTTCCTGGTTACCCCATGGAAAATCTGAAACTCTTTGCTTGGAATCATCATACTTGGTCTTAGCTGTGTTAAAGCCTGCTCTTGTCTGCCCCTTAGTTGATCAGACGGACACAAAGGTGGGGGTAATATTCCTTGTGACTGCACAGTTCTGTTGTTGTCCTGCTTTAGAGATACCTTTTTACTTTTTTCTTTTTAAAGGGTTGATGGCCCAGAACTCCCCACAGTCTTGCCATAATGATCTTATATGCACGGGGATGAGGGCAGTAAGATACCACCTTTAGCCCCAAACTGAACCTGCTCCTGTCTCCACCTAATTCAGCTACAGTGATGCAGAGTCACTGTCCAGTTCTTGCTGGACAACTGTTCCCATCCAACCCCCTCTTGCCATCTTTGCCCGAGCAAAGGGACTAAATTCCCTATCACACACAGAAGTGCTTCCTGCAGCTTGTCCCCATGTGGTGACAGCCCATGGTGCCACCTGCTTTCAGGACATAACTTGGGGTCTCTCCTGCCCAGAGAGATTCTGGTTTCTCTCCCAATGGCCGCTGCAGTTTCACTCCAGGCAGCAGCTAAGGGAGAAGCCCCTCCTCGCTCCTGTGTGCTGGGCGAACAAAATGCCCAGTGCCTTCACTTCTGCCATGGCTGGAGGCCCAGAAATATTGATTGAAGAGAGATCAGCAAGTGCCGAATGGGCAATGCAGGGCCAACAGTCAGTGGCCGAGGGAGGGCTTCCTGGAAAGGTGCCTTCACGGCATTTGATGAAATCTGATGGGCTGATTACCCCTGGCTGTCCCAGGCCTGTGTCTGGCCTTGAGCCCTCTGAACAAAGCAGTCATGTGGCAGTTTGCTAATGAGGTGACGCCCTGCATGGGCAGCACATTGTCAGGGGGAAGAGGAAACCAAGACAGGCCGAGGGAGAGCTTTACGATCATTTCTGTCCTCCCAGCCATGGATAGGAAGCAGAAGCAAGCAGAGAAGGTACAGTATCCCCACACTGCCATGATTAACCCCCTTCATTTCTTCCCAGACCCTCTCCTTTCATGCTTCAGTAATTCCCCCTTCTCTTGTTTTTAACCTTCTTTCCCCAAACCTTGATCCCATAGTTCTTACCAGGTCCTACAAGGAGCATAGAGCATTTTCTCTGGGGGCTCTGCACTGCACAGAGGGCTTTGTCACCTTGCACATTTAGCTCTTTCTTTCTTCTTCTCTGTGCTTAACTCCTGGGACGTGGGAGTTGGGGGGATGGGGACACCTATTTTCTTATTGCCTTGGAAAGCAAAGGGCACGTTCTCGATGGCTTTGCATCCTCAGTGCGTTGACAATGCAAAGTCCAGAGTCCTGTATAAGAGTATCTGGTACGGTGCTTTCTAAGGCTTTCACTCCCTGTGTGATCCCTGCAGCCTGTTGACATCAGCCACAATTTCCTGAAGAGCTCTCACAGGTCTCCCTCCAAAGGTTCCTGTAATTTGGGCAGTTCCATACTGGTACAATTGGATAGAGGTTCTTCTAATATAGCTGGGTCCTCCACTAACTGGGAGGTTCACCAGCACAAAGTGTTGCCCCAGGGCCAACACATCACCGCCAGTCTTCCTCTGACCATCACTGGTGATATACCATCCCTGGCCAAAGCAAGGGGGGTTAATCCTGCCTCAGAACTAAAGTCTGCCCCCTCAAAGCCTAAACGGTAGTTTGATTTGGCACAAGGGCTCTGCTTAGCTTTATGGCCTGTATTCTTATAGGTCATAAGAAGCAATGAAACAGTTTCTGGCTAAGATGAAATTTCTTTCACAATTTACTTTGTTCCCACTTAGCATGGGATGGAAGGGTTTGAGACTGTCAAACAGACGGAGTCGCTCAGCTGGAACGTGCCCAGACAGCGGGAGATGCATCATTATCCTGGCAGTGTTTCCTCTAATGAGATGAGAATCAGGATCTTGGGAGATCAAGTTTCTCTTTTGCAGCTTTTCTGGATGTCCTACACCCATGTAGAGACTAGGCTAGAGATTGCTAGAGCGTGCAGTCAGTAGACCTGCACCTTGCATTGGTGCTTTGTGTGCTCTGCTCCTATGCTCAGACATCTGTGCACCTTCACTCTGGGATGGAGACTCCCAGATCAAGGTTATTTGCTACCTCATGCACATCAGGGGGAAGTTCTGTCTCGACATTTGCTCTGTGCTTTACAGGCCAGGCCCTACGGCCTGCTGAGGCCGACAGCTTTAGGCAAGATCCCAGGCAGATTCCTACTTCATCAAGAAGCATTGCCCCATCTCCCTGTGCCGCCGCTCCAGCAGACGCTGGACCGCTACCTGCTGACTCTGCAGCCCATCATCAGCGAGGAGGAGCTGAACCACACGCAGGAGCTGGTGGCTGAGTTCCGCAAGCCGGGAGGCGTTGGGGAGAGGCTGCAGAAAGGCCTGGAGAGGAGAGCCAAGAAAACAGAGAACTGGGTAGGTTGGGACTCTGGCCCCAGACCAGATTAGGGAGAGAGGTGGTCTGATGCACACCTCTCCGATGTCCTGGCTGCATCCACTGGGACCTGTGTTTTTATGGAATCATCTTCATGACCAGCCTGCTGCTGACCTCCCTGAGCTGTGCAAGCTCCTCACCAGGACTCGGGTGAGCAGAGATTTACAACAGAACAGGGAGTCACTGCCCCTGTCTGTGGCTGCTAAAGCCCTTAACCTGTTAGCATCACACAGCTACCCTAAGAAGTAGAAGGAAATCCTCTGCTCAAACCCTGCACCAAAAGCCCCCACTGCCTCACTCCAATCCCCCTCTACCATCCCATATGCAAAGCATAAAACCCAAACTTTTGTTTGCAAAGTGTGGGGCAGAGCTGGGGGCAGGGTGCTCAGAGCATTCAGCTGGGCTTGGGTCAAACAGCAGCAGATGCCATGCCTGCATGTTGCCTTTCTCCATCCCAGCTCTCTGACTGGTGGCTGAAGACAGCTTACCTGGAGTATCGCCTGCCAGTCGTGGTCCACTCCAGCCCAGGTCTGGTTTTACCTAAGCAGGATTTTCTGGATCGACAAGGTCAGCTCAGGTAAAGTCCTTTTCTGCCTTTCCCTGGGCGTCAGGTGGGATTAGCTACCTCCGCTGGACAGGGAGGAGGGTGTTCAGGCTGATTGGGAAAGGGAGTAATTAGCATGCGACCACCCAATTTGGTAGCCTGTCCATGCTGTGCTAGAGGGCCGTACAGAAAGGGCAGTAGGCTGTAAGGAAAATCCTGGTTGCGCCAGACTGAATATCTCACTAAGGCAGAAAACTGAAGAGTCTGGTGGTTCATGCACTAAGCTGAGACTCAAAACCTAAGTTTTGGTCTTTGCTTTAGCACAAACCTTCACTGCATGATGGCCAATTCACTGTCTGGAGGCATTGCGAGGATATGTCTGACACACTGAAGACTAGAAGGCACTAAGATTGCGTGTGCAGTTAAAGGAGGCATGAAAACTAGCCCAGGTGTGTACGGGAGACCAAGGAGAAAATGTGTCCTGAGTTTGCTAGTTCTTAGGGATGGGGGAGTCTGCTGCAGGGACCGTCATTCAGACTGTTCCTGCAGGGGACCGTCCCCTATTTCGTCATTTCACCTGTGGATTTATGGTTTGGAAAACTAACACTCACCAGCCTCTCTCCATCCCCAGCTTCTTCCTCCAATCAAACCCTGCCATTTGTCTGGCTCCCTTCTGCCAACCAACAGCAGTGTCCCACAGCCACCACCAGCCCACTGCTGCCCCTTGCATACAGCAGGTTCTCTCACTCATTCTGAACTAGCCTTTGATTCATATCCTCTCTTCCTTGTGGGATCCCTTTAATTTTTAACCACCACCATGTGTGTGTTTCAAACTCCAGCTGCAACTGACCTTTGCATTGACCTTTACACAGGAATACCTTTTCCACCGTTACAAGTCATCACTGCTCCCTGCAGATTAGAAGGGCCAGCCAGGGGAGCAGTGAGGGTGAGAAGAAATCCTCCCTTCCACTCCCTTGGATACACCTGAGCAGGGGTGCAGAGGGTGAGCCTTACAAGGACAGTGCAAGACTACACAAACATCTTTGAAAACTCTTGCCCTTATTCACTCAAGTTATCTGAATAGAAGATAAGATAGAATGGAGTAGTAGAACGGAGCAGCTGCGTGATAATCTGGGCTCCCATGTAAAATACAGTTTAAAAGTGTGTTTGTACATTTTGTGGCTGCATAAAGAAGTTTGACAGCATGGCTTGAGGCTAAAGCTTCAGATACCAGAAGGCAAGTTTAGAAAGTGTTCTTCAATCCTCAATCTGGTGACAGTGCTGACTGAAAACCAGTCAATTAACAAACCCCTCCCATCTCCCACTGAAGCCCTAACTCTGTGCCCAGGCTGTTTGCTCTCTGGAATGGAACACAGCCTCTCTCACTTCTATTTCCCAGCTGTTTTACTTCTTCAGGTTTTTTAGTAAGGCTGGGAAATTTTCACTGAAAACTGCATGTGTTTTATTTGTTTAACAGCCCGTAGGTTCTTGGAGTTACTTCCTTTGATCTTTACGAGGGATGGGGAGGCTGAGCAAATCTAGATGACACTGCCTGCAAATGCCAAATGCTCCTACCACTTTAAAGCCTTTGAAGCTCAGCTGACTGCGTCCTCTTGTCACAGTGACCTCCTGCCTCCTTCCTCCCATGCGTGGGTGGGAGCTCCCAGGTCAGAGAAGATCCATCTATCACTCCCAAGCTAAACAGTTTGATGTGGCTTGTCACAGCCTCCCTCCCTGCTGAGAGCTGATATTAGCAGTGTTTGTGTTGATTCTAGCAAACACAACACCTAAGTGTCAGCATGCAGCATACCTGCATTTGTTTCAGATCCTTCATTGCCAGAGGAATGCTCTTAGGTTGTATTAGCAGCAGAACACGCATTGGCTAGGAACTAAATCAGCATTGATGAGTCTTGGATACAGAGAGATACTGCTATGGCTTAACTTGAAACTCAGAGCTGGCCCCTGGCCAGGGAAAAGCAGAAGTCCCCTCTTCTCAGTACTGTTTTAATGCTAAGACTCTGAACTAGGATGTGACAAAAATCACAACACATCAGTAGAAAACGCATCAGTTAGAGGGTCATTTATGCATCTGAAATATGCCCTTTCTTTAAAGTTGTCCAGAATTCCCTGGTAATATAGTAACATTTAAAAAAAAAAAAATAGTGCTACATGGTTGGACTATTCAGCAATCTCAAATCACAACTCCAGAGCGGCTGTATCAACTAAGCAGAGCTGGACACAACACAGACTTAGCAGAAAGGCTGAACTTCCTACGGAGTAGAGAGAAGTTCTGCTACTCTTCCTCATCAGCTAACCCCTCTGCCCCAGATGCTCTGTGTTTGAATCTCAACTTGTTACACTTGGTATTTTTCCAGGTTTGCTGCCAAGCTGATCGAGGGCATCCTGGACTTCAAGACCATGATTGACAAGTGAGTTAGCAACCTTCCTGACTTCTTAGGGGTTCCTCACAGTCATAGAGAGGCTGGGCCTAGTCAATAAATCTCCTTTCCAAATAGGAAGCCAAGAGAAAACAGCACATATTTTAAAAAAGAGATATTGTAATCAACATCGCTGCTTACTGCCAAGGTCACCACTGCTAGAGAAGAGCAAATTTACTTTTCTTTCTTCATGTTCTTTGTTTATCTTAACACTCTTGCTGGCATGCAGACATGCTTAGAGGGATCGAGCCTGACAGCCTTGTGGAGTTGCATACTTCTGTTTGCCCACAGAACAACTTACAGCTCAGGCAGCAGGAATTTGTCTCTCTCCTTTTGGGTTTCTGGTGTTTCTCATCTTCCAGCTAGCTTTGGAGAAACTTGTTCCTCCCAACCCCCTCTCTTCTAAGCACCAACAAATCTCTACTTAACACACCTTATTTATGTTCCCAAAATAGCATTTGCTAACAGGTTACCAACATCACACCTTTACATCCAAATTCAGACAAGGCTCAGGGTCAACCATAAAAAGGACTGCTGAGATGATCGACTGAGGTCCAATCTAGTTCACAAGTCATACCAGATCAGACACCCACCACCCTAGATTATAGCAGGAAATCTCTTTCTGCCATTTTTCTGGAAGCCACACATCTCCCAGCATAACATGCCCTGGATTCTTCTCTGCAGACAGCATGCTGTAAGCTAAGCCATATAGGAGGCCCATAGATCTATTTCTCTGGTGTTACAGAGGGGATAGTGTTTTTCCCCTTCCCAAATAGGCAGCCAGCAAACAGACACTTTCTGTAGTTCCTGCTAAGAAAGTTGGTAAAAACGGGGAAGGATGGCCCTTTTACACCACCAGCACCCACGTGTTTAGGTTTTGCTGGAGGGGGGTGATAGTGGCTGCGTGGCTGATCCTGTGCCTGTTTTATGTGGGGAGTGCAGACCTTCTCACTGCTCTATTTTCTCTCCGTCTTTCCTTATCTTGCTGTGTCTCCAGTGAGACCCTCCCAGTGGAGTACATGGGTGGGAAGCCCCTCTGCATGAACCAGTACTACCAGATCCTCTCATCCTGCCGCATTCCTGGGCCCAAGCGGGACTCCATTGTCAATTACGCTAAAGGCAAAAAGCAGTCCAGACACATCACAGTGGTTCACAACTTCCAGGTATGGCAGCTCTTGGGCTTTCAAGGAGGTTTGTTTAGATGTGTGTGTCCCTTTCAGAAAGCTGTGCTGCTAGAGAAAAGGGAACAGAAAGTCTCTGCCCACAAGGTTTGCCTCACCAGGGATACGTTCCCATTTCCTTTATCCCCTTTGGCCTTAGCTGGACAACAGCTGGGATTGCCCCACGTGAGCAAGGGATGAGTCAGAAAAAAGCTCTCTTCCTCTTTTTCTTGTCCCTGCAATTCCTGTCTCTCACAGTCCAGACTTAGGAGATTGGGTCTCAAATTGGAAACTGCAAGTGGAAATGGGTAACAAATTCTACCACGGTGGGCAAGTCTAGGAAATGGGAATTCCTCATGTGTTTTGGCCCTCATTACCATGGTTTCTGAGCTTCTTAAAACCTGGACTGTATTTATGTCCTACAAGGGAAGATAGACTTGGGTCTCTCAATTCTGAACAGCCTTCAAAAGTCTGCTTACAAGCTGAGTTCTTAGGTCAGCTCTTACCTCCTTAGAGTGGCTGCTCCTGGTTTCTGCAGCTGGACTTCTTTCATTTTCTATGTCCTTGTCTGCTCTTCTCACCTTCAGTTCTTTGAGCTGGATGTTTACAACAGTGACGGAAGTCCCCTCACCACCGACCAGCTCTTTATTCAGCTGGAGAAGATATGGAACACCTCCCTCCAGACAAACAAAGAACCTATTGGGATCCTCACCACCAACCACCGAAACAGCTGGGCAAAAGCCTACAACAACCTTCTGAAAGGTCTGTGCAGCCTCTAATGCGCAAGTGCTAAAAAAACACCACAAGTGTTTGAATACCAGCCTCACCACTGTGCTCTGCTCTGTTCTTTCCTTCGGAAAGCTTTTGGAAGCTTGTTCTGGGCAGATAAGTGAACTTTCCACCCCAAAGAAGCAGCCTGATTTCATTGCAAAATGTTGTTCTATCTGTTTTAGAAGGTACACAGGTGAAGTCTGAAGCTTGGTGTGTTAAACCTGAGATCCTTGAGTTTGTTGCCTTGCAAATGGGTGGGATGTAAGAACCATGAAAACAGGAGGCTGAATACAGCATGCTTGTATCTGTAACAACTCAACCGCCTATAACTTTAATAAGTGAATAACCCCGTAACGACAAATACTGCATTGTGGTACAATGGGGATCCAACACTGCCTCCTTCAAACCTTCTCTTTCAAATTCCAATCTCTGTCCAATTAAAGTGTAAGTTTTTCAATTCCCCTTTCTTATTTGCTGTTCCTTTTCTCTCCCAGATAAGACCAACAAGGAATCTGTGCGTACAATTGAGAAGAGCATTTGCACTGTCTGCCTTGACGCGCCAATGCCACGGGTGTCTGAGGACATCTACAAGAGCCGTGTGGCCGCTCAGATGCTGCATGGCGGAGGCAGTCGCTGGAACAGCGGGAACCGATGGTTCGACAAAACCCTTCAAGTAGGTGCTGATACTCTATAAAGATTTTGAAGACATAGGTCTGATGGAGATAATTTTTCCTAAGACTATAAAGGTCCAAGAAACCCCAGAAACCTTTTGCGGGAAAGTTGCTTTAATACCAAGAGAGTGCAGAAATAGGGGAGACAAGGTACGGAAGCTGACAGCATGAGATCCTTTGGTTTCCCTTGTCATCACCACGAGTGCTCATTCCTGCTTCAGGGACTTTTCATTTCTTTTGCTGCCTCTGCCCACGCTTATTCAGTGTAGCTATTCTTTGTGTTCCTTGTAAATCAATTTTCTGCCTGCGGTGAACAATGCCTCATCTGCTTGGAGGCAGCCCAAACACAGGGAGGTCTGTTTCTTGTATTTTCCCTAGGCTTGTCACTTTTCCTGTTTCTGCCAGAAGCTGCCTGTCGTGTCTCCCCCCACCCCCCCAGACATCAGCTGCTATCCCACAGCATCCCTCTGATCTCTTCTCCATTCAGTCTTGTCAAGAGCCTTCAAGAGCAGCTGCTGTTCAAGCTTCTCCTTTATTAGTTGATCTATCCTGGCTCCCGAATTGTAGAAATGGTGCTTTAAAAGATCGTCCTATCTGCTGAACTCTTCATGTTTTCAGTTATTTTGTTCCTATTTGGAACTCTTCATTGATGGGATAGAGCTTAGATGTTTCAGCTAATTGAAAAGTAAGGCTAAGTCAGCACATAGTGATATTATTTCTGTATTATGTGTGCATCTAAATAAATCAAAGCCATTGAACCACTCTGTATTGCCAGGGCGCTGAGCACACCAATATAGCTATCAGGCACACTCTTACCCAGTTAATTTTGCAAAACTAGCAAGTGGTAGCAGTGGTATCAGATCCTTCTACACCTGCTGAAAGACTTCTCTTGCTAAATGAGACCTTTGTGTTACCTTTCAAGCATGCAGGAAAAGGATCATTATCCATTCTGATGTAGAACAGTGAGATACTAAGATCTCTCTCTGGATAGCTCCTGCTTCGCACACTGGATGTCTGTCTTCAGCACTGTCCTTCATGCTCTCTCATAGTTCATCATTGCTGAAGATGGCTCCTGTGGTCTCGTATATGAGCATGCTCCCTCAGAAGGCCCACCCATTGTTGCTCTTCTGGATCACATCATGGAGTACACGTGAGTCCTGCCTCCTCTACTTTTCCTCAGCTGTAGAAATAGGTTTTAAACCACCTGCTTCCCCAAGAACATGCCTCTTCACAGCTCACCCACCACAAATTTGTTCTGGAAGAAGGGTATGGTACACTATTCAGTTATGGCAGTTCCTGTATGTATGATGAGAATTGAGTGGCCAAGCTCACACTGCTTCCATTCTTAGGGAATGCCACTGTTCAGAGTTAACAGCACTTTTGCCTGGGAGAGGTATTTCTTTTGGGCAGAAGGCACAGAAGAGATTTTCACTCATGCCCTTCAAAAAACATTGTCATGGCACCGTGAAGAATATTTCAGCATGTGACAAGTGTCACAAGGCGCCAGGGCAGATCTCCTGTGCATTTCTACACAGGTTCTGCTGTGTTTAGCTGAGCCTCACGTCAAAGGGCTGGTTAAACATAATCATTTCTCTAAGCAGGAAGAAACCTGAGCTGGTGAGATCACCAATGATCCCTTTGCCAATGCCCAAGAAGCTGCGGTTTAACATCACTCCAGAGATCAAGACTGACATAGAGAAGGCAAAGCAGAACCTCAACATGTAAGTTTAAAGCACTGGAGAGGTCTGGTGAGTGACTCAGAGTAATTCATGCCCCCATTTGAAACATGTCAGCCTTTCCCCACAGCAGCCAGAGAGTTTTCCTAGTGACTTCTTGGGTCAATAACATTGAACCTAACTGAAAATCAAACTAAAGCCATCTGCCAAGAGGAAACTCAAAGGTGCCGAAAAGGGGCAATTGCTTATCCATCCCACTTTACTGAGAAAGAGCAAGACTTCAGTGGATCCAGCTAGGGATACTGGAGCATATACACACAGACATAAGCCCATCTAACTCAGTGCAGATTTTCAGCAATGGCCAAAAAAGCTCACCTCCATGGTGCTGTCTAAACAAGTCTGTGTGTGATGGAGCTGTCGGTCCCCGATCAGATCCAAGTAGCCTGTTCTCTCTCAGCCTCATGAAAGCCAACTTCATACATTTACATTACAAAAACAAGCAACAGGTGAAGGAACACTTCCTCTTTCCTTGCAGAATGGTCGAAGACCTGGATGTCAAAGTCATGGTCTTTCATCAGTTTGGGAAAACCTTCCCCAAGGCAGAGAAGATAAGTCCTGATGCTTTCATCCAGCTGGCCTTGCAGCTAGCATATTACAGGTAAGACCACTTCTTTAAGGTCCCTTTAAACCCAAGCCATTCCATGCTTCTATGACTTTCTTCTCCATCTCCCAGGATGTATGGCCATGCCTGTGCCACATATGAGAGCGCATCGCTAAGGATGTTCCGTCTGGGCCGCACAGACACCATCCGCTCCACTTCTGTTGACTCTCTTAAGTTTGTACAATCAATGGACAGCCCTGACAAATCGGTGAGGATCTCAAAGAAGTGGAGTGAGAGGACTCCACTACAGAAAATAAGGAAAGCTACTTATTTGGCTAACCCTAAGTCAGCTAGTTTCAGCTAACAAAACTGCACCTGATATGAAGCTAGGCTAAAACACAGCTTGGAGTATATAGGTACACATTTTGGGTTTCATTTGGCTTTCCTTTCACATGTATTGAAAGCTAGGGAAACAACATGTGACCATATACCAAAAAGAAGTCTCTCCCTTCTAAAAGTCTGTTTAGCCACTCAAATTAAGTTCTACTACTGATGGATGGAGAGCTCAATTCAGAATGATGTAAAACAGCTAAACAAAATAATTTAAAAATTAACTTAGTTTAGCATAGACACACAAGGCAGAAATGCCTCTATCCTCCAGGAACAGCCAAAATGAGGTTATCCATTCTGTAGAAAAACTTACAGACAGATCTGTGTATTCTCCTCAGGACCATGAGAAAGCAGAGTTGCTGAGGAGAGCTACCCAGGCCCACAGGGAATACGCGGATATGGTAAGTGACCTCTGTGCAAGTATGGTTAGGGCTTTACACAGTAAATGAGGGTTCTGGTTAAAGATGAGAGCTCTGAAGAGCTTTATCTCCATGGCATAGCAACGTAGCCATGAATGCCTTCTCCCTAGCTAGCAGTTTCAGTGCCCCTTGTGACAGGAAGAAAAATCAAATATCAAAATAGCTTCAGTCTTCACTGTCATTGTTGCTCATAAGCGCCACAGCTGCATGAGGACCCCTTAAACCAGAGGAAGCACACAGGCAGGAACTGTAAAGTTGGTTCCACTGGTGTTTGAAAAGATTGTGAAATTAAACACAAGAGTGACTATTGGTCCTAAAGGCAATATCCAATTTCCTTCTAACTTCGTAGATTTAGAGATATTTAGAAGTGTTTTGTTGTGTTTTTGTTTTTATTTTTTACCCAACGTTGATAGTGTTGCTCACTATCCTGCTAGACAGGCTCTCACCTACTCTTTCCTCCATACAGGCAATAAGGGGGAATGCAATAGACCGCCACCTCTTAGGTTTGAAGCTTCAAGCTATTGAGGACCTAGTGAGCATGCCTGAACTGTTCATGGACACAGCGTATGCTGTTGCAATGCACTTCAATCTCTCAACCAGTCAGGTAGGACTCATTTGAGCAAAGATGGAAGCGCTCTGTTCGTTGCCTTTCTTCTCCACATTTCTCCCTCATCCCTTTCTACTATAAGCTAATCTTCATTTGGGGACAGAAAATTTTAAGCCTGTTACCAATCCCATTAAGCTGCAGATCTGATCTTATAGCTGCCACAGTCCCTGTCAACCCTGTAAAACACCAGCATAACCAATGCTGAGATCACTAGAAGAGTTTGGTGTCTACTTGCGAGTGATATCATTTGGAGTTAGATGCCAAAATAGCTTTATGTTCATCTGCCATGCTGTGGTTCTTACTGAAAAAGTTGTGCTTGTGACTTACTACAAGCTTGTATTGGGTAGAAATTCTCCTTTGCAGAGGCACAGGAAATCACATTGCTACTAAATGGCAGAATTCAGTACCTGTGTGCTGGTAGGTGGGTCTGACCAAAAAGGCCCTCTTTAGAGCATTTTCATGAGATGGCAGTTTCTTCTACTGTTGACACAGTTGTTAGCATTTGATAGCTGCATTTCTGTCTGGCTAGTTAGAAGTTTAATTACATTGTCTCCACAGGTCCCAGCAAAGACAGACTGTGTGATGTGTTTTGGTCCAGTGGTTCCAGATGGCTATGGAATCTGTTACAACCCCATGGATGAACACATCAACTTTGCGATTTCAGCATTCAACAGCTGTGCTGACACAAATGCAGCTCGCATGGCACATTATCTTGAGAAAGCACTGCTAGACATGAGGATCTTGCTCCAATCCACTCCCAAATCCAAACTGTAAGAGGCAAATATGATGAAAAGTCCCCAACTAAAGGGGCTGTCCCTCATGCACTGAAGTTCCCAGTTCCTCAGAAAATGATTGAAGGGACAGCTTGACCTGACTGGAACCTAGGAGAGCATCTACCATCTGTTTTCAGCAAGACATTACAGAATTGTCATCCACAGATACTAGATTGTGTGGTGAGAGGAAACATTGTCTTAAACCAAAGTGGAACTGACTATTCCTCTTCCATCAATGCAAAGTGCACCTTCCTGTCCTCAAAGAGGACTGAAATATGATCTTTTTATGGAACTTACTATAAAAGAATATAGAAAGCACAGTCCTTACCAGTATCTAAATCCATTTGGTGAGGAAGGTGGTTCTTCTCCAGGAAAAGCAGGCAATGTTTATTATATGATGGAACTACTGTAAGACCAAGCCTTTTTTTCTGGTTTAGTCTTCTGAAGAGTGCAGCATCTTTGAAACTTGTTTGAAGAGTTTTCTTATACTCCAGCAAAACATCACCATTGAACTTTGGCAAGGGGAGAAAGAAGTTCTTAAGTCAGAGCAGACTCGGTCTTGTTAAGAGTGCACTGTACTACTTATCCCAGACACCTGATCATTACGTGCTTTATAGGCCTGGGAACATTCCCTCCCCCTCATTTTAAGATGCTGAGATCTCCTTTCTGTTGCACTGACTCAACTAACAACAGTATATCACTCACTACAAGCTAAGGTAGTTTTTTGTTTGCTTTGCTCTGGGCTTTTTGTTTAAGCTTACTGTTGTGGGCCTAGCCATTTGTCTTCAGGCTCAGCATAAAGCTTTTTTCCCCCCCATAAGTCTCTACAAAACTTCTCTCTCGCACAGGTTTTGCTAAGTTTGGCTTTAGGTACCTTAACATTTGTGGAGATGAAAAGGGATTGCCAGTGCATTTTAGCAGAACAGTTGCTTCATTGTACCTTTCTTTGGAATTGAGGAAAAGAAACAGATGCTGACCTTCTGTTTACTAATCAGAGGGCCACATGCCTATTCTCCTTCAGGGCACATGTTAAATCTAATGCGGTTTTATACCTTGCTTTCAGAAACCACATATTTATGCATAACATATTATGCCTAAGTTGTGGCTAAATAGGAATATTTCTGATCAGGAACTCCAGAATACGATTCTGGTTTTGGCCCACAGAAATCAAATCTGCTAGAGCCAAAGGAAAAACAGCTGCAGAATATCCCTTCTTTCACATCATTCTGCTTTAAAAAGGCATAAACACTTGAAAAGCAGGAAGAAAGCTGAGAACATGCAGGCACTTCAAATGTTTGTCCACTTTAGCAGCCATTGTTCCTGCAGTAACAGCACAGCACCTTTTCTACCACTTTTGGAATTTTTTCTTACTGCAGTGTTATTCAGATTTGTGCCGGCTCTGTTCTGTCAAAGACATTGATCTTGTAATAGTGTTTTCATGTTCGGCTGATGTAAGACAGTAAAAGATTATATAAAAAACATTAACATACAATTTTAGCATAGGAACTTTTGTAAGCACTACTTCCAATGAATCTGCCAGAATCCAGGCTCCTTTTATTTTTATTTAGTAAAACTGTATGGTAATGAAGAATTCTAGTGCTATTTCTGCAACAGGAATTAAACTACACACCCTTCAAGATGTGACTGTTAGAACATCATCATAAACAAGAAGCATTACAAGTTTGATAGCCTGTTTTGTTAGGGGAAAATATTTTATCGTAACTGCTACTTTTATGATCATAGACTAGCAAGGGACATGATCAAAGTGCCTTGGTAAACATATATGAAGAAGTTTGCACTAAACCAGTTTAGAGAAAAATATTATTCTAATCTGCTTCTTGAAAGACACATGCCTATTGCATTTTTTTTTTCTAAAAGGATGTTATTTTAAAGCTTCATATACCTAAATAAACCTTAAAAAGGAAAAATAACTGAAACTCACCTGCACAGCCAGTGATTGTATGAACTGCCACTTTCACATCATTTACATGGATTTAGTTGATCTTTTAGAAGAATCCTGAATGGAGTAAGATAGTGAAGAAAAAAAAAAAACACACACACACACACAGTGGGAGTACTACAAACCTGTGCACACACATCCCTGCTCTGTTACTCCTCTGCTGGGAAGTAGACTGAAAACTGCAAGAGGATACTCAGTATTATCAAAGTGTAAGTGATTGTAAATACTACATAAAGGACCACACCTTGCTCAAATAGCATCTACTTTTATGGAGCCTTTTAATTTGAAAAATATTTATTTTGCCAAAGTAATCCTCCCCCTGTACTGAATCAACCTCTGTGCTAGGGGATGAGTTACTTTTCCCTGTCTGCAATGCCTCCAACCACTGATACTACAGTATTGCCACTTAAGTATTTGCAACTGGCCCTCTTCTACTGTCTTATCAAAGGCAAAGGGTCTCAAAGGAAAGTGCCTATTAAAGATTAAGAAGAAGCATGCTCTGCTGTGAATATATCTCAGAAGATGGGATTGATCTATCCTGGATCTAAATTTATATATTCCACTAGCTTCAGCAGAGTGCAGCTGCAAGAAGAGTATCATACTGAAAGACAAGATTCTTAAATCGTTTTATGCATCCTTAAGGATATATGGAGCTGAAATTCAAATGAAAAACTCTTCTGAAGTGCTTGAAAGGACACTAAAATCATTACAAGGTTTGTCCTTTTTTTTTTTTTTTTTAAAAAAAGTTTTTTATTTGTGCAGGTTCTAAAATGTGATAGTATTTCGATTCATACTTCAATTTTTTCCAGTGTCGACTTACTGAATACTATTCTCCTCCCTGTTTTTGATTGTCTGATTGCTTTAGCGAGAGATGTCCATAATCTTAAAGCCACATTAAATACAAGAAACTTAACTTCTGGAAAAGCTACTGATTTCAAGCAAATAAAGAAATGCGTAGACTGAGAACATTCAATTAACTCCTGGGGTATAAGTGCAATCTATGATACAGCCTGGTAGTGTTTGCATGCTTTGCTGGTTAGCTGTATTAAGTTCTGTTTTGATAGTGTAATCCATGTTGTGCGAAGTTTTGAAATGTTCTTCAAATAAACTGAAATACAATAAACAAATAAGTGCTACAAAAAGGCTTAAATCTTAGACGCTGCAGAAGTTACATTACTACCCTTATGGTAGAATGTTTATGTGTGGGGACAGCAAGAACAGTGAACCATGACATTCTGTCACTTTCCTTTTATTGTCTTAATGTCTCCATCCAGCCCTTGAGTACAGGGGAGGAACTTGAAAGCATCTGCTTGCAAAGCCATGTATTCCAAAGGAAATATTTCAGAAAACTAGTGGCAGGAGACTTCATACAAGTATAGGATAATAAGGCAGAGCTGGAATCTTTTTCCTGCACAGCACCATTTAGTTAAGAAAATCCATGGGATCACTGACAAATTTCTACCACCAAGTATTGCAAATATTTCTGGAAAGGTACAGCAAGAGTAGGCAGAAGATGCAGATTACAAACAAATCACAGAACATAGGAGAGTTTATTACAGTGTCTTACAAGAGCTCTTCTCCCTCTCTCTTACTCCTAAGCATTACTGCAGGAAGCTTGGGTTTGAAGGCAACGTGAAGAGGAACAGCTTTGTACACTACACTGCTCTCCATAAGGAGGTGTAATCTCTTCCCTGTGGTCTAATTCAATTGGTGCTTCCACACTGTTTTTCCAGCTGTCTTTCAGAACAGCTTACAAGAAGCTGGGGAAGTGCTAGCCACTCTTTAAACAATCTTCTTTCAGCCTTGTCCTTGGAGAAGAGAGCTGTGACTCCCCTTCTTGCTTTGTAAGTTAACTTGTAAGAGATACAAGGAGAAAATAAATGGTTTTGCAAGTAGTAAGTGATTAGTACCTGCTTTCAGACTCAAACATACGGTACCGCCATGTCACATGGCCTACCTGATGTCCTGTCCTAATTTTAATAGAGCTGTTTTAAGTCAGACTGAATGTCCTTGTGAAAGCTGTAAGATGCCTTTTTATTCTGATGCACCTTCAAAGCAGATCCAGTGCTCAGGTCCTTCAGATGTTAACAGAAACAGGACTGCTCGTGTTATGCAAAAAAACTAAACAGTTCTTAAACCTGACTTGATGCAACTGAAAAACAGTTTACTACGCAAAGCTACCTGAACACACAAGCTTAAACAGCTTCATTCCTGATCTCCTAGATCAGGATCACTACTTTCTACAGTTAATACTCTGGCTGTCCAACAGTTTCTACAGCAGCCAACTCCCACTCCATATGAACACACAAATTCCTATGGCAACAGGCACAGATGAAAACTTAAAGAAAAAAATATATATATCAAAATCAAGGTGAACAGAAATACATCTCACTTCAAGCAGCTTTATAATGCAGGAGTCTGTTTAAAGTGAAGATAGTGAAACAGGCAGCAAGACTGAGATGTGACAGTCATTTTACCTCTGCTCACATGACTGCATCGAAGGCACACCGATGACCTTTGAGCCAGTTGAGAAGCTGTCCTTTATCTGTGAAAGTTCAAGTCAATTGTGCTTTGAATAAATATTTCTCCGTAGTTACACTTGAACTGCTGCATTATATACTAGAAATACAGAAAGTGTCCATGCACAGCCCTGAAGCACGTTGAGTATAGCCCTTGCCAGGTTAACTCATGGATCACTGAAGTTGTGGCACACACAGATGGCAGGCACACTCCCACAGAGACACAGCATCCAGAGAGCTGACTGGCCAAACGAAGAATCAAAATGGAAGAAGGATGGAAAGCAAAACTTGCTTGTAGGAGTTTAGCATTCAAGGTTATGCCTGCAGAACCCCAAACAACCTACCACAACAACTGGTAGGAGTATCTGCTAGGATACGCTCACTACTGAGTTCACAATTGGATTTTAACACGACATTTCATAAAATTCAAACAGCAACTGAGCTAGTTATTAGTTGTTCACCTTGTTATTTGTTTATGGTTGTCACTTTGTTCATTCTTAAAAAATCCCTCCCTTAAGCTTTAACAAAAAATAAAATAAAAATAAAAATCCAGTGCTTAAGACAGAGACCAGCAACTGAATTCTGTAAGGCTTTGGGCTGACTCTTATTGGAGCATAGCATTGCTTATAACCAATGGGCTTTCTAGTGCCATCGGTAGCACACCAAGTACAACAACAGAAGCTGTACAGATCCCAGCAACCCTGAGGTAATAAAAGAATAAAGGAAGAGATGAAATAAACATGAGATATGTATGGTAATCTTGCCACCTAGAAGAGATTCTGAGAAAGACACCCTTGCTAATTACACACCAGGAGCAGCAGTGGAAAAAAAAAAAATATATATATGTATATAATCAGTGTATTTCAGTTTTCCTTTGTTTTACACACACACTCCCCTTAATGGAATCCGTGCAGGCTTCCCCACAGAACCATCGCTAGCGTTAAAAATCAAATCTTTAGTGCTTTCTTTCTATCTATACAAAGTGCAGTTGGAATTGATTTTGATCTCCCAATCTGGTGGCAGAAAGGAAAGAAAACCTTCCCCTCCCTTCTACCTAGGTCACACCATCTTAGTTCCCCTCCCTCTTGAGAAGTTTTTAAAAACTAAAAGCCCTAATTAAGCATGATCAACTGGAGATTAGTTTTGTCATCTTCTTCCAAAAAGAAAAACCCAAACAAAAAGCAAAACAAAACACACAATGCCTCTCCCACCCCAAAAACAATAGCTCCATTTAAAAAAATAAATAAATAGTGTGTATATTTCATGCTGAAGAAAAAAAAAAAAAGAAAAAAGTCACAGAAACAATTCGTTTTTGGTTTTCCCTCCCCCAAACATGACACTAGGCATTTTCTCCCCCCTCCCCTGACGTGGACATGATGGTACATTCCAACCGGCAATGTGCATCTGTGTTGAAAATGAGTTTCTACTCCTGCACGGTCCCACATGCATCAGGGAGCATCCAGCTAGCTGCTAAAGCAGAGCAAAGGCTTTCAGGTTTTGGGTATGGTCCCTGCCTGTTCCTTTGGTCCATCTGTTAAAAGGCTCCTTGCTGCTCCCAGGTCTCTGCTCTTGTCTGTCTCCACCAAAATGCGCACGCTGGTCCCCACACCTCCCGAGTCACTGGAGCTTCGTACCCAGCTTGCGCTGTCTGTTTCTGCAACGTCAAAAGAGAGGGCAAGGTGAGAGAGTTGGTCCCAACCCTACCTCAGTGTACTGTGGCAAACCAGCAGGCACAAAACGGAAGGATTAAAGTAAGGCTCTGCTTAGTGCCACACAAAAACAAATCTACCCGCACCATACTCTGCGGGCAGATCAGTCCTTCCTACTCTTTACAGTCCTAAAACAGCCACCATGTCTTAAGTGCACACAAACTCGCGTGTGGATGTAAGATTATAAACACCTGCTTCCAAAGAACATGGGCTGGGGAGCTGAAATATTGACTTCTTAAATGAAACACTAATCTCAAATGCTCCCCCCAACAGACTCTCCTTCCAGATCTGGTAGTTAACTCACAACTTGGTGTTTCTTTACTCCGCACTATTCTATCCACCACAGCTATCTACATATTAGGAAATAGTAACTACATCTAACAAGTCAAACCAGCTACAGCTCTTACTCACCTTGCCTCTGCTCTTGTGACTGTATATTCAAACCACAGGATGTTAGGAATGAGGCTGGTGTCTCGGATTAAAAAGAACTCTGAAATTGGCCTGAAAATGGACAAGGTGTTAGAAAGGGGTGATAAATTAAGACTTTCTCTACCACAATTTTGATCAGAATATAACAACAACAACGAAACAGCACAACCACACACAGCATAAAGTCTTGCCCAAACTTAACACTACTTTTCTATTATCCTTCCATTTGTGAAGAAGGATCCTTGATAAATTTAATCAAAGAAAAAAAAAAAACTATTGTTTTTTTCTTTCTTTATACAGCATTTCTGGACTACAGTGTTTGAATGGCTTTACAATCTCAGTTATTAAACTGATTAGGAATGGTCTGTTCTGCTTGCAAAGTTACTTCTTAACCAATACTCTGCCACACCCCATAACTGTAGTAGTGCCTTACAACCATATGTTTATTAAACGTCCTCTCTCCCCTACCCATATCAGGCAAGGGTAAGTGATTTTTTTTGTATAGGCATGCACAAGAAAACATGGAGGAACAAGTTACATAGCCACATGAGAGTTAGAACACAGAGCTGGAACAGAACCCAGGAAATCCCACTTCTAATATCTATAATGTAGTTCACAGAAGTCTGAACAACCCACAGAACAGGGCTTGTACAGCTACAACAGTTAAAAATTGAGAGACTAAAGTATCTTTGCATTTGTTTTCCTTCAGAAGCAAGGGATAATTTTTACAATTTAAAAAAAATAATAAATAAGAATAAAATTGTTTCAGAAAACTCTTTTTTTGTTGTTGTTGCCAGGAAGTTGTACTACACCTATGTTATCAGCTTATTCCAAGAAGCTCATTTAATGAACAAAACAGTGATTCAAGAAACGCAGACTTGCAGGAAGAAAAGCTTCACAGAATATAGAGACTTACCATGCAGCTATCCTTGGGAAGAGAGGAGTTAGTATCTCTTGTGTGAAGGCAAACCAGGCTATGGCCATAATGCTTCCTGCCACACCTCCATATAAGACTTGGCTCCAGGTGTGGTAAAGCAAATAAACCCTGCAGTGGAAGAGAAAAGTCACCAGACAGGCTTTAAAGCAAGAGGCAGCATGACTCAAGGGCTGATGTTTCACTGGACACTTCAAAGATCTGAAGAAGTTATCCTCCAGATGTTAGAAGTGGATGTTTTATTTAATTTTTCATTAAAAAGCTGGCAAAAAAAAGTGGGAAAAATCGGGAAACAAAATACTTTCCCTACTACAGCAGTTTCAGCTTAGAGCACTTCTAGTTTGAGCTTAACGCAATAATCCTCCACATTCTTGTTCACATATCTTTGCATTAGCTGAAGAACTGCTGCTGTTGGCTCCCACAAGAGACTTCTCCAAGGCCAGCAGCAGGACAAGTCCCCCCAAGACCACCAAAGCTGGAGCTTAAAAACTTTTAAGAACAGACAACATTTTTGTCTTGATCTTGCAGCTCTCAAGTGTGACAATACAAAGGCTGCACTGCTACTGAGCACGTACTGTGATTGCAGCCAGCCAGAAAGATGTATTAACATGTTTTAAGTTATCCCTGCACACAACCTACATGAGTCGCATTCAAAATTCTTTTCACCCATACATCATGGCCCTTAAGATCATCTTAGCTGACCTTCTGCCTTGCACAGGCCACTGGATTTCCTCAAATTACTTTTTACTTGAATTAGACCAACCATCTTTTATGAAATTCTCCTGCCAATTTTAAAAATAACCAGTAATAAGGAATCAGCTCTAGTATACAGTCAGCTGTGCCAACGGGTAATTGCTTTTCCGTGGAAAACATGGCCTTATTTTTCTAGCCTGAATCTGTCTGGTTTCCAACCACTAGAGCTCATTATATTATCTACTAAAGGAAAAAAAAATCATTATCAAAACTTCATTTTCTTTATTCATCATGTTAACATAACTAAATCTTGCAAGTCAAACAGCTATAAATGTCTTTATTAACTAATGCTCAAGCAAAACAAAATCAGTTTGACCAACTGTAGCAATCCACATGCTGCAGATGCTGGTGTGCCAAGGCATGGTGCAATGCTTTTGTGATTAGTGCTGGAAAGAGGGCTAGGCAGCGAGGCTACAGCAAGGCGATGGAGCCAACAGAAAATTGCTACAGGCTCTGCTGATCTTGGGTTTCATAAACACGTCTGAGAAGCACCACACATGTAGTACCTTTGTTTGCTTATTTAAAGGGGCTCATGGCAACACAGCAGCTTCCGCAAAGCTCTCACTTGTACAACGCAGTCGTTGAGAATTAGATCAGAAATGCAGGATAGAGAATGACAGGCCTGCTGGCTGTTAAAAGCCACAGGACTGTATGAGAGCGTAAGACAAACAATTGCTCCATACCTACTATATGAGACTAGCAAAGCCACTGTGACGAGGCAGATGGACAGCACGTGTCGCCATAGTAAATCCAGAAACCTCGCATTGTTTGTTTGGTGCATTCTGAAAGAGATGGAGAGCATTAGCACAGTGGCAGGAAGCTGAGCAGTCCTTATATCTATTCTCACTATCTCCAAAACCCTAGGAAAGCTCTACTCCAAGGAGTCAAGGGCAGCTCGGTATCACCCCAGCATCAATCTGTCTCACTGGCAGCAGTTAAAGAGAAGCCAGAAAGCCATACTTCTCTCTCCAACTATTATCACCGATCACCATGATGGAAGGCAGAATGCTTGCAATTACTGCAGCTGATGTGAAAGACACATGCTGAGCATATGCAACAGGGAGCAAAGACATCAGAGTCCTCCATCGCCCACAAAGCTAGGAGGAACTGAGTTTTGTCCTCCACACTTGGAGCCACAAGACAGAGCCATGCCCCAGCAAGAATTTCAGAAAAGCACAGCATAAGACGACAGTACTTGGTACAGGAGATGAACTAAGAGGTCATGCAAGTGGGCAAGAGGTATTACCTAAAAGATCGCAGGCAACCCCAGTGACAAAACTGAGTAGACAGATGAGAAAGCAGCTCTTCTTTCCTCCTCCCTACATGCCGCCCTCTCCTTCCCTCACACTGGTGGATCATCATGGCTTATAAAAGCAAATCGGGAGACCTGTACCCAGACAGGCACCAGGAGGCCCACCCCTATGCTCCCCTTTTCAGCAAGGGGAAGCACAGTCCTACGTTCAGATTCAGAGAGACGTGCTTCATCCACCCCAGCCACAGCAAATTGTGCAGGTCCTCAGATTTAACTCCGCCGTGTGCTGAAGTGGCACACAGCAAGGGAGCCATCTATCTGACATGTTTCGATGTGTTAACAGCCAAAACCTGACACTGAATGTTTACCTTAAATAAAGGAACAGAAATGAATAGACAGAGAAAAACCACATGAACTGGGAGTGGCTGGACGGCATCCCATATTTTGTGGTCACCGTTGAGTGGGCTTCTGGGAAGAGAAGAAGAAAGAGTATGGTCAAGGTCTGCTCGGCACGTAGCAGCTGGAACACTCCAAAAGTGAAGCCAAACCACTCCACCGGGGTCTGTGCGCATGAGTTCACAGGACACGTCTCTGCCAGCCTCCTTACACCCAAACATCCAAAGCCAACATGAGGCAAAGGGGAAAGTACCCTCTAACACCCCACGATTATCATTCCACTCAAAATGAACCAACACCATGACACCAATGGGCCATACCATACCTTCACAGGGCCGCGGCTCCCGGATAACATTTTTTATTAACCAGTTCACTCCCTCGTTGAATGCCAGCCCTCCCAAGAAAGAGATCTGTGAAGGCAAGACAACTGTGTCATCCCATTTAAAAGATCCATCTACTTATCGGGCTCTCTCTGTTGAGAAAACCCCAAACCATACATTTCTAATTTTCTTTTTTGACTGCTAGAGTTATAACCAGCAGCTTCATAATTCTCTAGCTGAGGAAGAAAAGCATTTATTTTTTAGCCTGCTTTGTGTATCTGGCAACACATTGTGTATACACAGCTTTTCAGCAGATGATTCACAAAGAAAGACAAAAATGACACTGGATAGCAATAACATTTGCACACTCCCATCGGCAACTACAGAAAGCAACATTTTCGAACAAGACAGGTTTCAAGGGATTGTCTTTCACTGCCGGCCAACAGGGGGAGCACACACCCTGTTATTTGGGTAAATAGTTAAAGGAGTGACTTTTAGGCTTCCTGTCTTTTCCCTCTCTGAATGTTTTCACCCTGAAGCTGCTGTCTTCAGTCTAAAACGAAGTCACATTCTGAACTGAGACAGACTGGTAGCATTTGTTTTTACTGTAATTCCACAGCCCATACACCTCTCCTGAATTAGTCCCGCTGCTGTGACCAAATTCCCAGCTGGTGATGACTCCTTAACACTCCGTCCCGTTTCAGACAAAGCAATTTTCTACTCTGTGTCCTGAGCTCCGGGTCAGGCTGCTGCGAGCCAGCTGGTGCCTCGCTCCGGCTCAGCGAGGACGTCTCACACGGACTGGGAACAAACCTCACCACTTGCCACATCACCAACATCTAGCAAGCCCGTGTACTCAAAAAACTGTGGATTTGTGATGAGCTGCTCTAGCTTATTCTCTTGGGTCAACAAAAAACCTTTGGATTGCCTAAAATTAACAGCTGCCTCTCCTAGCTAGCATCAACTTAGTAACCTAGAAGTCCCATTCCCAGGTCCCTTGAGCCACTGGTTCCCATGACGCCATGGCCCTGTATTAGAAACGTGCTGCCAAAATCCTTTCACTGGTCCCATTCTGTATGTTTACTGAGGGCAAATGTTACAAGTGGTTTATACCTCCTAAAGGGCATTTTAGCCACGACGCTGATTCCCAACTACCTGTCAGAGCAGACAAAGCATTACACATTAAAAAAAGTCCCTCGTTGCTCACTTGGACAGAAGCAAGAATCTCTTCTGTTCCTGGTATTCGATGCACAGCTGGGAAGCAGCCCTTTCAGGCAGATCCACTCCCTTGGGAATTCATAGGTTTTTATTTTGTATCCTACTTTGTGCCTCAGTATGGTTCAAAGCAAGCACATCCTACTGAATTACAGACGCTATTTCCTGCATACGCTGCCCACCTCACAAAACCCACTAATGCTGTGATCTTACTGGATCAAGGGACAAGGTAGAAATATTCCTATTTCCCACCCTGCAACAGCATTCCTTAGTTTCTCAGGTATCTCCCATTCATGTTTGTAGACAGATAATGCCCAAAATATACCACTGAGTAACAGAACGTCAGCAAAGACTAAACCTGTTACCAGTGACGGTGTCTCCTGCTGCTGACAGGAGGATCACCTTACCTGAGCTGGCTCTTTAAAACAGAAAAAAAGCAGCATGAATACAGGAGCGCCAAGTCACAAATAAAAAGATTTCTGTCACAAGGAGAAGCTGGGAAGGGAGAGGAGGACTCACCGTGTGAAGCTCTCTCTTGAATATGATGAGTGTTACAAAGCCAACAATAATGAATATCGGACCAAGACTCAAATAAGCTAAAAGCTGACCAGAGAAATCACCTGGGGAAACAAACAAGAGAAACAAATCAGCTTGAACTTCACACAGACTCGCCACCAGGATGCAGGTCGGTTGGTGCCCCGAATCGCTGACAGCAGAGGGGTAAGCTCAGCACTGCAGCGAGTCTCCATTTTGCAGTGACTGCTCCTGCTCGAGCCCAGCAGGAGCTGATGCAAGAAAGGCAGCAGTGCTCGCATGCAGGTTCGAAAGCAGGGATGAGAGGACCTTGGCGTGGTTCAGCAGAGATTACTGCCAGCCAATTTACAACAACGACCATGGGTGTGGGCCCAGAGTCCCTGTAATCCAGCATAAGCACATGCTGCTGCAAAAAAACACAGCACCTTTCCCTCCCGCTCATTCATACTGCCTCCCTGCACTAGCAATTGCCAGCAAACACGCCCCAAACAAATCCTTTCCCACTCCCTTCCTAAAATGGGTTCATTTTCAGCTGGATCAGCTCCCTAATCTGTCTCACCATGTGTCTGCATGAACACTAGCATTAGCAACATGGGGAGGAAATAAATAGCTAAACATTGCAGGAGATGAAAGGGGGAAAAAAAAAAAAAAGACAGTTTTCTACCAGTAGCCCCCTTGTATCACACAGCAGTGACTCTGGGCCTCCACCTGGCTAGCAAACAGCCTGGTCATCCCCAGGGAGAACTGGGGAGCAGTAACAGGACCTCACAAGAGGACATAAGGTACCTCAAACCCGTCTGCTTTATCCTGAACCATCACAGACACAGGAGGAAGCAAACAACACTAAAGAGCAATACATTTCAACCTAAGTCTCTCCTGTCTCTGCTCCCTGAAAAAAAGACACACACTAAAGTATTTGGAGGGAAGATGTCAGCATAAACTCCAAGGAAACAACAAATGATCAGAGTCACTTTGCTCCAAGATCAGCAACTCACAATCGGGAGAGAGAGAACCTTCAATGCCAGCCGTCACCGTGACAAATGCCACACGAATCTGCTGAGCAGCTTCAGAGATGGGGGACTTTCCATACTGGTTTCCAGAGACGAGATTTTCCTCATCCCACCGCTGAACACAAGAGGATCAGTCCCCCATGTAAATGTGTCCTTCTTCCCTCCTCGCAAAAGGAAGCGGGACGCCTCTGCACGGCTGAGCCATGGACTCATTCCTAGATCGGCTCCGCTGCGAGATGCTGAGCCTCCCCAGCCCACGCTCCCACGTCTTAAAGCAGCGCTTGGCGTAACAGACTTTAACCTCAGCCTCTGAATACTGCAAGTGAAAAAAAAATACGGTATTGCACCGCTACAAAGTTCACGCTGCTGCTGTTACTGCCACAGAGTTGTGGTTACACCAGGTACAGCGCACAGATTCCTCCCGAATTCCAGACTCTGCATTAGATTTGGGAACCAGCATCACCATCGGCAAAGAGAGCTTGCGGGAGTCTTAGCTTGCAACGCTAGTGAAATTAGGCAGAATTGGAGGAGGAAATCCCCAAGAATACTAGGTTTTCACTGGAGCGTGGTTATATTTTGTTTTTAACCTGAGAAGTGCTAAGACACTGAATTTGAAACTTTTTTTTACAGCATATGGCAGGTTCCAAATGCCACCACAGCAGAACAGCAATATATTACACCTACATCCACTGTGCGTTACTGTACCAGCTACCTAGCAATCGAGAATTGAGCCCCTTATGGTTTTACATAAATCACAAACACTACAAAATGAAACCTTTTAAATGATGAGGAAATTCATCAGATAAACCACCAGACAACCAAAACTACCCTGAAAGCTTTAGGAATATTTCCAGTAGTCTGAGTTCCAGTGCTATCAATGAGAGAGTTCCTCACTGAGGCAGCATCACGTTTCAGACCATTCACTCTGTTAATCCATGGTACATAAAGATTTTGCTCTTTAAGACAAAGACAATACTTTGTCAAGTAGAAACTGAACCAAATTATTTATCTTCTAGGTGGGGTTCTATTACTTGAGCAGATGGTGGAAGAATACTTAAGGAAGGAGCCTTTAATTTAAACAGCATCGGTAACACCAAACTCAAGATCCTCCATTACGTTATCCCATAGCACAGCCAATAAATCAAGCCACAGAGACTTCAGCACACACATCCCTCCCTCGAGCCCACGGCCAGGAACCAGCACCCATCGCTCCCAGACGCTGCCTCCAGGCACAGCACCGCGTCCTCTACTCGGGCAACCTTCACTCTTAACACAGTAACTCCCCCAAACATTTCAACTGCCCGTTTAGAACGGAGACGGCATTAATATTTCAGGTTATTGCAACTAACAGCAACCAAACAGAAGCACGTTCTGAAGCTGCTCTTTCTAGGCGAGGAGGCAAATAAATAGCTGTGCGTTAACTGAAGGCTGTGCCCTGGAAACTACACCAGAAACTCACCAACAGCATAAATGTACTGGCTAAATTAGCAGATTAAGCCAGAGCTGTGCTAACTGAACCAGCTCCGAAGTGACTGGAAATCCCCGGGAAGAAGGCACAGGAGAACGACGGCTTGTGCCACTTCTGTCTACTTCCACGCTCCAGTGTGCTCAGAGACCTCTTCCCAGGGAACGGGGAATTGCAGGAGAGCTGACAGCTTTAAGCCCAGTCAGATCTAGCAAGCAGGTTGCCCTTTACCTTTCCATAAAGCTAGTTTTTCTTCATTTTGCTTAAACTTGAGAATAGGAAGCAATTCCTACAAGCAGTAAGAACAGAGCCCACCAAAAGCACCAAAACCTCTGGAAAATGCGAGAAAAATCTATTTAATATACAATCTGGGTTCATTTTTGTTATTGTTTTACTTTTGCTTTTTTAAAGCCCAGCCTTCCCCGGGCATTATCTGGGGATCAAGATGCAAAAATAAGGAACCCAACTACCTCATTTTTAGGGACCCAAGAGATAAACAGATGAAGCACCATTCATAGCTCAGGAGCACACTATTTCTTCAGCCTTCATTCAGCATCTACTTCTGCTCTAATTCAACATCTTACCCAGCATCCTGTCAGTGGAAATATGCAAGGTTTACCACACTAGCTTAACCTGTATACAACAAAAATGTGAATCAACAGCACTAACCACATCCTACCACAAGATCTGGCTTTACCACCGCCACCACTGCTTCCTATTGAAACATCTATTTGCGGCACTGTCGCCGGTCATAAGTTCTTGCCTAGATGCACGGGTGCAAGTTGCACAGACATCACGCGGTGTATTTTGTTTCACATGCATTTACACCAGTAGATATTCACGATGGATCATCATTTCCTCTACTTGCACACATCCTGATATCACAAGCTGTGGAACAATCAAAATATCTTCAGGAGGCTTTAAATTACAGCACGAGGCACACAGACATGAAACTTCTGCAGAAAGATTAAACACAAAACCCAGCTCTGAAGAAGCCAAACAACTGAGCTTCTTTCAACAGATACTTAGGTGTGAAACGAGCCCCAACTGGGAGCCACCACCCTGAACAGAAGTCACAGCAAGGGTTAGCAGAACAGACATTATCGGAGTAACGCAGGCTGATACTGAATAGCAGGAAAAAAAAAAAAAAAAAGAGCAAAAAGTATATACACAGAGCAAGCACCTTTGCTCTGATTCATCTTTTCACTCATCAGTTGATCTTGCACACTTGCCTCTCCGACTCTGCCTGACCTTAGTAAACATCCTTCAATGTGTGAGAAAACAGGCAGATTCTCTGTTGTTCTGCACAGAAAGGGTTTGCCACTCCAGGCTTCTCTCCTGACAGAGTCTGTCCAACGTGAGGTCCAGAAAGTCCCAGAGCTTTAAGAATCCCAGCTGCACTGAAGAGAGGATTTTTTTTTTCTAAATAATAATAAAAAACAAACAAACCAGGAACTCAGCGTTTCTGCAGTGAAACTCACCCTACAGACAGGAAGTCCCTGAAGATGAGTTTTAAGTCTGCAACACAAAGTCATCCCATGCAAAGTAATGCATACGGGAAAAAACAACCCTAATTATACACACACACACTGATGGGATTTAATTTAGTTGTTTAAAAAAAAAAACAAAAACAAAAAACACAACCCACATCTCTGGCTTAGTGTGAGCACACTACCGTCAGAGTAGTAATCCAAGGCTCTGCAGAAGTCAAAAAGCCAAGAACAACATTTTTAAGAGCAAAACAAAAGTTACTGTTACAGCACTACGAAAACTTATTATTGATTCCTGTTGTACCATCTGAAAAAGGAATAATAGACAAGAAAAGGCAAATAGAAAATGGACAAAGATAACAGGAATGGAACAGCAGCCACTCAGAAAACATCAAGTAACTGAGATTTTCAGCTGACAACGGAAAATGAGACTACAGCAGTTCTATAAAACCATGAATGATATAGAGAAACGGACAGCAAACATTTGTTACCTCTGCACATGAAATAGAGAGTGTTCAATGAAATTACTGAGCGGTGGACTTAAAAGCAGAAAAGAAACGACATTAAGTTACAAAGCTCAGTGCCAACGGTACTGTAGAGATCCAAAGCGGAAATGGGTTCAAAGAGCAATTAGACATATTCAGAGGATAGCTTTTACATCCCCATAAAGGACATAACAATCCTGAAGCAATCACCAGCTCATTACTGGGAAATATACAGAAGAAGCATTATTCCTGCCTACCTGCCAGAGGCCTGACACTATGCCAGATCATCCCCTGCTCTCACAAAAGCACAGTTGCTGCCATGAAAAGCACCAGGACCAACCATTTCCAAAAGTGACAGCAGGACATTTTTAAAAACCATCCTCTTCAGCAGCATGTTTTAGTGCATTGTCAGGTAACACTGCCATTGTTAGTTTCTTCTCTCTGGGTCTGATTTTGACATTTTCTATCAGTAATTTTTCAGTTAGGTCTCAAAAACACCATTGCTCGCTCCATTTGCAGACAACTCTACCGCAGTGTTTATCTGCTGTTTCTCATTTGATCTTGCTCAAAGCTGACGTTGCAGAAAGCCCCAAAGACTGAGCAGCCACCCGAGCACTAAGGATGGGTGTTTGGAGCGTCTGAAATACCACTATTGACAAGGAAACAGCAGATAAAGACAGGAAGGATAAGCACCATTCTGGAGGCACCCGTCTCTTTCACAATTACAAGCAGAAGCCCAAGAACAGGCTTCATCCGTCAGACAGAAATCAGCACTGACTGATTTTCAGCTGGTCACAGTGAAAGCGACCATCACTCAGATGAAAGCTGGAATGACAGCAGTTCTGCACTGGAACTCTTTCAAGACAAGAGATTTTAAGAGCCGGTGGCCACAGCGGCTGAGCACGCTGCCTGCAGGGCCGGCAGCCTCAGGGATCGGCCAAGAGCAAGAGAGTGTGCCACACAAGAGTATATGTCACGTCAAGACACTTTAATAATTTATGTTGGTAAAAGCAGGATCTATTTCTCATTCTGACCCCTCTCTATTAGCACATGGTTACATTAATTCCACTGTACCGAGCATACTGCCAACATCATTATTTTATAAATATATTATCTAGCAGCTTTATGGACCTGGACTTAAGCCCTACACAGACAGAACATAAACAGCTTTCTAAATAAAGTTAGAGCACTCTCCCCAGATCCGGGGGAAAGCATCAGACCTACCATCTTACTGCAGCTCATTTTTCTAGACCAAGGTAAATTAAGACATTTTTGTACCTCCACGTGTTTTACTGTTTTAGCCCTAGTCTCCATTTTATGGGCTTCCAGAATCACGTATTTTATCCAAGCCAACTACAACGCTCCGTAACACATAACCCCAACCTCGGTGGTGATTTACCTGCCCCATACAATTATTTTCTGCATTTGCCTGTATAAAAGCAGCCTACATAGAGAAAATAATCAAGTTGTCACATTCTTTAAGACCGGACAGATAACCCTCGTGCAGCAAAGTCTGCTGATTTCAAACACCCTCACTTCCCAAACCAATCCAACAAACAGCATATAGAACACACTGTGTAAACCGCCGGGTTTGGATAAAGAGATAAGACACAAAGATGAATCTATCAGTATTACAGGAAAGATTATTTGCCCTTCCCCCCTAAGCTTTCATATTAATAAATTTGAAAAGTGGGATAGCAGAAGAATGTACAGGGTGAAGGAAAATACAAGACAGAAAAAGAAATATCAGTCTTTCATATACAGTGTCAGGGAAAACCATACAAACCAGCCGTGCTCCAGATCTTTTCAGTGTCATCACGTTCCAAGCATTCTACCTAAATTGGTACTTTCAGTCCAGAAGACCTCTAAGCACTTCAGAAGCTTTAGGTATTGCACTTCTGAGAGCAGCTTTCCTCAGAAACTAAACTCCAGCTAGTGAAATCAAGGACGTGCAGCAACACTTTATGGCACGTTAGGGACCAGCGCGAAGAACCAGCAATACTGAGAACAGCATTAACACCAAATGGGGATTTCGACCAGATCAAAGACTGGCCAAGACCGACACCTCACATACTGCCTTTCTCTAATTTTTGATACAACCAGCCAAAAACCAGCTAGTTTTTCTGTCTCACCCCCAAAACAGCACAGCGCAAAGCACTCGAACGGGAGCCCCCCGGGACCCCCAACCCTAACGAGACGCTGCTTCGACAGTGAGCACAGATACGCCTGCCCCTGCACGCCAGGACATCGGGGCTTCATCCCACCGCGCCGTGGGCCAGGTGGCGGGCACGCAGGGCCAAAAGGACGGCGTGGGACCTTGGTGAATCGCCCCAGGGCCCCTCCCAGGCGGCGGGACGGCGCCGCGGCCCCGGTCTCCCCCTCACGGCCCCGGCCCCGCCCGGGGCTCCGCAGCCCCTGGGGCACGGCGCCTAGCGGACGGCGCATGCGCGGCGCCGAGTTCTCCCCCCCCCACCCGATGGCTCACTATCCGGCAGCGAGACCCACCGCCCCCCACTGCGCACGCGCGCCCCGCCGCCTCCAGGCGGCCGCTCAATGGCTCACTATTTCGCAGCTCCCAGCCCGGCCCCAAGGGGTGTCGCGGAGCGGCGGGGGGGGGGCGCNTTACCTGCGGGATACTCGACGTGAGTGAGGGAGACCGGCCGCCACGGAGCGGGGAGCGAGCACTCTCCGACTGCGGCCATCTTACCCGGATACCGGGCCGGGCCACCACAGCCAATCGGTGCGCACTTAAGGGGCGGTGCGACCAATGGGCGGGGGTGCCCAGAGCAGCGGCCCAATGACGCTGAGCGGCAGGTGAGGCGCCGGCCAACCCCCGGCCACCCAATTAAAAATCCAACCCGGGGAGCGGCAGAGCCAATAGGCTGCTAGCATCGATGCCCAATGGAAGGGGGGCGCAGGTAGCGGGAAAGCCAATCGAGAGAAAGGCGGGCCTCATCGTCCTTCCTCATTGGAGAGGGGAGCGATGCAGATTAGCCAATCACCAGCTTCCGGTACCGCCCGCTCTTAGCCAATCGGCTGCTGCGCTGGCGTGGCTGGCGCGGGGGGCTGAGGAAGGGGCTCCGTGGTGGGGGGCGGCTAAAATGGCCGCCGCTGCTGTGAGGAGCCCGGGAGCCCTCGGGCAGCCCCCCGAGCCCCCGGCCTCTCGCGGGGCGTCGTGCGAGAGCCCCCGTCTGTCCTTTTCTTCCCGTCCACCAAGAGAAGGGGCCGTGGCCTGGAAAAGGAAAGTTTGGGGGAATAGCACGCTGAGGAGCTGCTGCCTCACCCGGTTCCACAGCCAAGGAATAAGCAACAAAGCGTCCTTCTCTCCACAGGGGTGAAGAGAGAAGTTTTTAAAAGGTAATCGTTCGTTTTATAGGTGAGATTACTACGGATACACAGGACTGTTTCAGCAGTTTAAGCATAACGTTTGTTTGCCCTGCACAAGAGGACAGGTGATAAGGTCAAAGCTCTGTTAAAAATATGGTTTTTATTTAAAAAACAAAACTAGGAAGAAATGGGATTTTCATAACCATATCTCCTTTATAGCTCTCTAAAGGACCAGCAGCTCCTGTGTGAACATGCATGCACAAAAATAAAGCATGAAATAAAATCCTTGCAGAATCTCACAAAAAAGCAGCATGCTGTTGCTGATTCTCAGCCTGTCCTTTAAGTACAGAAGTAACATCTGGTTCAGATAATACTTCAGTTTCCAGCCTCCCCCACCCAAAAAAAACCCCTTTGACCGCTGAAAATACCCACTCTTAAGACCAAATCAAAATACGTTCCCCTATTGACCACAGAGAATAATACTTACCTAGGGATTCTGAGCAAAAAGCAGAACACAAGCAGTGCAGCACTTCAAAAGACTGGTACACAAACAGGATTACACACAAAAGCTTGTAGAAAGCAAATATACCTTGAGAGCAAGCCACCAAAGTTAATTCAAATAAAGAAAAAAAGAGCTGTGCAGGAAGTGGTAAACATAGGTAAGAGACAAGGGTTTGCTTTTTGTATATGAGGATAGGACGTGCAATAGGATTTCTATCCCTTAACATATTCACCTTAAAGTAAGATTTCAGAACGGATAAAACACTTTTCCTGCAGTTGTAATACACCAATTTCCAGGTAGCAATTACGATTATGTCCAATTAACTTTAAAAGCCTTTTCAAAATTGACACTCATGCTGGCATTGCAAGAAAAATAGCATGAAAGTCTTATTATTTGGAAAGCCAGAATATATACACTGCAGAAGTTCAGTTCATTTCAGAAGAGTGATATAAGGTAGCATGAGTGATTTACTGCTTTCATTATTCAAGTTAAATAAGTCTCCTCCTTTCTGAGCTATTGAATATAGAGTTATGCTGGCAGAGTGGATTACATTTGATCTATGTACCATGACAAGTACTGAAAATTGTGGGCTTCATTGCTATATTCACCCACTCCTTCCTGAAGATAAGAAGAAAGTGTCAATACACGGAGCAGCCTTTGCTCTGTTCCTTCAGCATAAGAAAGCACAAAGCTGCTCTGAAGATGTAATGAGTATACAGTCTGACACCATGGAAACCAAGATAAACTCCTTTTTAACTCTTTCTACTAATGTTCTGGGTGTGGCATGAGACAAATTTTCCTATTCATGAACATATTATTTGCATATATCACAGTTCATGACAGGCTTGCATTAACACTAAACTGAAGCTTAATTTTTATTTTTTTTTAAGTATGGATGAAAATCTTAATCACTGTGGAAGCAAACAACTTATCTGATTCAATCTGGTTTCTGTATCATTTGAAAATGAAAGTGTTTACATATTATAATTGTTTCAAAAGAGTAAGATGACTTTCCTGCATTGCTCAGCAGATGGGCATCTCTGATATCAGCCCACAGTTTTTACTCCATTTATCTTTCACATAGTTTGGGAGGCTGATAAGTATACTATAAGAACTTAGACAATGTTTAAGAGATTCTGCTCCTTACTGGGATTTCTGTTGTCGCTTTATTGCAGTCTGCTAGCCTACCCACACCACACCCAAACACAATCAAACCACCACAGAAAAAGAGAAATCTGAAAGAAACGAAACCCCAGAGTTTTCAACCACTGCTCAAAGTACAATTAGTTGTTTTGTTTATTTTATAGCTCACTTAATCTCAGGACTTGTCTTCAACAGAACCAGGAAGGCTCCTTATACAAACAAAGCCCTTAGAATTTACTTGCTGTAAGTTTAGCATTTTGGCTCTAGGACAAAGGAGCCTTGCTTTATACCATCACTCTAGCATGAGAGGTATCACCACAACTGCAACCTCTATTAGAAACGAAATACCAAGTTGTTAGCAAGTTTCACTAGGTAGTTTGAAAACAAAGCCCATGATCATGAAGGAAAGTTTTATTTTACTTGTAATGCCCATATCCTAAGATTAGAGGTATTAAAAAAAAAAATAGCTGCAAAGAAATAGAAAGAAGCAAAACATGAATAGATTTTTACACCCTTAGGAAATCAAGAAAAAGTAGGCACAAGTTTACATTCATTTGTTTCAGATATGGCAGAGGAATGTTCAACCAAAGAGGTGTAAATAAAATCCTGCTTTCCCACATCCTTGTATAAGAGCACAAGCCATGCTTTTCAAAGCCACACTGGTCTTGCAGATACAAGAAGGCAGACTTTTCCTCATAGTTTTTTTATTAATATATTTTTGCTTTAAAGATTATAGAGACCCTCCTAGAGCCACTTGGTGTAGTCTCTACATAAATACTAAAGTACTGAGTATGTACTTTAACCTCTAGTGAAGCTTGTTACAACAACCTCCACATAAAAAAAAAAAGAAAGTCATGCATATTTGAAGTTCTGTTTAAGCATCAGAAACTAGTGAAGGATTTTATTTCATAGCTGGTAAGCCATTTCAAATCCCCATCAGTGTTAAAATCTTACAAGTGTCAGCCCAGAATGATGTAACCCCTTGAGAATAAGGGTTCATTATAAAAGAGACAAATATGTTATATTTTGAGATCTAACCAAATACATCTCATCTGCTACTAATGCTGAAGAATTTCCTTTGTTAAGCACAATATGCTAGGGAAAAAAAGATTTTCTAGTGTTCCCTTAGTAAGCTGGAGGGCAGACAGTTGCTCAGTCATAACCTTTTACTCTACCCTGCAAAGCAGATGAGTATGAGCTGGTTGCCATTTCAGCCAAGCACTGCTCGGGAAGGGAGCAGTGGGAGCAGCCCAAACCCCTGCTCGAGTTCACATCCAAAAGGAGCTGAATGCAGCAGGAGACTGACCGATACCCCTCAGGTCAGGGAGAGCTTCTGGCACAAGAATACCTCCTCTGAGCCCACTGATCTCAACAGTACCCTCTAGAGGTTGCAAGCATCTTTCTTTTGCCTTTCCTCCCAAGCTACAGTGGGACTGGGGAGGGTGAAGGTGCAGTAACGAAATAGGAATGGGCGGTGTAGAGTTTAACATTCTCCCCCAGAAACAGCAAGTCAGTTTGTCTCAGCAGACATCCTTGGCTTGTGCAGGAACAAGTTAGTATTGGCAGATGGAGGGGGAGAACTTAAGCTACAAAGAGCTGCAGATGTTCTTGAGGAACATCCATCTTTACCTTTACAGGAAGGGCAGTATACCCCATTTGAAATGAGGGCTAAGGGAAAGAATACAACTGTAATAAAACTGTCTTTCTTCCACTTCATTGATTAGGAATTTACAGTTTCTTAGCTTAAAAAGCTACAATGCAAGTTAGCATTTGCTTCATGAGGACCCTGTTTTAGTGTCCTCTCCTGTAATGATGCGAAAAGACCAGAGTCAGCCATCAGTGTTCTCATCCGTACACAAAGCAGGCAGGCTGCCCCAAGCACCGAGGCCTAAAGACACCCAAAGTAGTAAATAAATACACATAAAACAACACTAAAAATCTGAAATGAATAGCACTGATTGTTTAGAATTACAACCCATCTTATTACATTAATCTTCACATTTTAACATCTTTTTAACCACTATACAAAGCTGCTGAAGTTTCTCTTTCGTATAAACCTGCCAAACAAGAGCACAAAGCACTATAAAGTATTTTTTGGCAAAGTAACTTGCTTCCAGAATTTCACATACTTTCAAATCACAGTTTACATATAACAGGTGTGTCACACTGATACAACATCCTCTGTTTCCTCTCTGGCTACATGCTGCCAGAAGCAAGACACCTCAGAGACCTTTCCTAGTTTCAGTTGCTCTCTCTTAAATCCTTCCCATAACAGTTTATTTCACACAGCCTCACTCAGGTCAGCTGCTCCTCACTTCTGCCTCAATATTGTCTTGTTTATTGCATTAAATCTAGTCTTCAGCATAAGCCACATCGCTCTGATGTGCTCACAGAACAGGTGTTATGTGCTGTACACTTGCCCTCTTGCAAGCATCTCAGGAGCATTATTTAGTCCTTTTACATCCCTTTGTTTACTTTTTCCCTGCTTACTTCCTTCCTGCTTCTACCAGCAGAATCCACATTAGGTATCTGAAGAGGAAGAAAGAAGAATTCTCTAAGTCCATGCCCTGATTTTCCACTCCTGTGGAAACTCCAGGTTCTCACATTTTTTTCCCCTTGCAAAAATATGGCTAGATAAGACTTGCACTTTTTACCTGGGACAGCACAAGGGATAACAAACTAATCTGGAGAAAAAACAGCAAAGCCCATGTTTTTGTGAAAGTCCCTATTTTCTTCTCCCTGAATACCTCCTCATTCTGAGCCTGGGATTTGGAGCCATATGTGGACTAAAACAGCAGAAAGGACAGCCTGCACCCTCAGCCTTCATCTGTGGCATTACAATCACAGAGGACTCAGTAAATCACTGCAAGCCTTGCACAAAAGCCAGGACTTCAGGTCCAGCACACTCAAATGCTGCTCTCCTAACTAGTATCCCATTCAGCACGATCCAAAGCAGCCAGATTTCAGTGCCAGCTGTGCAGCCAGTACCACATCGTGTGAGAAGAGCCCATCTCAGCACTGTTAGGACATAGATACACATGCATTTGCTATATAACCAAAACCGTATTATGTTTCTTAGGATAAACAAAATATATATGTGTTGTTTCCTCTTTTAGAGCTTGATCCCAGTTCTCCAGCTACCTGCACACAATCTTTTTTGTACATCACATCCAACATGTACACGTCTTCTCGCATTGTGCGTAATAGGAACAAGCACCACGGTATACCGGTTCCCTCTGCTCGTGTACTTCACACTCTGCACCTCCTACCCAGTGAAAACTGCTACTGACTAATTCTGAAATACAGCAAGGCACTTTGATGGATGTTAAAGACTTTGTGCATGCACAGGCAGGATGCAAATCCACCCCCTCCTCGTGCTAACGTGCCTTAAGGGCAAACGTAGACCTCAGCAGTCTCCTAAGGAAAGATGACTGCAGCCCAGAGCAAGTCATCTGGCCTGCAAAGAACAGCAACACAGAGGGAACAGACCAATTTCCTTAGAGCTTCAGACTGGTTACAAAAGTCTGCATTTTACTTCAGTGCTTTACAGAACTATTTCTTCCTCCCTGGGAAAAAAAAAAAAATCTTTGCTAGTCACATTACATGTGTTAAAATATGTAAAGTAAAATCAGCAGTGATGTCGGTAGAAATACAGCAGAGAAATAACGATAAAAATCCCAAAGCAAAATAAACCTTGAGAAGCTAAGGGTCAAGTGGAGAATTTACCGGTGATGTTCCTGCTCCCCCCCACAATCATAAACATCAGGCATCATCTGCCAGATAACACACAGGCAGAATGGGTACATATGTTGCCCTATTCAAGATAATTGGGCAAAAATCTCAGCCCAGACAGTTCATGGTTTATGACACATTAAAAATAATAATAAAAAGAACAGGAGGGTGGAACAAAGAAGAAATTCAAACCATAAGCTGGCAAGTGGTCCTGGATCCATCCCAGCAAACAATACTGGCTACAAAAAGCAGAAGGTCCCACCACGTTGCTGTGTGTTGATAGTCTTGTGGCTACCACTGAACATTGCAGGTAGTTTTATCCAACTCTGGGAGGAAAAAGTCCTTGTACAAAACTGTTTTCCTCCTCTGATTGACATCAGATGAGCTCCTTCAGTGGCTCATTTTCACCAGGAAGCGTGCCATTCATCTCAGGGGAATTCTCAGTGCCCAGATAGCCCAAGAGGATCTCACTGCGCCGCCGTGACAGCTGCAAAATGTCTTCTGCCAGCAACTGCACTGTTGTGTATCTCACGTTGTCCAAATCAAACATGTCCTTCAGATATTGTACTATCTGGTGCTGCAAAGATAAGAGGAAGGTTTACAGTAAGGAGCCCTTCTCTCACATCTTCCAATACCACCTGCCTGGACGGCAGCAAGCAGAGAACCCCAGAAGGAATTTTGTATGTCTGCCACCCAAGCAAAGAGCTACTTCAGGCTGGGTATTACTTTTGTGGCTAACTCCCCTGGTGCCTCTGAAACAGGAGAGCAGAGCTCCTGAAATTATGAATGCTGATGTCCATGGCAATATCCACGCAAACGTTTAATGAATGCAACATCAGCCTCTCATGATTTTATCCACAGGCTTTAAGACCACCTATGCAACTTTCATGATACCATGTACTTAGATAAGATATTCTCTCAATGTATGCATATGCGCCCTTAATCTTTTCCAATACTGATTGTATAAATTGATCTCATCACACATTTCCTTGCAATCAGTCATGGTAAATCATGTTGGGAATTCTTAAACTGAATTCAGCAATCTGCATCTCAGAAAACAGTGATTTTTTTTTAGAAGGCTTTTGTACAGAGCCAAGTTTCTTAATACCATGTCAGTCAAAGCCAGCCATCAGAAGCACACAACAGTAGCTTTAAGCCAAGAGACTGCAGGACTCCCACACAGACCAGGTACAGAAAAGCCATCTTACCTTGAAGAAACTGCAGACTTCAGAGAGCTGCTGTTTGGGCCCCAGAAAACCAAAGGCTAGAACAGGACTGACATGCTCCGATACGGAGTAGAAATGAGAGATAAAGCCATCTGGTACCTGCCACAAGGGAGGAATTGGTAAGTCTCAGTTCTCAGACAGAATCAGCAGCTTATTCCATACCAACTACCAGTTTCTGTGCCAAAAAGCACCATGCTTCAGTAACTGAAGTAAAGAGCTGCTTAAGAACATCTCTTCCTGCAGAATTACATTTATCTTTCAGATTCCTTGAAGGATGACTAGATCTTTCTATCTTCATGTTTCTAAACTACTCTTTCAGGAGAAAAGTAAATAGGAGGTGGCCATCAGGCAGTCCTTATAGACCCTATTTGTAACCTCCAGACTAAGCCAGGAAAGGGCATGTAAATACCCGAGACAGAGATTCTGCATGACAACACCAATACAGCTTCCAAAGCGCTCACTACTCTTTGCATCATTTCACCAGGTAAACCCAGTCGGACCAGCTGGCTGTGGGACAGAAGCTGAACACTTGCCAGAGGCCACAGTCCCTGTGGCAGAACTGGGGTTGTGAAGTTGCAGCCTCCCGTTCTCCAGGTCCACAAACTCATCTGCTGCAGTACTTAAAGAAGCCCCAGGTTTCAGGGAAACGCATGAAGTATGGGCTAGTGAGTGGTCAGCGCTGGGAAGCAGAGCAGTGCATGAGCCATTCGTTGCACCACCAGCAGGAAGCTACAGCTCAAGAGCAGTCCCTTGTTGCTTGGTATCTGTGACTGTTCCTGCAGTATTGTGAGTGGGGAGTGGGAATATCAGACAGGGAACATTGTCTCTTGAATCCTCACTAAGAAAAAGTGAGAATAAACTCAGAACAGTAAAACGCTGGCATTACACTGGAGCAAAGAAATGACGCAGGACCCCAGCACTCTAAAGCACCAGAGAATGCATTTCAGTTCAGTCTTATACCACTAAGATTTTGTATTTCATCAAGATATAGGTGATATCTTTTCAGCTTCAAATGCATTAGATTCTTTGCCTTTTAATTAATTTTGCTTACCATCAGAAGCCTCCTTTTTGCTTTCAGAACCGACCAGCAGGCAGTTGCGAGGGCCTACAGTTAACAGAGAGACCATCACTTGCTGGGATTACTTTTCAGAAGAGAACAGTTTACCAACACATTGCCATCAAAATATCAAAGCAGTGGCCCTTTTGTGCCAACAACTCTAAAATTAGTTAGAAAATCTGTGAACTGGAAGCCAATTTGGCCACTCCAGATCCACTTCATACAGGCAAAAGTGTTTTTGAAGATTGCTAGTACGATCTGGTATAGTTGCCAAATGCCCCAGAATGCAGACTGTAAGCAGACAGCTGTTGAAAGGTGCCTCCCAGCCATCTTCTCGGTCTACAAAACTAATGTCCTATGTATGCAGTTGGTGGCCAGAACTAGAGGAAAGCACTGCTATTTAAGCCTCAGCGTCTGCTGAGGTACCACCAGAACAAATGGCCAGCTGGAAAACGAACAAACAAAACCATCACCCGTAATGTTTTTCCCTACATTTTGATCCTCTTATTCTCATTCATGAAGATATGTGCTATCATCTTTTAACATTTCTACAGCATTACTGATAATAGCCACTAGACAGATAAGTTTATAGGAGGCAGCCAGATGCCTTCAAAATCAGGAAAGCTTTCCTGTAAACAGTTTACATGTACTAGAAGACTGTTGTTTAGAGTTTCAGGGAAGCATGGTATTTCTAAAGAGAAAATGCAGTTCAGCCAGGCCAGCCAAGGTTATACTCTTTTTTTTTCCTAGCTTTGACACTGTGATCTCATGCTGGACCAAGGACTGCCTATTTAACGCACCGTCTCCTTAAAGCTGTCGGAGAGCCAGCGGTTGCGCAGCACAGCCAGCACAGAGGAGGGCGGATTCTCCAGATCCTCAAAAGCATCCATGAGGATAAAGTCCAGTACAATATCAAAGAAACTCATGCACACTACCTGTCAGAGAGCAGAACAGTTTGTAAAAGAAACAGGTTTAAAAAAGGAGATAACTTTGAAGCAACAAAACGTAACGAACTGAATTTTGCCACCAACTTAGAAGGACCAAACTGTGTTCATTCAGTTCACCGGCCTGAACCCAGAGAGGGGCTGGACGAGAGGCTTGCTATTCCTGAGTCCAGAAAAAGTCCAGTCAAAAGGGTAAGCAAATCTTACAGAGCTACAAACACTAGCTTGTGCCCTTAAAAAAAAAACAAAAAAAACACAACACAGTAGTGCTGACATTGCTGAAGATTTGCCATGAAGTTTAAACACCCCACCAGCCAGTTTTCCCCCTGCCCTCCTCCACAATGTACAATTGCAAAATAGTCATATTTCAGCAGTTCTTTCACTCCTGGGCTGTTCTACATATCCATTATTCTCCAACTCCTCTGTAAGTTTCTAGAGAGAAAGTCTTTACCAACCCCTCTTCCCTCCAGCTCCTGCTGGGTGGTCGGCCAGGTCTCTGGCTTCAGTGCATAATGCAGCATCTCCTCATAGCTTTCCAAAAAAGCTTTGGGATTCTGGAAGAGCAGAGGAACAAAACACTTCAGAAGGTGCAGCAGTTGCAGGCACATTACACCAAAGGTTGACCACTATTCTGAGCTAACATCAACACATACAACAGCGAAAACACTTTGTGCAGAAAGAGAAAGTTTCTTTCTGGGAGGCACAGATAGCCCCAGGCTTAGCTGTGACTTAAAACACATATGTTGCTCAGCTCTCCTCAAGGAAGTGGTTAGAGACACCTATACACAAACCGAGTCCAGTAAGACAACACTGGGCAAGTGACTCCCCCTGTTTAGGGGATGACCAGTGGCTAAGTCAGTGATCTGAGAGCTTGTACGTGGTTGATGCAAAGGTTTGATTATCATTTCCCTTTCCTGTATTTATTGAGTATTCTTATGATGCAGACTGTAGCAGTCTGTAGAATTTGGTTGAACAAGATTAAAAACACATTTTATTTCTCACAATGGCCACCTGCATACAAATCAAGTTTTCTCCTTTCAACATGCTAGACAAATTCTGGGTTGGGATGGAGCAACAAGTGTCCCTGTGTTCACAAGACACAGTTGAGCCACCATCAAACTTCCTACCTTTTCAGCTTTTGTCATCAGTCCTATAACCATTTGCTTCCCAACCTCCCCAAAAAACAGTTGATTGCTTTCATCTTCCAGCAGCTCCTGCAAAGGAAACAGAAGTCTCCATAAGTGGGAGTGGCAGCTTCTGGGCAGCTCTGAAATTCCCAAACTTTCACTTCCCAGCACTAAAAGAGCAAAGTAGCCAGGTAAACATCACCAAAGCTGGGCACAGGGACCAGGGGATACTCTTCCTCTCCAAATCAAATCAAGACAGAATTACAAAGTCAAGCAAGAGGAGCTTGGGCTGTTTCTGCTTTTACTTGCTCTAGAGGGGCAAGGACTTCACTCCTGCTTGAATGCAGGAGAACATGCTGCCGGAAGCAACATGCCATGGGACTGCAGGAGCCATGAGGATGGCCAGCCTCAAGCTCGCTCACTGAGATATTCTCACCTGGAAGGCCTGCCTGACACAGTGCAGCTTTGCCAGGAAATCCTGGTCACTGTAGCAGCCGAGGAGCTCTGTCCTAGAGGGAAAGGACTGCATAAATTTCAGTTCTACTGACATCCGTGATCCTAACAACTACACTCCCCCCCAAAAATATCCCAGTCTCTGCCTAGGAGAAAGTAACAACTGCATTCCCTTTGTACAGCTCCCTGGAGGACCACAGCACCTCTGGTGAGGCTGTTACAGCACAGGACTATGCAAGCCACCCACAAAGAACAGTTAGACTTCTCATTACTAATTTCCTGGGATAATTACCCTTTCTTACCATGCATGTCCTAAAATCTAGGGATAGTTCCCTGGGAAGTCCAAATGAGCAGGAAAGATACTAAAAGCTTCCTGCCCCAAAGGGTTATTCTGGTTATAGGGCTGCCCAAAAGCAAACAATGTGTTCACACTGCTCAAAGGAGCCTTGACACAGGGACCCCTGACTCCAGATGGCACTTCACCTCAGCGTCCGGCACGCAACCTTCCCTTCTTTCACCAATTGCAGAGCTTCTTCATAAGCCGCTACTGGTTTCGAGAGATGGAATGGTATTTCCTCAAATTGAAGAGAGTCAAAGAGCTGTAAAGTTGGCAAGAGGCATGGGAAAAAACAAACGATCTTATTAAACACTTGCAAATACTCAGAGGCTGCACACACGCAAGATGTACCTTCTTCAAGTGGCAAGCTTTTGTTAGTGCCAATTATTTCATGCAAAGATATTTCTTTTCCCACCAGTTTCAAAGCTGCTTCAGCTCTGACAGCTCAATATCCCCTAAAATTACACAACCAAGCCACATTACATTGTATTTACAGTATTGTCCTGGCTGTTGTGGCATGTTTTCTACAGTAGATTAGAAGATGACATGTAAATGTTGGTTGGAAAGGACCTCCAGAGGTCTCTAGGCCAACTTCGCACGAAATAGGACTGTTGCCCACACTAGATCACAACAGTCATGGTTTGTTCTGGGCAAGTCCTGTAAGCCTCTAAGGAATGAGATTCCCTGACCTTCCTGGGGAGGGCTGCAGCATACCCCTAATGAAAAATCTTTTCCTAACATCCATCCAGCTTGGGGCTGTTGCTCCATGTTTCATCATCTTCCTCTACTAAGATGTGTTTGGCTCCACTGTCTTTGTGGCTCCCCTCCAAGCAGCTGGTCTGCTACACACAGTTGAAACTTAAGTCACCTCTGCTGCAGAGAAGAAGGAGTCCTCAGAAATTGAGCTGTCTTCATCATCCGTCCGAAGCCGTAACGACCCATCCGTCAATGGAAGCATTAAAGTCTTCTCTGGAGGAGAGGAATAAGCTGCATGTGTTGGAGTGTACAGACTACTGTTCCTCTTAGCCACTGTGCTTTCTCTTCCACCCCCCACGCCCCCCAAAGAGCACTGTCACCACTTCATTGCCTGGCTTATGGAAAAAGACACAAAAACAGAGGAAAGAAGCTGGTTGCCTAACGCATTTCTAGCCCAGCTCCCATACCCAGCTCACCCAGATCCAGAAGCACGCTGTCTGATGGAAGCGAAGACCCAAACTCTTCCTGGAGGTGGTAGGCTCGGTGCAAGAGGGACTCCAACTTCTCAGCAAACTCCCTTTTCTGGGACTCCTCCTTGAGCATACATAAATGCCACACTTAATTAGTCAACTGGGCAGAGATAGACTGACAGCACAAATACAAAAGGAATTTTTCAGTCAAATAGGATTTACGGTTTGCAGATTAAATGATGAGAGAGAATTCAATCCTACAACACAGCTAATAACACAAGGGAAGGAAAGCTTCTATACAGCCTATTCAAGCCCTCTGGCATTTTTAGCTTCACAATTTTGTTTTCCTGTTAAAAATGGAAAAGAACTTTAACCTGCCATCCAGAAAAACTGGTATTTTTATAGATCACTTAATTCTCCTGACTTGTGACTTTAGCCTACTTTCAAGAGGGAATTGCATCAGAAAACCTGTGTTGAATACAACAGAGTATCCAGAACTGGATAACAGAGTAAGAGTCCTTGGATTAAGGTGTTGGGCATAAGGAAAGTTTGCTGTAAGCACAGGTGGATAGAAAAAATGAAGGAGAAAAATAAGACTTACACAGCATCTTGCCTTCATGCCCCTGTGTCTGCATGAGTATCTCACCCAGTAGATAGAAGCATTAACAGGAAGCACAAAATCTATTTTGATAGTGAATCAACTGTTTAAGTCAGTTGTAGAAACACTACAGGACACATCAAGAAGAGACAGCAAGGAGAGAATCCAGATTTGACTTGGATAAGGGTTATCCACCACAGAAGGCAAACATCCCATCCGTGTAGTACACCAGGCTCTGTTTACAAGAACCTGGGAACATTCTTAGCTCCCACCAAGTTACCACTTTGCTTTAGTCATCAATACACAGAGGCAGCTGGATCCTGCTTCTCCAGTCAGCTCCCTAGGAAGTCACAGTGACCACCAAGATCTCCACTTTCAGTGTGTTAGAGATTTACAGACACAACACTGCCAGGCAAAAGCTATTTCTTCCTCTCAGGTGCTGTTTGTGACAGCCTTCTCTTACTTCAGTCTCTCCTGCTTGAGAACTTGCATGACAGTGACTGACATGATCTGGAAGGTGGGCAGAAAAGCTGAAGAATGAGGGGGAGAGACTTATTAGGAAGAAAAAAAAAGGAATTAAAAATTCGCCCACTCACACTACATAAGGAAGCCACAGATATAGACAGTTCTTAAACAGAGTAACCCAGCTCTGCCCCTAATTTGCTCTTCTTCTGATGTCCTATAATTACTACTACTAGCAGCCTGTCTGGCCTTTCAGCGTGTTCCCCAGCTGTCAAATGCAAAAGGGAAATGTGGGGACCTACCTCTGTGGCATTCTCGGACAAGGTCTCTGGGTGTTTCCTGCTGTCCCAGGGCACAGGGGTGCTGGTACTGGCACTGTCCCGCTGCCTGATAGTCAGCGCCTGCTCCCACTTCTGCAGGGCCTCCTCAAACAGCTCCATGCCTGGCAATGCAACCAAACACAAGCTCTGAGATCCCTGGGCCGTGTAGGAACAAAGCCATACAGCAAGAGTCTGCTCGCTCAGATAACCCAGAAAAGAGGGAATCCTCTCCCCAGCCGATGAGAAGGAATACATTTATGCTATTTCTTTCCCTTTAAAATATGGTTTCATTTGGAATAGAAGTTAACAAGAACATCCCCAAACTGATTAAAATATCAGCCATGTTACTTTCCAAATAGTGTTCTCCACACACGATGAACCTGATGCTCAATGAATAGTATTTTGGAAGCAAATTATTCATTGAGAAAACAGAAAAGTTTCTTTAAGTGAAGGTGGGATTTTGTGACTAACAAGTGACCGAGTTCGAGTAGAGTGTGGGAGAGAGCTTCCTATTAGAGCACAAAGGTGCATCTACGTAATGCTGGTGATGCTCTCCATAACTTCACACCGTGTATTCACTCTTGCAGTGATAAACAACCCTCGCCTTATGATGTTACCCTTGTGCTTGTTTACCTTGAACATAGAGGCTTTCTGCACTGGAATCACCAACGGCTCCAGCATCCCCCATTGCCTGGGCCTCCCACATCCCTGCTGATGCTGGCGTTGGACTCGAAGAGTTCACTGCTACCATCTGCAGGAAGGGAACAGAGAGCAGCAAATGCCTTTTGAAATCTCTCCAAGGGTATCAGCATTAAGACCCCCTTGCCTCAGAAGAAGAAGGTACCAACAGTTACCAGCCCCCTCCCGCTTAGGTTCACACCACGCTGTCAACTGCCAACAGCTGCAAGGTGCTGAGAGGGGAGGCGAGAAGTCTTGTCCTTCTCCACCTGGCACCGTGACAAAAAAAAAATAAATAATCACATGGGAAATACCTTCCCCACCGATTTACAGTGAAGCTTCATTAAGAAACAGTGAGGTGTGCAACTGTGAGCGTGAGTAGGAGAGCACTGATGGAGTTGACAGCCTGAGAAAGCTCCAAAGCAACCACTACAACAGCACGAGGATTTTGATGTAAAGTTCATGTCAGCCCCAGCTTTCTGTACAGAACACTGAAAGTGGAGGAAGCAACCACAATCCAAAAAAAGGAGCAGTTTATCAGCAAAATTAGAGCTGAGGACTTTGGCCAAGGGGAATTCCAGCTTTCTTTGTAACCAAACCTTGTGGGAGAGCCGTACACTAAGATCCACAATGCAAATCGCCAGTTTTCTCAAATTTCACCCTAGTGCATAAATGTCTTCTGAAATCTGATACAATAACTGCTGGGTTCAGATACTATCAGTGACTGGTGTTTTCACAGTTTTTTCATACAGCTTAAAGAAAGATGCTCAAATGGGAACCCGATGCTAGAGAAAAAAAGATACAGTAAGTGGCTGGCAGATGAGCTCTTGCCCTGCCTCCATCAATTCATCTCTGTGGCGTGTTAATAAATCACACTGAGATCCAGGACTGCAAATCAGCAATTCACTGCTGCTGACTTATTTACTAGATGACAAAGCTCAGGAAACCAGACAAGACAGCAGGCAGAACCTGCAGCTGTGTGAAGGATGTACTGTTTTTCCATCAAGTAACATAAAAGCAATGAGGACAACATCGCAGAAGCTCAGTTCCCACACAATGAGGTGGGTACAGGAACAGATTTCTCGGCATGGATATCATCACCCATGCACCAGCAGTAGAAAAATGAATTTAGAGACTTTTTTAATCTCAAGAGAAACAGCCTTCAGCAATACAAAACCCAGACTGCATCTGTGGGAAAGGAGAGGCTGCAGGGAAATTAAATGGATGCGAGCCCCTGAAGGGGAAGGAGGCCAGGGCTGGACGCAGCACGGTCCGCACTGACACATCCCATCACATCCACTTACCCCAGGGGAATGCTGGTGCAGGCTGCACGCCCGGTGCCGTGCCAGCACTGCCGCCTGCTGGAGACACACTTTGGCCAGCACAAGTTTTTGGTAACTTTCTGGTGCTTTAATCGTCACAGTGTGTTAAAATAGAGCAAAACCTGCACATAGCGCAGGAATTGGCTGACAGACAGCTCCCTTCGAAGGGGCAATTTTTCCCCTTCCTGCCCCGTGAGAGGCTTTGAGCATGAGAGGCTTTGAGCAATGGGGATGTAAAACAGGCCTTGAAGACATAAACACTCCCCAGCGCTTCTGCCTTTGGTCTCGCAAGAGGTGGATATAAGCAGCAACGGCTTCTGCTTGGTAAAGCCTGAATTACCTGTATTTATAGGCTGTTCTTGGCTTTGGAGGAGGTAAAACTTCCAGGCTGTGTTCCCAGCCTGCGCTGTTTCATTAATAGAGCTACCTGGTTTTAGTAGTTAACTTGGTTTTAAGAACCAAACAACCCGTGAGCAGCCTGTAGAGAGGCAGGAGGGCTGCACTGGCACAGGGGCTGCTGGACCACCCAAATCCCCACCACAGAGGGAAGCAAACAAGCTCCCCATCGCTGCAAGCCCCAGCTACAGCCCAGCCTCACTCTCGAGGGGGCACAGAGAGCCCCAAGGAATCACAGCCATGTCCCACACACGAGTCCCTCCTGCAGCCCCTCAGTGGCCAAAGACATGGGTTAGACCCTGGGGTGCTCCTGGCCACAGGAACATGCTGCTCTGATTGCAGGTGCATGCCTGCCCCAGACAACTCCAGACCATCACTGTTAAATTATATCAGAGCCTGCCCTCCAATTACACCGCAACCTCTTCTGCTCCAAATGTTTTGGCATCATCCCTCAGCCAGTGCAAGCTCAAGGACTTGATGATCTTGTTACATGGAGGTGCACTTGCATCTCCCAGCCCTGCTTCTCCCAACCCATCTGAGAAGGTCCTTACCGAGGCGAGGCTGTGGGAGGAACTGGAATGTTTGCTGGGCTCGATGGAGGATATCCCACTGAGCGTGTCATTGCTCTTGCTGCTGGGACTCTGGACTCTCTTGCTGGAGTATCCTGCAGTTGGGAAGGTCGCACAGAAACATGATTTTAGATGTGCTGGCCTGTGCATGCAGAGGATGGAGGCAGGCTCTCCTGTCCCAGCAAGCACGGCTGGGTGTGAGGTCCCTGCAAGCTACAGAAAGTGTGGTCCATGTAAGAAACTACAGCAGTCACAGGAAAACCTGGTACAAAGCAAAACAAATTCACTGCAGCTGTGAACAGGGAGGAGAACATCACCCTGTCAAGTGTGACTGCAGATAGGCAAAGCAGCATCCAATACCTAGGAATGAGTCACGGATCTCCTGTGCTCTATTTTGCTCTGAGACACTAAGGAGGCTGGTATCAGTGGGGGCCTGAGGCTGAGGAATGAATATTTGTTCACCGACTTGGGTGGCAGGAGGGGAGCACAAATGGAAAGCATCAAGGAGAAACCCCTCCAGCTTCCCTCAGGCTGGGCAGAGCATGGACGTAGCAGCCGCCAGCACAGACAATGGTGCTCCTGTGGTCGTTACTAAGCACACTTAAAAATGTTCATGTTTCATAACACAAATGCTTAATTCCTACAGTGCTCTGCTGAGGAGCTGGCTCAATCATATTCCCAAAAATCAATACAAGCAGGTGAAGAAGCTGCCCAAGGTCCGGGAGCCCTGGCAGCATGGGACAGACACTCCCGACTCCCCAGCCTGGCCCAGGCCACCCTCTCCTTCACCCTCTGACCTGGCGGATGCGGCTGCATGCAGCACCCATGGGCCAGGCGTCATGCTGCCATCACCGAGATCAATACGCAACCAGGTCACAGCATGCCCCGGGCCATTATTATCAGGGAAGCGTGGCGAAACAGGTCCATAGTCTTTCTGTGGGCAGGGGGATGGGAACTACAAGCCTCTCCCTTTCCTCCAGGGCCCCTGTGTTCGTGGCACTGTGCTTCAGGTTTTTAATTCCATTCTGCATCAGTGCACTACACAGAAATTGCTTTGCTTTCCTCACTTGCCAGGAATGTCCCGTGGTCCCATTGCCACCTGTACATCTTCCTTCTTTGAATGCTACTTTAGCAATATTCTCTTTACTCCCTCACTGAAGTGTCTGGGGACTCTCCCTTTTTGCAAGACCAACCTTTCTTCACAGAAGAGACCCTTCTGGTTGGCAAGATGGGCACTGTGATGCCTCCAGGCTTAAAGCCACACTTCTCTGGAGCAATCTGCTTCTTTCGACGACGACGACGCTTCAGCTGATGAGCTGCAAGAGCCAACGCAACAGTCCCAAGAGCTGTAGCAAACAGCACCTTACGTAGGCCTGGAGAGAGCCGCAGCTGAGAGAAGACAGACTTTAAACACAAAAAATATGAAAGAGCAACAATGAAAAAACAATTCCACCACCCTTTTTTTTTTTTTTTTTAAAGCAGTTGTAAAGATACCTAAAGCATATCTTGGCATTCCCCTTCCCACCCACAGAAAACCTCCCATTATCTGCTACACAACTTATCAGCAGAGAAACTGCACAGCATCAATTTGACCGAACCTGGAGAACTTGGTCTCGATTCTCATTACCAAAACACGCTGCAAGATTTGCATGCAGCCCATAACAGATGAGATCTGAGTTACCCAAGTTCAACTCCAAAACCCTGTTATGTAGCTGAACTTTAATGCTCCAGATGTTGCATTGATACAAATGGGAAATATATTAATAATCTTTAAATATATATATTTAGTGCCTTTGAAGAAAGGTCGAACCCAGGCATTCTCCCACAGAGGGATGTAGGAAGCCCTTCTCTCCCCCTCTCCCTATTCCAAATCCATCCCCACTACCCTGGCCTCTCTGTGCAACTCTTACAAACTGCCACATGTCCCAGCATCACCCCATCATGCCTCTGCAACCGCTCAACTAACACAGATTCTTCTTTCTCTGCAGACAACCCCCAAAGAGGAAACACAAGGAACCAGCCAGAAAAGCCTTTTCTGCTTGTTGTACCTGCCCAAACGTTGTGTAAACGAACACGGGGATCTCTGCCACAGTCATTGCCAAGGCCTGGATGATGGACATTCCTTCAGTCCTTCTAAATGCCATGGCTGAACAAGGACCTCAGCACCTCCAGGAGCCACGAAGGGGAAGGGCACTCGTGGATGCTGCGTGAGCCACTCACAAGGAAATCCAGCTTTCCTCTGACATCGGGCTCAGAGTCCTGGGGTCAGCCTTCATCCAGCAATCCTCCTGAAAAAAAAAGCAGAAAAAAATCAGGTGAGTGAAGGGAACACACAACCAGCACTTCCTTGTACTGTACTTCACAAACAGCACACCACCTCACTCAGAGCAGCAATGCCGCTAGAGACAAACAGGAGATTTAAAGCATCTTCTGACCAACAGCAGCAATTTTTACTTCTCCTACTAAGCACAGGGACAGGTTCCCAAACTGCTCTAAAGTGGCAGCGGCATCCTTGCACTCAATAGCTGCAACTCTGCCAGAGATTTCCACGCACACCAGAATTGGCTGCACATGGTTGGAGGGGCTTTTTGGCAGTCCCCATGTAAAAATATATATAAAATCATTATTCCAAATAACCACATGTACACCTTAATTAGTAAAACTCTGCTCCCCCTCAATTTTCTGTGACTGCATCATGGCCCTGCTCAAGAGCCTCCAACCAAAGGCTGCTTCCCCAAGAGGCTTCAAAGCTGCCTGAGTTTACGCAGAGCTTTGCTGGCTGTGCTGGGAGCTGGGAAACAGGGACATGCTTCATGTCAAGGACAGAGCTACAAAAGAACGTACTGAAACCCAGGAGGAGTCTTTTAAACGCCACAAAGTTATAAACACTTTGGCCCTGCTCTCCCTGCCAGCCCAGCCTTTACAGCAAGCCACCTCCACTGCAACATGGAGACGCTGCCTTTAACTGCATGCAGCCATGCCCCAGCCATGCCGGGCTCTGGTGTCTTCTCAAACCAACAAGCTAAACCCGTCCCATGTTTTACAGCCACGTGATGACTCCCTGCGTCTACCTGACCGCATTGCTCACAGCAACCTTGCACCCCACAGCCCCCGGGGCTGGCATAACCCCATTCGGGAGCCACATTTGGCAATGGTCTGAAAGCAGCAGGCACCCGCAGGGAGCAGACACATGCGACAAGCTCGCAAAACAAGGTTAAATGCAACATTTTGGCTACAGATGAGTAAAGTGCAAGAAATTTTGGGGACAGCATCCAGCCCGGGGGTTACCTTGCCTGACTGGCTGGGGGGGCCATGCAATAAGATGCCAAGGAAATGACTCTGTGCCAGGGCACCTCTGCACAGCCCTGCCTATCCTGGGCTCTCAAGGCATGGCAGCACTGGCACCCCAGGACACAGGGACGTTAAAACCTCAAGCAGTGCCCTGCTCCCCACCAGCCAGGCATGTCCCAGGCTGGTGGTTCCCCACAGGACACCCCATACCAGCGCTGCAGCAAGCTGGGGCCCTGCAAACGGGGCTCCCCGGGCTGTCTGCAGCCCTGCAGCAACCCCCGTACCCCCTGCACCCATGCCCCTTGCACCCCTCAGGCCCCTCACATCCCTGAGGCATCCCTCGGGCCCCTGGCACTCACGAACCTCGGGGTCCCTCCTGCAGCTCAGGAGTCCCCAAGCCTCCTACAGCCCGAGCATCCCTACCCCCGTACATCCCTGGGGTCCCTGCACCCGGCGCGTCCCCTCACCCCTAGGCCCAGTTCCACCCAGCGGGGTCCCCGTCTACCGACTTCCCCCCAGCGCAGTGGTGCTGCCCGCCCGCCCGGCCCCCGCGAGCGAGCGCGGCCAGCACCACTCACCGCGGCAGGGGGGCGCGCTGCCCCGCTCGGCGCCCTCTTCCCCCCGCCGCCGCGCGCCATGGCCGCGGAAGGGCAGCGTCTCCTTCCCCCGCGCCGCAGCCTACCCTGGCCGGGGGGTGAAACCACCACCCNCGAGGGGAGGGGGCGGGGGGCGGTGCAAGCGCCCATTCGGCAGCGGCTGACAGCTCCCACCGCGGCCACCGCCCCGCTTAAAGGGGCCGCGCCCACCCGAGGCGCACCCGCCGCCTGAGGCGCCTCCCGGCTCCCCGGGCCCGCCACACAGCCCGCGGGCTGACGCTACGTTAGTCCGGCGCTGCCTTCCCGCTGCCGTTCCGCCCCGCACGGCTGGCTGGGGGCCGCCGGGGCCCGCCGTCCAGGCTC
>VXAA01000599.1:90814-148641 GCA_013399115.1 Anseranas semipalmata
GCGGCTCGGGGAGGGCATCGATCGGCGCTATAAACCGGGGAGAGCGGCGGCCGCAGTGACAGCGGGGGCGCGGCGGAGGCGGTGGCAGCAGCAGCAGCAGCCGGTGCCACCAGCACCATGGACTTCAACGTGAAGAAGCTGGCGTCGGACGCGGGCGTCTTCTTCTCCCGCGCCATGCAGGTGAGGAGGCCGGGCCGGGCCGGGCCGCAGCGCGTCGCCATGGCAACGGGCCCGGGGCCTGAGGGGAGCCCCCGGGGCCTGAGGCCCGGCCCCGGCCTGGCCCCGGGCTGCTCTCCCCGGCGGGGCTCCCCCGGCAGCCTGGCGTCGTTTTCCCCGCTTCCTCCCCCCCTCCTGACGGGCACAGAGCATCCCGCGCCGCACCCCGGGATCCGTGCGGGGAGGCTTGCTAGAAACGCGAGTTTTGGGGTTTAGTACAGTTTTGTTGGTGGTGGTTTGTTTTGTTCTTCCGGCTGGAGGAAAGCTGGAAAAGGAATTTGGGGTTGGCACTGAGGAGTTGCTTCTGGCAGTGCAGGCTGGCCTTGAGCTGCGGCCCCAGGAGTGGGGACCTCCGGGCACTGAGGGCTCTGAGCTGGGTAACCCCGAGCAGGAGCTGAGCTAAACCACGCTGCTGCCACTTTGGTGGGGTAATTGGGGAGGCTCAGAGCTTCGTAAAGGTTAATAACGCAGAAGGGCCCAGAGATGCTTCTAACCAATGCATCGACTGGGGCAGGGGGAGAAAGGAGTGTGCAGAGGATAGTGCTTGCATCATGGTTGTTATTCTTAAAAAAAATCTTGCAAATAGCTGTTCTGTTAACTGCCTAGGCAAATGGCCAAACCCATTGAGGAACTATTCCTTTTCGGTAGACAGATGTGGTAGAAGTGGCCTTTCATGGTTCGCATTTCAGTCGCTCAGGAGGTCAGGTTGCAGAAGCTCCCAGGACCTGACAAAACGCAGCGCTGTTAGAGTTGGGAAGGAGTTGCTGGAGCTGAGCAGATAGTGTCTTGTTGGACTAAAGTGGCATCAAACCATCCTTCACAAACTTGATATCAGGAGCTTGTTGGGGATGCAGTGGTGTCCTGAAACTGTGGGCTGAAGAAACTTGGCTACCCATGAGGAATGAAGTGTGCAGCAGGTGGTGAGATGCAGCTGCCGGGTCTGCCTGCTCCTCGGGCATAACAACTGGAAAACTGCTCCTGGTCAGGCAGGAGAGGAGAGGTAAATCGGAGGTTGGTTGGGATCCTGCCTGAGAGCTGAAGTCCAGCTGGTGACTTCAGGACTGGGCTTTGTGTTCTACCCGTGGTGTGGGGGTTGACAAACAAACAGGGCAGTGTTGTCTCATTCCAAACCGTCTGTGCAGGGGAGTAATCCTGGCTCTTTTAGGAACTGGTCTCCTGTAAACAGATACCATCTCCTGTAATCGTGCCAGTGAGTCATATGTTATGAAAAGAGAAATATTAACTACAGGTGCAAAATAAGGAGCAGATGGAAGGCTTAAAGATGCTGTTCTCATGCAAATGACCTTGGTAGCAGAAGAAAGGAAGAAATGCTGTAAAGAAATCGCGTGTTTAGAAGTCTTATTGTAAGTCTCTGATAAGTGGTTTTTAGCTTCAAGGCGTAGGAAGGAGACAGGCATGGGAACAGTGTCTGCACACCAATTCTAGAGCAAGGAGACGTTTATAAATAGTGGCTTTTGCCTGCTACACCTACTCCACATCATCTTGTATGTGACTATTCGTGTGACTAATTGCAGTAGTAATTGCTTGAACCAAAATGGTCACTAGAACTTGCTGACAGCATGCATGTGTTTGTGCAAGCGGGGAGACTGGAAGGAAATGCACCGCTGAGGCGGAGAACCACCTTCCGAAACGTGATTGCTGGGGGAAGTAGGCCCATGTGGGCTGTCCCCTCATCTAGCATGGGTGAGCATTGCCCTGTCACCACCAAGAGCCAGAAATGACAGCTGAGGTCTGCTGTTGGCAGTGACGACTGAGTTTGTAGCAGGCTCTTTAGCACAGCAGATCTTCCAGGAGAGGAATAAGACCTGGCTGGAATAAGCTCTGTTTTCTATAGCACTGGGGATGCTTGCTTCAGCTCCAGGCGTTTAACAAAGTGATGCTTTACTGGAACTGCAGCAACTGGAAGATAAATGGACTGGCCATTATGTGCTGTGCCACTCAGACAGCATTAGCTGTAACTGTCTGGCTGAGATGTCTGGCCAACACACAAGAGCTTAACTTGTACTGAAAGAAGGGCTGGGGCACTGCTCAGCCCACTGAAGTGAGGGGGAAAGGAGGCAAAATGTGGTCAGCACAGCACCTCTGGGGTCGCTTTCCTGATGCTTAGTCCAAGAGCAGTCCTCGTTTGAAGCCTGTCAAATACAGCCTGAGGTAGGCACTGGCTTAAGAGCAGGAAGGATTTTTGGCCGAGGCTTAACCTGCCTCATGACAAAACTCAACAAATCACTACCACCTTTACCTGGCTTTTCTTAGTCCAGGCACCAGTTCACCACCTACCTGAGCTAGGCAGCTGGCAGGGCTTGTGTGCTGCTGGGTGGGCAAGCCTGTACCCACCTCCAGCAGGACACACAGCCGTGGCAAAGCAGCTGTGCGGTCTCTCTCCAAAGCTGTATGTGCAGTAACCGTCTTAACAGGCCTGTGTGCGTGGCTCCCTGACAAGGCAGTGTCCTGGGGGCTTTATGGCATCTCTTCTGCTCCCAGAAAATGTTCTTCAAAAAAAAAAAAAACATCAAAGCAGATAGAAGATAAAGTAGAGGAGGAAGATGGTATTAAGCTCTGCTGCCCTGGGAGTGGGAAACAAGCTTCTAGGCTTGTGCAGCTGCATGGATGAAGATATATAGGATTCAGCATCCCAGCTGAGGATGTACCATACTGACACTTGCTCCATGAATCACAGGCACCTAGTTGGCATCCTCAGAGGGATGCATTTAGGTCCCTAACAGCTCAGGCACCCGCAGACAGACTTCAAACAGGTCATTCTCTTCATCTTCGCTGAAGGAGAATAAGGCCTTTGATCACCTGCACCTTCCCATTATCAGTAAGTAGGCTTAATCCCAAACCTCTGCAGAGAAAGCTATGATAGCAGTTCCAGCCTCCCTACAAGAACTGGCATCTCTTCTTCCAAAGGTAACACATTGGGTCTCTCTGTTCTAGACAGCTTGCAAGCCAGGCTCTCTCAGGGAAGTCTGGAAATAATTGGGGGTATGTCTTCTGTCAGTTCTGATGGAAACTTGCTCTGGGCAAAATTGCCCAAGCGCGAGTACAGCTTTTGGGTGCTTATCCCACTGCTAATGTAGTTACCCCTCGCAGCTATAGGATGACTTGTTCTGTCTTGAAGCTCCTGAGGAAAGACAGACTCCCCCATCTCTCCGAACTCCGGTGATAAAATAGACTTTTCCCCTCTGCTTGCTGACCTTACTGGGGTTAATGCCTTGGCTACTGGACACCTTACAATTCAAGAGAACGGGAGGTGACTTCAGGAAAGGGTTTTGAAGGCAAGAGGTACAGGCCAGAGCATGTTTCCATTTGAAACATGTCTGTGAATCCATGAGGGCAGGATTTCTTACTTTCCTAAATGCTTTCCTCCCAAGTTAACAAAGCTGTCCTGTTAATGGCTTCCTTCTGTCCTCTAACACAGTTTTACTTGGCTCACAGCCTAGCTTTTGTGACTCCTGGTGACCAAATACTTGAAGCATACTCTGTATCTGGTCCAAAGCAGTTGAGATCCAGGTAGTTTTTAGATGCTGACTAAGTGGCAATGGCTGCTTTCCTAATGCAGCCCTGTACTGGGCAGGAGGTAGGCTTGGCTGAACTGATTCTGCCATGCCTCTGATCACCAGAAGAGCAAATGTTACAATAGCCTGGGCATTAGGAAGCTGTTAGGAGGCTTCAGAAAATCCGATGGCCCAAATCTACTGGCAGATGCAGCAGACAACTCCTGGTTTAAGGTTCTGGGCCCTGGTTTGATCCTTGTGACAATAGGGTAATTGTATTCCACCTTAAATGATGTCTCATAAATAAAGTCCAGCTGGAAAAGCTAGTGACCCTGCAAGTGGTACGAGGGCTCGAACTCTGTTGCCAGATCCTCTGCAGGGGGCTGCAGCCACCCTGTCAGGGCTTCCAGCATACCAGCCTGGGCCTGCTGAAGGGGAGAGGGATGGAAAAATCACACAAGCCTGGAAGAGACACGGGTCAGTCAGGCTGCACTGTGTAAAACAGATGTGGAAGCAGTGGGATTTATTCCCCTCGGCTTTGAGGGGAGGAAGGTGCTAACGCTTTCAGCAGAGAAAGCAATGCATGTGCTATTTTAAAGCCTAACCTTGGTGGCCTTAGGCTGCTAGGGCTACAGGCACAGCCTGGTTGATATTGCAGCCGTCGTGCACGGGGACCCATCCAGCTCAGCTCTACTTGCCCACCCTCCTGACTTCCCAGTAGTGTCCTGAACAACTCATGTGGGCAAAGAGCAGTTTTCCCCCAGGCTGTAAATGCAGGCAAGCTGCCCTAACTGCAGGCCAGCACGATCGTGTTTTTTGTAATCCCTGCCTGTTGCCCAAGTGTTGCTCTCCTGATCCGTCAGCCTGCTTGTCCGCTTGGTCCCTGATAATGCATCCAGCGTTCCCGCTGGCCAGCCAAGCCTCCCAGAGGAAACCCAACCTTTGGCTGAATTATTGATGCCCTGGAATGCAGCATGACTCTCTTCTTCCTGGAGAGTGAGAGCGGCACTCAGCAAAAGGCCGCCCTGCATTATTAATCACTTCATCAGCTTCCCTGCACAACCACAGGGCTGGTGCTCAACTGGGTCAGCTGCAGGGACGCTTCCTGCGGGGCAGGACCGGCAGAGCCTCCCTGCACCGTGACCTGGCCCACGGTCCCAGGCCGTGCATCCTGGAGTTGGTTCGGGGCAGGACCGTTGCTCCAACCCTCAGCTTCTAGGAAACGAGCGGCAGTGGTTCTGTCGCAGCAGGATTGAGGAGCTTAAGGTTCTCCCCAGGCACTGCGATTGCACAAGGCTCTGCCTGCCCTGACTCCCTCCTGGGTGGATACGCACTAAGCCTATATGTCAGCTCGGTACAACCAAATAAGGCTCCCATTTGTAGCAGTCTGGAGTATTTGGAGCTGCAAAAACCACCAATGCTTCTGGTCCAGGAGCAGCAAGATTCAAAACATTTTTAATCTGGCTTTTTACAGTCAGGAGGTGTGACTATAAGATGAGCCTGTCTGTTCCCCTGCATCTCTCAGCCTCACAGTGGAGTCTTATGTCTGTCCAGTGGGAAGGAAAAATGCAATCAAATTTCTGTAAGTGTTATGAAAACAAATTCCTAGCAACAGAAATCCTTACAGTGTGGAGAGACAGAATGGGGGGAGTTTTGCTTGAAGTGCTTGGGCAGCCAGACTTCACAAGCTGCTGTTCTTCTACCCTGCTTTTCCCTGCAGACAAGGACCTAGGCAACCAGGTAGGAGAATCGGCAGCTGAGACCTGCTGCCACCTGAAAGCTCAGATCTCCACTTGCACCAGACATGAGAAAGAGCCAGCTCATGGGATAAGGCAGTGTAACTTACCTCTAATCTCCTTTGCTGGCTGTGCTTTCATGAGAAGCTTCACCTAATCTTGCTGGAAGCTGCTCCTGAAAGAGGTGGTCCTGCACCTTCCCAGTAACGCTGTGCAAAGTGAGTTCTGTGATCCAACCGATGAGTCGCGTCAGAGGAGAGGTGAGCTGGTCAGTGACTCCCCACACGATTCCAGGGTTGCCAGACTCTGCACAGACGAGGAGGTAGAAGTGTGCTGCAGGGGGACAGGAGGGAAGGGGGGCCTCTGCAGCGAGGTGCCAATGCCCTGAGGCTGTGCCCCGCTCTGAACCTTGCGGCACGGCCAGCTTCGGGGCAGGGGTGAGGGAGGCACTCAGGGAATTAAGTGGAAATGGGGCAGCAGCCTCCCTGCACGTGAGCTGCAGCTCCCATGCCCTTGCACCCACTTCATGACATTCATGCCCTGCTTTCCCACTCTGAAATAAAGCCTGAATAAGAGATTGTTTTCTGACCTGACCCGTTGGAGCTGCAGGCTGTGTCTCGGATTCCTGCCCACCCTCTCCTTCTGGCATAGCCTAGGCTTGCGGTGACCCTGATGTGTCCTCAACCCTCTTGCAAGACAAACAGCTTTAGTGACCGAGTCCTGGCTGCTCCCTGGCCGAGCGCTATGCGAGTGACCCATGTTTCCAGTGCACTGGGAGAAGGGCTGGCCTACCAAAAACAGCAGCCAAGTACAGTGATGCTTGGAGCTGCTGCTTGTGAATATAGCGAAGCTCCCCAGAACCAGAGTAATTCAAGAGCCTGGCTATAGCGCTGTGGAGGGCTTCAGCAGTGATCTGACTCTGCAGCAAAGCTGTAAGAAGCTGACTAAAAACAGCTGATAAGAAATTAGGTTTAAGCTTGACAGCTCCAGGGCAGATGCTGGTGCAGGATGTATCCAAACTGCAGGAAGAAGAGCTGGACTTGAAAGTGAGATAGATGAGTTCTCAAAAAGCTGTCTGGGAAAGGGGGGCAAGGGAGACTGTTATGCTTGCATCAGAGAGTCCTGGCTTGTTTAAGAAAGCTCTTAAACAGATGACTCGAGTGTTGGTGCCAAATACCTGGGAAGTCCCAGTTTGCTGCATGGCAGTGACTCAGCCCAGCCTGGCAGAGTCTGAAAACAGCCCCGGGCTTCCAACAGTGACAGAGGAAAAGAAGCTTCAGCTGCTCAGTCGTGTCTGATAGTTGTGTGTGTCCCCCAGAGATGATCGCAGAAATTAGGAACAAAGTAATACAAACCCCTCTCACCTTGAATCAGCTTTTAGCCATGTCCAGCAGTAGCCACATGGCCGTGGCAAGACTGAGCTGAAAATAAATGCCAGTAACCAGGGGCTGCTGGTGCAGAGGAAGAGACTAGTGAAGCGATCCCTGGTCATGCATGGGTGAGACTCCTGCCTCCCCACCAGGCTACAGGAGGGAACGGAGCTGCCCTTGCAGGTCAGTATCTGTCACCGCTGACGCATCTGGCAAAACAGTTCACTGGCTCCAGCTCGAATCTTACCCAAACAGGTCACTGTGTAAACATACCTGCAGGGCTTGCATATCTTGGACATCTAGCAGCATTTACACGTGGCTGATAACAGGGCTCCTAAGTGCTTGTTTGCCTGCCTCACATGCTGGTCGTGGGCTTGCTCTCTGTCACTTTGTTCCCAGCATTGTACGGGATACGCATGCAGCTGGGGCTGGTGGGCAGCTCTTCCTCCTGCAGCCAGGGGAGCAGAGCTTGCCAGAAAGCCTTTCAGGAGGGGCAGTGGACACAAGACCCCATGAAGAGATCTTCTCAGCCCATCTAGAACAGAGCTGTGAGATAGGGGGATGGAGAAAAGAAGGTACAACTGGCAGATTAGACAGGAGTTGTATTTCACCTAAGAGTTTTGGCCAGGCTTTAATCTCCTGGCACCTGACTGTGCCAGGTGTTGCACAGTACCACATCCCGATAACTGAACTGTGGCACCAGAAGCCAACAACAAGGACTAAAAGGACAAATGCAACCTCTGTAGGGTCCCAAGTGGCATAGCTGTCTAAAGGGGTCTTTCAGTATGATTCAACAAGATGCTGGTTCCATCGAGAGCAGGAAATTGTGCTTAAAAATGTACTGAAGTTGGCCAGCTTCCCTGAGAGGAATGAATGAAAAATGGGGGTGGGAGGAGAGGGAATAGGCTCTTCTCTCCGAAATCTCCCAAGGAAGCAACAGGGGGGTGTCCAGCCACCACGTGTCCTAGAGGAAGACTTGAAGAACTATCGCTTGCTGGAAGCATTTCTATCTAAATGCTGAGTTTGAGCCTCCTTAAGGCCCAGGGGCTCAGCCAGCACGGCAGGAGGTGAGCTCAGACGCTGTCAGAGGGCATGCACAAGCCCTGTGGTAAAACAGGTGTCATGTATGTGCTTGTCTAACAAGATGGGAAGAAAGCCTGACTTGTGAGGTGATGGTGGCATTTCTGATCCCATTGGGCTTGCAGGGCATAAAATTGCTTCAGAGGAGGTAAAGGGAGACAGCTCATTGCCTCATCTAGAGGATCTGTTGCTCTCCAGCATGAAGTACTGCAAGCCACATGCATATTTAAATAGATTCCTCACAACTAGAGTATTTTTTACCAGACTATTTTCCTTAATAAATGTTACTTATTCTGGAACACCTCTCAAACCTGGGCTCTGTTTTTAGCTCAATGTTTGTTCTACTCTTGGGTAAAAATTTGCCCTCTTCCCCTGAAAGATGCCTGATTACAAAGAAAGACACTTTGAAGGCGTTTATATTCATTTTAAGATAAATGCATAAGACAGAAGAAGCCACAGCGTCTCTTAATAGCTCTGTAGCACATCGTAATTTTGCTTTAGTAGAATTGACCTTCTAATGATTACCTCCTTTCTGCAGTTTACAGAAGAAAAGTTGGGCCAGGCTGAGAAGACTGAATTAGATGCCCACTTTGAAAACCTTCTGGCCAGGGCAGACTCAACTAAGAACTGGACAGAGAAGATCTTGCGCCAGACCGAGGTCCTGCTACAGCCAAACCCTAGTAAGTCCAGCTTCTTCTAATGCTTGAAGGACAAACATCACTTGCATCTCAGTGTTAAAACATGCCCTCTGGCAGAAAGCCCTGTTCCATTGAGTTTGCTGGGGCTGGCGGAAGAGCATCTTTGCAGGGTCTGTCCTTCATTCCCTACGTAGCTGAAAGGTGACTGGCTGCTGCCCCACACAGCCCGACAGTGCTCCTGAGGACTGGGAGGCGGCTGGAAGGGAGGGGACACGTTCTCCCAGCTCTGGTGTTTGCTATCCAATGCATGATTGAGGACTGCATGGGGTGGGCCACCATGAATGCCAGTTCCAGGGGCCCCTCCTTCATCTTCCATCCTGTAACCATCAGTGGCATCCTTGTTTCAGGTGCCAGAGTAGAAGAATTCCTCTATGAGAAACTTGACCGGAAGGTGCCTTCCCGGGTCACCAACGGGGAGCTGCTGGCCCAGTACATGACAGAGGCAGCTAACGACTTTGGACCAGGGACACCTTATGGTAAGTCAGGCTGGCTAAGCCCTGTGAATCATCCCTTCCTAAGAGGGTACCCCCACTACTGTTCTGGTTAAGACTTCCACAGCATGCCTCTTGAAGCAGGGCAGCTTGCTCCACCCATGGCAACCTGCCTGTTAGGGTGTCAGAGCTGATGCCAGAGAAGGGTCTTCTCTAGCAGAGGAGGAAATAGCCCACCTGGAGGAGGAAGGCAGTCTTACTCTGCAGCAAAGCATCCTCCATGTTGTGAGGGGGAAGGGGCAGGGGTCTCCCCATCCCTAATACAGTCCTCAAGTCTGGCAGAGCAAGAGAGGAAACGAAGACATACTAATCCAGGGTAGCCAGTGGGACTGGTTACAGGATGCAAAAACTATTCTGTGCTATTTCCATGGCTTTCTAAACTACCCAGAACAAGGATTGTTCTTTGCACAGAATGGCCTCAGCTTTGGCAAGTTTGAGATTTTTTTTTTGTCTAAAGTGCTATCTAGTTATAGTTTCTCTAGGCTGTGAACAGAACTGTCCTTTAAGTGTGTCCTGCAACCTTAGGAAGGTTGGTGCTTTGCTACAGGCCTCTTCCTTATCATACAGTGCATCATTCTGCTCCTAAATCCTAACAGTTCCCCCTTCCTAGGGGAATTTAGGACTTCTTTAAGCAGCAGACATGCACAGAAGCATAGACTTAACTTCCAGCTGTCCTTGCTGCTGCCATGAGCTTTGTTACTGCTCTCCAAATCAATAGTTGTTCAATAGCAAGTCCTGTTGCAGGCAGAACAGCTGTAACTGCATCTATAGCCAGCACTGCCTCAACTGGATCCTAATCAAATCATTTTTTCTGCTCTGGTGCTTTTCAATTTGCTGCTCTGTTCCTGTGCCTCTGTTTTATGAGACAAAGACCATACTGCCCAAGCAGGTGTAGCAGTAAAAGAACGTCAGTGGAATAAGTGCCTCAGCAGGTAGATAAGATCAAAGCTGCATTGGGAGCGGCTGAGAAGAAGCCAGAAGCTAAAGGCAGCCTGAAGTTAGGACTGAAGCTGGTGTGGTACAGGCAGGGTCACCTTGTCCAGGAATGGTACACTGTGCCTTCTATTCCCCAAAACTGGAGCCTGGTAGCACTGGGTGAGTTGGCTTAAGCCAACGCAATGTTAATTGGTTTCTCCTGGAGTTGAAGGCTCCTATTATTGCAGGGAAGACCTTGATAAAAGTTGGAGAGACTCAAAGGCGCTTAGGTGCAGCAGAACGGGACTTCATCCACTCTGCCTCCATCAACTTCCTGACCCCACTGCGCAACTTCCTGGAAGGGGACTGGCGAACCATATCTGTAAGTATGGCAGCAGGGAAGGGGAAGCTCATCACCCCACCAGAGACAAGGGGCTGGGGGGGAAGAGGGAGACAGAGCTGGAAGAATGCATCCTCCTTCCCTATGAGAAAGGAAAACCCCACGTCTCTCCCTTTGGGGAACACAAGGAAAGGGAAATGCCAATCTTAGATCTGCTCAGGGCTCCCCTTGCCACAGAGAAGGATTGTTATTTGATGTGCATGAGGAAGGTAACTCCTCTCCTGACCCCCGCAGCTTAGTGGGCACTGCAAGCCCATAGGCTCCCCTGTCTCCTGAAGGTTAGCCTGTATCCCTAGTAGCCAGACCCAAAACTCTTGCTAACAAGATGAACGTGGCAACTGCTTCTTTCTCACAAGCACTTTTTGCTTAGGAAGTAGATTTGATTCCCAGATGATCCCTTGGCCCTTTCCCTCCCCAACAGCTCCTAAGCAGCCTGCTCTTTTTCTGTCTCTTCCAGAAAGAGCGGAGGATCCTGCAGAACTGCCGCCTGGATCTGGATGCCTGCAAAGCCAGGCTGAAGAAAGCCAAAGCTGCCGAGGCAAAAGCAGCGGTAACTTTTTCTCTCATTCCCCTCTGTCCTTCTGGCCCCAGGGTTTGGCTCATAAGAGCAATGCCACAAGCTCTCTGGATAAAAATCAGGCTGCCCTACTAAGTCCTGGCTTTGGCAGGCATGGGTGGGAGGATTCCTTATCTGGTGTGTAAGGGAACTGGGAACAGGAGCCATGTGCCTGTTCCTTAGATGCCCTCCCATGGGGGAGTTGTTGAAACAAACAATTCTGAGCTGCCAGAATCTGGAAACTCACACTTACCCATGCTGCTGCCTCCTGACTGACAGTGGTTCCTGGCTGTTCAGGTTCTAGCTGGGTGATTTGTGCTGGTAACTAAAAGGCTGTATCTTCTGAAGACTTGCTAAATCTCCCTGGGATCTGGAAGCAAGCCAAGAGAGAGCTGAGCTGGAAGGTGTACGAGAGGAAAGCATGCTGGGGCTCTGCAGGACTCCCAAGATTTCAGACTAGTTATGATTTGGCCAACTCGGTCTTTCCCAGGCAGGAGTGCTGAAGGAGCTTGTAAGGGGTGGCTAGTGTCAGACTGGCTACTAAGAGGCCCTTCCTTCAGCCTTGCTGTTCACTTAGTTCATGGTGCTGTCTGGTTACCGGCTAGTCTTGCCCTCTGGCTTTGGAGAATTCATGGCTGTAAAGTAGCAAAGCTCCCAGGTCAGTGCAGAAGGGACTGTAGGTCAGCCAGTGTCCCCGTCCACAGGCCTGAGCAATGGGGATGTGGGACAAGCACTGCAAAGTGCTTCTCTGAGGCTGAGACCTGCCAGCTCAGGAATGCTCCCTGGGCCTCAGGTGCCTCTTAGAGCTGCCCTGGGCAGAGGCAGGGTAGCAGGAGGCAGAGAGGATGTGGCTGAGCACCGATGGGTTCCCTGGAGAGCCTTGTTGAAGCAAATTGCCAGCCTGTACTGTTCTGGCTGGTGGCAGGAGGACTTGCCAAGTTCTGCTTCTAGCCTGGGGCCAGGATCTCAACTAGCAGAATCATGCTATCAGAATAAGCTGGAATCCTTGTCAGTCTCTGGGATGCGCTGGGATACCAGCCTGGGAGACCTGCCATGAGCCTGACTTCTAGCCATCTGCTTGGCCAGGCCTTCGGCCTTGCAGCTCCTTGGGTGGCCGGTTCCCGGGTGATTTCCCTTCTCTCTGAATCTAACTATGTACATGCCATATGGGGAAGCTGTGCTAAGCTCAGTGGTCTCCATCAGGAGGTCTGACAGCACTCAGGCCTATGTGGGAAAGCTCTGGATGAAGCTTTGGGTGAACAAAAGCGATAGCTACCCTTTTAAAAAAAGCCTCCTCTCATCAGTCAGGTCACCCAGAGCCACTGAAGGTAACTTCGGGGAACCCCAGTTACCCTCCTGAAGGGGATGGTACCCCTGGTCTCAGTGGAAGCAGTGACCATTGCTTTATCTTAGGCTTAAGTTAGAGCAGGAATTCAGACGACTTGTGTGCTTCCTCCCTTTCTACCCTCTTCCTCCTTAACTTGCTTCCAGCATGAAGTGATCCCAAGGGCTCTCAGCTGCAAACAGACCCTTGGGTAAGGGACTTCCCTGTAGCTGGAAAAGAAAAATTTGGTCTCCCACGGGAACTGCAGTGCTGGGGTGCTCCAGGTAGGATGCAGAGCCAGTCTAAAGCTTTCCAAGCCATGCTTGAATAGCTCTGCTTCTTTGAAACAGATCACCACAACAGAACAACCTCAGCTGCTGTTGTGAGCTCCCAGCTCTTACCCAGCTTAGCTTAAAGGTGAGGTCCCTGGCCTCAGGCCTCAAAGTGCCTCTCTGACTACCAGGGGACAAGGCACAAGTGGAAGCTCCCAGCATGGAGGGGTGAACTGCTGCCTCGGCACCAGACATGTTAACTCATTATTAGACCACAGCATTCCCTGTAATGTGCCTGGAGTCCTGTGTCATACCTCTCCATCCAAGGCCTAAAGTATCGCACGTCTCCCAGCTCACCTCTCTCTTGCTGCTCTTCTCCTTTGTAGTGCAAACTTGTGTTCCCACAGCTTCTGTCTCGTGACTGACCCTCCAAGTGCGCTGCTGCCCAGACCTGTGAGCTGCCGTTTGATTGTCTGGGCTTGTGCATTTCCCTCTGACTTTTTGCTTTGTCCTTCCTGTTGATGCTGTTTTGTTTACTAACCTTTTTGTTTTGTTTCTTTGTAATTTGCTCAGTGTGAGGGAGATGTGAGTATTGACTGTGCTAACAGTGCTGTGATTTTCTTTAAAACCTCTCATTGTCTCTTTCCCATTTTAAATGAAAATTCATATCTCCCTTGTCCCATCAGGACCGGCCCTGGAGCATGTACTGGTCAGGGCTTGGCTGCCGGGGAAAGCTGCCCCAGAAAGATGGGAGCATTTGTCAGCTGCCTGCAGCCCCTCTGGAGCATGCACTCAGTTCCATCGGCACTGCTTGCAAGCAGTGCTCAAGGGGCTCACATAAAGACCCACTCAGGCTCCTCTGACTCCGGGCAGGAGGAGGTCGGGCAGTGCTCAAGGGGCTCACATAAAGACCCACTCAGGCTCCTCTGACTCCGGGCAGGAGGAGGTCGGGCTGGGTGGCGAGTCCCTCTCCTGCAAGGGAGGCGGTCCAGAGACAATGACAGGCAGGTTGATCTGGTTGTGGTGCTGTTCTGGCCTTCAGGCTCCAGGGCTCTGCCTGTTTTCTTCATTACAAGAGTGGAAGGGGGAGGGAGGGGTTCCTTTTGACCACTGCTTGCAAATACAACTTGCCCATGCATAGGAGTGCAAGAGCAGCTTGCCTCCTTCATCCCATGTGCTGTGACTAGTTTTGGGACTCACTGGAGACCAGGGAATGGGAGGAGAGGTTTCTTAAGTTGCTTTTGATTTATATAAAAAAAAAAGCTATTCCTATGGAACATCTCTTCCCATAGGGAAGAGTCAACCCTAGCCACTGTACTAGCCTCAAATTTCACGGGTGCATTTTTCTCCCTATAATCAGGTTTCACTTGTAATAGGAATCACTCCTCCTTATTCCTCCTGCTGTTCCCAAAACTCCTAGATGGTTTAAAAATCTCTTCTTGCTGGGACCACCCAACTGCTCTTCCACCCACCGGTCACTCATTCCAGCAGGCTGCTCAGGGCTGCTGCAGCTCCCAGCAAATCGGGTCAGCTTGTATAAGTAGATCTGGGTGAGCCGCAAGGAGATTAACCTGGGAGAGGAAATGTGGGGCCTGAGAGGATTAGAGACCTAGCAGGGTTACAGCTGGGTTGTGCGCCACCCTTGCACCCCAACCCACTGCAAAATAAAGGCTGACCAGGTCTGTTCCCTGATCCATTGCATTAGTTTGATGGTCCTGGTGTGAGCTAGCAGGTTGGCTTATCTCTTTGGGCAATGCTACAGCCAGGGGCCATTCTAGGAAGAGCTGAAAAGAGTGTTACATGATGGTTAGTGAGACCCCACTAGGGGTGGGGATGGACTGGACGCCTTGCATTCCCAACAAGGAAAACCTCTGGAGTGCTTAAGTCTTCCTGTCCCAGGGCAGGGGCTTAGCTGTTGAGAAGGTGGCTTGGAGGTTTTCTGACCTCTAGGCTGAAAACTTGCATACTGCCTTTGGTGGCAGAAAGGCCTTGGGCTAGATCTGCTTTGGTCAAGCCATGCCCCTCACCGAAAATAGCCTGTTACGTGGAAACGTGCCGAGAGGCTTGTTGAGAGCAAGAACAAGTAGATGACTCTCTTTAAAAGGCACTGTGGAAATAATGCTCTGATGCTAGTAATCATGCCCACTTTGAGGACAAGGCCCTGTACAGGGACGCTTCTAGGACTGTAGGTGGGAAGCAAGGGAAAAGAAAGTCCTGCCCACTGGACTGAGCTGACATGAGAAGAGCAACCTGCTGGCTGCAAGGCAATAGGAAACACATTCGGGATTGTGCTGTCTCATCACTACTCTGGCTGCTGTATGAACAGGCACCTGTAAGTACAGGCAGAGTTTCTACCAGTAGAAACACCTGCTGTTCGAGTACCAGGTGTGACTGCATGAGCCAGTCCCCCTCCTCTTGCACAAGCCTGTCTTCCACCTGAGGAGAGTTTCCAAGCAGTACTGCCCCGACTGCTGGGAGACCTCCCTCCTGCAACCATGGGAATTTGAGCTAAGCTCCCAGAACAGAGAGGAAAAAACAACAGCCCCTTCTTCCATCTGTTGCCCAAGTGACTCCTGTCGACTCTTCTACGTGACTTGTACATGAAACTCTATTCCCCCTATTAGGCTGTGCCTGACTTTCAGGAGACTAGACCTCGTAATTACATTCTCTCCGCCAGTGCATCAGCGGTAAGATTGCTTCCTCCTGGATGTTGCCTCTCCAACCTCTTCCTGCCCCTCTCTTCACCTGACTTAAACTCAGACCTAGTGCTCTGCTGTTTTCAACATTTTAATGTGACATGGGATGCCTAGCGTTTCTCTGACTCATTCGTAAGGATGCAGATCACCTCTCTGAGGGTGCATTGTCATAATCTGGCAGTTCTGCTGCTTGGTTTGCTTTCCAGTTTATCTCCCAGTCTGCTCACGCATTTTTAGTGGGAATCTTTTGACAGTGTTTTTATTGCTAGTGGAGCAATTGAAAAAACTCAAAGGTTAGCCTTTCTGGATGGTCCCAACCATATGCTGGTAATATCACATGTATTACTACCTGATCAGTAGTGTGGTTTCAGTGCTCAGAGGCTTTCTGGCCAGTCAAGAAAAGCAAAGGTGGAGGAGTCTCTGCCACCCACGGTGTCAGTAACCCAGCAGGCTGACAGTACAGGCTTGTCTATTCTGCAAACAGAGATCCATTCTTTTTAGCTTCAGCTTGGGGCCTACCCTCCTGATGGCAGCTGTTGGTGGCTGTTACACTGGCATGCGCTGGGGGTAGACGAATAGCCTGTTGCATCTCTATTGTGTTGCACTGAGTGGTTGTGGTCAAACAATTGACTTTCTGTGCTGTGTTCATGGCTCCCCATTGCACAATGTCACATTTCTCGTTAAAATGTTGAAAACTAATAATCTCGCTTCCTAAATAGCGTTCAGAACAACACTGATGCCTGTTAACAGAGTAATCTGGGACTGGAAGGGCTGGAGAGGGTGGTCTGCAGATATGAAAATGTAGTAGGCCCAGCCTGCTAGCAAACCAAAAACCTCACGGTAGCAAGTTGAATTTGGTTAATGGGCAACCCATCTCGTTTGGAGAAAGGTTTGTCTGTGCTGATAGCATCAGTGTTAGTTCCCAGGGGTATCTGTCCTGACCTTCTTGGAGAGTGATGCTGGGATCAGAAATAGCTTTGCACAAAAGCTGGAAAACTACTTCAACACGCAACTGGCTGGGTGATGAGACTCCTTAGGAAGAAGCTGATACTGGTGATGCTGCAGCAATTACTCAGTTCCCATCTCTCCTAGCACACAACTAGCAGTCAGTCTGTGGCTCTGGCTTCTCTGCTGGAAAGGTCTGTTCCAAGGACAGTGCAGGAATTGCAGTAATGGACTAAAACTGAGCTCTGGGAGAATCAGAGGAGAATAGCTCCAACTAGCCCAGAATATCCTGATCATCCCCTGAAGCTTTCTAAAGCAGACCTAAAGGCAAGCATTTCCATAACATGCACTGGCACATTGGAAAGTGCCCAGATGCTCAGCTGAACATGTCTAGTCATCATCTAACTGCAAGATGATCTGCTTGCTGGACTGCAAAGCTGTGATGGGAGCGGATGCCAAGTACAGTAACATGACAGGGGAAATAGATTTGCGTTTTTGCTAGCCCACGGGTATCTACCCTGGCACATCTCTGTCTAAGTTCAGTGATCCCTCTTCAGAGCTCTGCTAGGGAGGCTCTGACAGCAAGGATGATGATATGGGTCAGTTAAGTCAGAGCAGGGCTCTAGGAGACAGACCTGCTCTAGGTAAGCAGCCGGCACTGACCTTGATCACGTTTGGTGGTTGCACAGGAGTGCCTGTGGCAAACACTGTGGCCTAGCCAGCAGTGGTCCTCGTGGCTTCCAAAACACCTCTTTCAGAGGTTGCAGCTGGTGGTTGAGGCCACCTCAAGTCCAGCCTGCTCTAGCAGGATGACTTTAATAGCAATTGGCATCTCTAACTAGAGAAACGGGGGCTAAACCCAGACTGCTCCCCAGCTCAGTGCAGGCAGGACTGCTCTGCACCAAGCACTCTAATCCCAGCATTCATCCCAAGGGGTCAGGCACCGCAGTGAGTTAGGAGCATTTCATACTGTTGCTCTGCTTTTCTTCCAGGCCAGAGTCCTTTGTGCCACTTTACTGTCAGTACACACAGATTGCAGAGCAGTGGTTGCTGCTAACCTTGCTTTTAAGCTGTTCTCTTCTGGGAGAGATTGCTTATGCCCAGGTAACAACTTGCTCTTGCAGGTGAGCAAACAGGTTAGCTCTTTCCTGCACCACCTGTCCTCAGCAGGGCCAGTTGAACTCTGATTTGGATTCTAAACTCACATTGTTGTTGTTTTGGAGAGGTGGGTAACATGGTGCTTTTATTTTTCCCCTTCTGTAACAGGAGGGCTTAGCTGGAATTAGATACATCTGGAGACAAGCCCCTTGACTCAGCCCAGTTTTGTATAAGTTGGAAACTGAGGAGCTATTTCTCCTCTCTCCCACACTGACCTTTTGTTTTTGTGTAAGAAGGCATACATGGGCTGTGTAAGCCTAAATATCCCATTCCCTCAAGCCCTGCCACTTGCCATGCTCTGTATTCCTAGGAATAATTCCAGGAAAAACATATTGAGTACCTTAAAGAGGGTTCCTCTGGCTTGAGCTGGGGTGGAGGAAAACAGACCCAGATCATGGCCCTCTCTTCTGCCCCCTGTGCAGTCTGAAGTGTTTATGACTAAAACTGCATGGTGCCTTTGCCCAGGGCTAGATCTGAGCAAAGCTAGACTGCCCCAAAGCACCCTAGGGTCAGAGCTGGAGATTATGCCGGGAAGTCTGACAGAAGAAAAATGAATCTGGCTAGGAGTTCAGTGGATACTACAGAGATCAGCTAGTCCCAAAATGGCTTAAGTACTATCACACCAACTGTGTAGGAGGACCTGTGGCCAGGCCAAAAGCTTTCCCTGTAGTAAGCCTTGCTCCAAAAATGCCAGGCTGGTCTGACAGAGGCCTTGAGCCAGGGCAGCACTTCAGGCTAGGACCTGCTGCTCAGCTGCCTACAAGGATCTTCCCATCCGTCATCTGGAGTGGGAGCTCTTAGACTGAGCAAGGGCAGGGGCTTGTGTCCCCAGGCATGGCTGGCAATGCCCAGGCCTTATCTGGGTCAGGTTGTGACTCACAGTAATAACACATCCGTCTGAAGGTCAGAGAAAACACCCGACCTCACTGCACCAAGTGCTACAACAGGGACAGCCAGCAGTAGGGGAACTGGCTACACCAACTGTGCTCAAACAAGGAAGAGATGTCAGTTGGGCTACTCACCACAAAACAGGAGCTGACCTGCAGGCTAACCAGCAGAAGCCAAACCAGGACCAGCAGCTTCCTGCTGCAGCCATTCAGCAGTGCTGGCAGCACCTGCAGGTGCTCCTTATATTGGCTGCTGAGGCTGTGTCTGCACCTGGGCCACCACAGCCCACCTGAGGGCAGTTGCTGGTGAACAATCCCCAGCAAAGCTCAGCTGGGAGATTCTGGGCCTAAACAGAGTCCCTGCAACACCCCAGCATCCAGCACGGGGTTGAGAAATGGTGGTTCCCAGGTGCCTGCAGTGTGGGTTCAACGGTGCTGTGGTGAACTTTCCTGATCTGCAAAGGTGGTGGCAGAGGGTGAGGCTGAAGGCCTCAGAGGCCCTCTCCTCCTGGCCCTGCTGACGTGGGGTGTTGCTGGCAGGCTGGTGTGCTTCCAGTGAGCCATGGTGATGTCTCTGCCTGTTGCCAGGGCTGAGGAGTAGTTGTCTGCTGAGGAAAGGCCAGGCCAAGGACCTCTGGGAAGGATCAATGTGTTTTTCTACCTCTTCTCTCCCTTTCCCATCGCTGTGCATGACTCTTGTCAGTTGTTTCATGTCCCGGAGCCAGATCCCAGCAAGCAGCTGGCAGTGTTGTGCTGCCTGGAATGTGCCCCTGTGGGTGACGCTGAAAGGAGATGGGAGACCTGGGGGAAGCATGTCCAAGGAGCTGCCCACTCTCTGCTGTGGGGCCAGGGGAAAGCATCCAGGGAGGGGAGTGGGAACGAGTAGCTTGATGTTTTGCCTGTCTCAAAGGCAGCATCCAGCCATTGCTTCCTTCTTCCTGTAGCTAAACATGCCTGCTGGTAGCTGCAGGCTGCCTGGATTATGATCCCATTAACCTGAGCTCTCTAGACCAGTGGGTGAGGAACGCTGTCCTCTGGCTTGAGCTCTCAGCAGTTCCCAGGCCCTTATTTGTGGGCTCAAGCAGCACACCAGCCTCACAGCACTCCTAAAAGAAGGGCTGTCCTCCAACACCATGCTCTGCAAGCTTCAGCAAAGTAATCCGTACTGTTCAGAGGACCTTGCTGCTTAATCTTTTTCTTCCTGGAGCCCATTGAATGCAGTTACCATAAAAGCACTGGCAGGGAGCAGAGCTGGAGTGCTGGCTATGGTGGTACAGACTCGCTCTCCCATTGTGAAACTGAGCTCAAGGGTGCAGGATTGAGGGGAAGGGGTATCAGTCTGACAGCTGCTGCTGGGTGAAGGGCTAGCTTGTCCCTGGAGTTGGCCTGTTGCGTCCACGGAACGTCCTTGCCAATTGGTGTTAATGCCGAGTGCTTCTCGACGTCTCCAACACTGATCTCCTTTCCTGTTGCTCTGTGGCCCCCACAGCTTTGGAGCGACGAGGTGGAAAAAGTAAGTACCCAGATGAAATTGTGCTCAAACCTTTCCGGGCATGTTAGTGGTGTTTAGGTGGGGGGGGTGCTGCAGGCTCCTTCCTGCTCGTGTGTGTGCACACAAGGGAAATCAGTGCGACTGCTGTCAGCCCCAGTCCTGATGCTGTAGCTGTACAGTTCAGTGTGATTCTGACAGCAGCTTGGGAAGAACCCGCCCCGTGGGCCAGTTGGCCATACCGAGTGTGAAAGACTTCCTGGGCAAACCAAGGCGTGCGTTCGTGTGTATGTGATAAAAGGCAGCTCTGAGAGCCCTGCACTGGTGTCACAGGAGCAGAGTTGATGTGCCGTGACATGATTCAGCTCTGCTCCTGTGGGACAGGCCCTGCCTGCTCCAATTCTGCATGTGCCTTGCCTTAGCTTCTAGTAGCCCCTTCTCTGCTTGTTCTGGAGTCCGAGCAGGAGCTCTGAGCGGAGCTGAAGCAAGGACAGAGGGTCCTCATGAACAGCCCTGCTGATGGAGGGAACAGCTCTGTCGGGAGGGCAGGGTGGGAGGTTTGGAGCCTGTTGTGGAGTTCACTCAGGGTGAGCTGCTCTTACCCTTCTGAGTGGATCCATGGAGGCCAAGTCCCAGATCTTGCTCATTTTCTGGGCTCCCCGAGGGGAGTGTGGCTCATCCATGAAGATGGATGGAGGGCTGCTAGTGGACTAGAGAGCAGGGTGAGCTCTGTGTGGAGCTCCAGCATGGTATGGGGCTTCCAGAGGCACCTTCTGGGATCCCATTGCCTTTCATACCTCAAATACCCCCAGCAGGTGTTAGCCCGAACTGCAAGGTGGTAGAACGGCACACCCCTGCATGCTGTGCATGATGGCATCCTACTACTGCCTTACTCTAAATGCATCATCAGAGCAGACCGGCTGTTTTTACTTGAAATTCTTCTTCAGTCCCTCAAACAAATGAACTGACTGCCATCAGTTGTAAGCACGTAAGGCTCTGTTCCTCCAGTCTTGGTCGGATAGCCCAAAGTGTTGCTGGTGTTGGTCACAACAAGTTTCAGATAGCTCTGCCACTACTGAGGGCTCTGCTCAGCTCACTGGAGCAAACATCTTGGTGCTTAATAAGGCATTGTACTGATATTTCCTGGTATATTCCCCCTCTTCTCCTTGAAATAATCCCTTTTATTCAGAGGATGCAAGAAAATAGATCAGTTGTAGCTTAAAATAGACAAATCTGATTAAAAGCCAGTCGAAGCATTTCTCTGTTTGAGCCTATCTGTACAACAGCACTGGTAATGCTAGGTGGGAGATGCGCTGGCCCACAGCAGCTCCTCCAGCTTGCCCTGCTGAGAAAGCTGGCTCTCCTCCGGGGTGACGCTGCAATGTGGCCTCTGTTCCGAGACTATCAGCCTGTCTGGATTAGCCCTCTGGGGGCAATTCCAGACATGTCACTCCTGTGCCAGAATGATCAGGGCATTTCCAAAGCAGCAAAAGGAGCTCTGTCCCAGACTGGTGCTGTGCAGGAACCACCGCACCGAGGCAGGCAGCCCTGGGATTGCAGCATCATGCTGGACAAGGGGAAAGGGACACAGAACCCTTACTCCTCTCCATTTAAGCTGTAGCTAAATGAGCACCAGTCTTCTGTGCTATTGATCACAGCACATCCCAAGAGGGAACTGGCACATTCTTACTTGGTGTTAAGGAATGATGCGTGCTAGAGGACAAATGTGCCTCTTTGTCTCTCCTTTCCCTGTGGCAGTGGGGAGGGGAGAGCAGGCGCCAGAGCAGCAGCCAGCTGTGATGCTTCTGGAGCTCTTCTCTTGCAAGGATCGGTCTGGGTGTTCTGATACTACAAAACTGCAGTAGTGGAAATACACTGTTTGCTACTGAGGGAAGAGCTGTTCCGTCTGCCTGGTAAAGAGGTTCTCGGGTGTCAGTCTGTCTTCGAATTCCCAATGTCTGCTGCATAGCAGCCTTCTAATAACCATTGCTGAATTCCTCCCAGCTCAAAATAAGTAACAAGCCTCAAAGGAGAGCCTTAGGTAGAAGCTGGATTGGGATGTTCATCTCAATTGCAGTGTAGTTAGTAACAGCAATTTGGTAAATGCTCTCTGGCCTCAGCCTTTGTTCTGTGGTGATAAAAAGGACACTGGCAAAAGTTGCACTTTTGGAGAGAAACTGAAGGAGGTTGCCATATTCTCCAAGCCTGTAGGCACGGGAGAAGGTGTTAACAGAGCTCTACAACTATATTTTGGAGCAGGCTCGTAGGCATGCTGACAATGGGAACTGTCCTGTTTCCAATGACACCTTTGCAGGGGACAGATACTGATATGCAGCATTGGCTGTCCAGTGCTTGGAGTCCTACAACAGGCAGTACAGGGATGGGTGGTAGCATGGACCTGGCTTTCCACCTGTCTCAGGATTAACAAAACCTCTCTAACTTCATGTTCGAGTCTTATGGGAGTAGGAGCATCCTGGCTTGATATATCAGTCCTGAGCTGCCATTCCATGAGCTGCAGTGACCAAATGCAGGATCAAGCAGGAATCAAATTGAAATACAGCCAGAGACCTCTGGGATCCCAACCCAGGGTGTCTTGTGCCTGATGTTCAGTGTCGCAGGTGCATGTGGATCAAGCCAACAGCACACTTGTCTCGGTGCCAAAAGGGAGGGGGGTTGGCGGAGGAGGTGGGTGTTGCCTCTCCCTGGAAAAGGCAGAATAGGGGTCCTGGCCTTTGCTGTCTTGAACACCCCGTCCTGTTCTGCAGGCAGAACACGAGCTGCGGCTCACTCAGACCGAGTTTGATCGACAGGCAGAGGTGACACGTCTCCTGCTGGAGGGGATCAGCAGCACACATGTGAGTCTGCCTAGGTAACTGGGGAGGGGGCTGACATGGACTAAGAGACTCTTGGCTCCTTTGTAGAAGGTTGCCAAGGGGTTGATGAGCCCTACATTGGGAATAGAATTAGAAGATGTTGTAAAAGCACCCAAAAGACCTAGAATGCTCAGACTAAAAACATAATGAAGCATGCCCAGGCAGTGCCACTGTGATGCCTGCAGTTCAGCAAGCCTTGAGCTGTTTCTGAGCCAGAAAAACCCTGTTCCTCTCTCACTAGAGCTGCAGACTAGCCCCATAGGCATTGCTGCATTGCCAGGAACAGCCTCCTGTCTGATACCACCCTTGGGTCTCTGCAGCATTCCCAAACTTGGCAAGTGAGTGTATTTAAGTCAACCGTGCAACTCTTAAATACTGGCCTGCACAAGTCTGCTTTCCTTGGGGTTAGGTAGTAGCTGCAGGAAGAGGGTTCCTGTGCCCTGGCACCCAAACTCAGACTAGCTTGTGGTCCTTCTCCATCCAGGTGAATCATCTTCGCTGTCTCCATGAGTTTGTGGAGTCTCAGACCAACTACTATGCTCAGTGTTACCAATACATGCTGGACCTGCAGAAGCAACTGGGCAGGTGAGACAAGAGACTGCTTTTACTTCTCCAAGGGTTACTCCCTCGTCCGGTTACCACTAGTTCAGGCCTCCTTCCTCTTGGATAGAAGCTTACGAAATCCCCTCCAAGCTCTGACAGAGCTTCTGAGCTTACAGAACGGTGACCAATCCTCGCGGTAGCACATTTTGAGCGGGCTTTGCCATTAGATTAATCTGGGTTTTACACATTAATGTCAAAATATGATGGCCAAGAGTTTGAACATTCTTCCTCAAAATTAGTTAAATCACACTGGAGACAAATTCCTGTTGCTGAGCAACAGGCCTGAGTGTGCTCAGCTGCAGCAGTAACTGAATCTGTGCTGCGGCTGCACATCCCTGGGTGCGGGCAGGGCCGTCTGTCTGTTACCTGTTACAACAGCATGCTGGCCTGACCAGGAGGGACCTCTGCATGATCACTCACTACTCCTGTTTCATTCTTTTCCATGCTTGCAGCTCCAAAGGAGAAATGTAAGTAAAATGTTGCACAGGACTGGCTTTAAGAGCTCTACACCTCAGCCAAACTGTGGAGTCTCTGCAGGCTTGCTGCAAAGGCCAGAGAGGGCCAGAGCTACACTCCCCTAGTGCAGGAGCAGGTATCTACAGCTAAACAAGACCTAGCTTCATTACTGTCTCTGTCTGGAGAGCCCAGAAAGCCTGGGAGCCGCCAGTTGTGGTATCTAGTTTAACAGCAACGAGTGTCCTAGTCCTGAAGAACAAGCAGGCTAAACAACATGTGAGAGCAGGGCAAGGGTACAGCACTGCAGAGCCTAAAATAACACCTGCCCAGGCCCCTCTCTGGTGCCACACTACAGTCTCTCGCTCTGCAGGTTAGGTGCCAGTCCTTTAACGGGACACTGGAAGAAAAGTAAGCAGACAGATATTACCTGTTGCATAGTCTCAGCACTTGAGTACTAAGTGCATGTCCCCACTTGAAGGGCAGCATAGATACGTAACAGCTGTCAGCTGGAACTCTGGAGCATCGTCTCTGCAGTGTAGCTACTGAAGGAAGGAGCTCTTTCTTGGTTCCTTATGCTAGAGCCTTACTGAACTCTGCTTTTTTTCTCCCGTGTAAGATTTTCAGGCACATTTGTAGGGAATGCAGAATCCACATCTCCTCCCCCAGCTGCTACCTCTCCTCCAGCTGTTGCTGCTGCCACACTCCCTGCTGTGCCTACTATTCCAGTTGTACCCACAATTGTTGGGGTGCCTAATACTGTGGCAGAGAGTGTACTGAACCCAAATGAAGTCAAGCCTCCTGCCAGTGGGACACGGAAGGCCAGAGTCCTGTATGATTATGAAGCAGCTGACAGCAGTGAACTGGCACTTCTTGCAGATGAGGTTGGTAGCTTTTCTTTGCATTGAATTTTGCTGTAACTGCCTAGCAGCCTGTCACGTAGTCAGCAAGCTCTTGGTTACTTTTCCTGCCCCTGAAAACCCTGTTTTATGGAGCTGATAATAGAATCTTTTCCTTAACAGTAGTATCCATTGCAGTGAGTTTGCACTCATGGCCATTTGCTGTTTAGGAATATCACCCCAGTAAGACTTCTGTTCCTATTGGAATGGCCTGTTGTACCCAGCTAACAAACACCCCAACGTTTAGTACCTTCACTGAGACCCTCAAACCTAGCTAGCCTGTGGGAGCAATGGGATAAGCTACTGCCTGGAGACCTGGTCTAATCCTGCTGAGAACAAACAAAATTCAGCAAGCTGCAAACTGTTTTGGTGACTAGACTGAACTTTTGTATCCAGAAAGGACGACGTAGCAATATCAAGCCACCCAGTATGCAAAAATACCTTAAGTCAATTTGGAGAATGAAAAGGCAGCAGGGACATCAATGGGCAGCAGATCTTCTATTAAAGCCGCAAATAGTTCCAGGAAGGCTCCAGGGAAAAAGGGCAGATGCCTAATAAATGAACTTTGGGAATTAACTTACTGTTCTTTCAGCACACATCTGACTGAACTTCTTGGCTCTGCGTGCAGAAGTCCTGTCTCATGCTGTCTTCTCTCCCCAGATGATCACTGTGTACAGCCTGCCAGGCATGGATCCAGACTGGCTCATAGGGGAAAGAGGGAACCAGAAAGGGAAAGTTCCTGTCACTTACTTGGAACTGTTAAGTTAAATGTCTCCAGGAAGAAGAATGTACAAGCAGAACGCACCCCTCATCTCCTGGCACTTCTAATGCGGATTTCTTCATCAGAGACCATCGCTCTCTTCAGGGTTGACACTCCATTGCTTATATGGGAATTGTGGGAAAGTGGTAAAACTGTTACAGTAAGGTTTTGGGAAAGGGCTAATGGCACCCAAGACTGAATTCATTAACTACCAGTGCAGCCTGCTTTGAGGTTAGTCTTGATGGCGCAAGATTCCTTGATTACTTTTTCTACCCTACCCTAGTCTTGTTTATCACAGTGGCTTTCCTAGGGCCAGCAAATTGTTTCCCTCAGCAGCTGCTCATGGAGGTTGCGTCACATTTCCCTTGTGTTTGGTGTGGGTTAGTGCCTGTCTGCCCCTCCCATCCTCTCTGTTCTTCAGCAGTAGAATTGCCCGAGTCAAACCATCAAGCATTCCAGTGGGGAAGTGTCCCACACAAACCCTCTGAGACAGTCTAGCTCTTAAGGCAAGAAAGCTGCATTTAAGAGTTAAGAGCTGGTTAAACCCAACTGGGAGAACAGTAACGCAAGGCTAAGAGCCATGCTTACTACAGTGGTGCCTGATGGCTTCAATCTAGAACCATCCTCTGAAGCTGGAAGGAAATCTGTTTGTGAAGACCAACCTAATAACATAAGGCCTGTATGTCAAAAAAATCAAACCTCAATGCAAGGGACCATACATCTTGCTTGCATTTCCTCTGAGAAACTGCTCTTGGACTACAAAGAGTTTACAAGCCTTTTTACAAGCTTTGCTCCCTGTGTTAATTGTCCAGGCTTTTCTTTCAGTGTATCTGTTCCAGGCATGTTTTAGCCTGACCTTATTTTCACCCTAAATCACTGATTTAACTAATATTTTCCCCTCCTATCTCAGCAGTGAACAGACTTGGTGCATCCTAGTACCGTAACGGGTAGTCCCACTTGCTGTTATCTCCAACGAGCCATTCTTGGCCATATACACATTTAAACAATTCAGGCTGCCCTTGGTGTATGTGGGGGTTTAGCTCAACGGGAGTGGTCAGGTCTGTATGCATTTTAATCCTATAACGCTCTTTTTAGCTAGAGCTCAACTAAAGGACTGCTGTTGCTGTGTAACTAGTTTTCCACTCGAGCTGGATTGAAGAAAAATTCACCTGCACCAAGCTCTATGTTCACTACCTTCCCCTCGGTATGTCAGAAATAACTTTGCTTGTTTATTGATCTTTTGCACTTTCCCCAATGGTATTGTGACCACTCTAATGTAACAGGGCACCGAGCGCCTGTGTATGTAGGGCTCATGGTTTTCAGCACTTATTTGCCAATAAACAAACTGCCTGACCTCCTGCCTCAGTGTCTGGTGTGGGGTCAGGGCTGCTCCAGCCACGTGACTGCAGCTTGTAGGGACAAGCAGCACCAGCAGGGAGGCAAATGGATGCAGGTCAGGTGGGAGCTGTGCCATGCCCTTATCCTAGTCTTGAAAGCTGGGTGTAAAAGCAAACAAAGCTCCTAATCCTTCCTGAAACTCTCAACGTGCCTTAAGCTTGTTAATGTCTTTCAGTTCCTTTCCAGATGACACATCCCAGTTGTACTACAGATTCATGAATTTCAAGAAACAACAGCTCCTCCTTAACCTGAAGCAAAAACAGAGCAGCAGTATGACTTTAGCTGCTGAGAGACTGGAAATGCTATTCTAAATCTAACGGCCCTTTTTGTTGTTATGGAAACTAGATCTGCTGCTAATTTAAAATCCTAAAGCCTTGTCCCTAGCACCCAGCTTGGAAAGGACGGATGGAAGGAACTCCTGGGAAAAGAAGCTGTTAAAATGCTCTGTAATGTAGCAATAGCTCTGTTTTTTACAACTAACAATCTCAAATGAAGTTAATAGGGAATCAACTTATGCTGCCATTTCAGTTAGTTTTACAATAGCAATGATTACAGTTTCTATAGATCTACACCTGCCTATTCCCCTTCCACTACGTCTACCTCTTCCCCAATCCAGTGGCATCCCTGTTAATTCCTCTCCCTGATACATTACAGAAAAAACAGCTTTAGCAAAACCAGCAGCAGCACTTAATGATGCAGAAAATGTTGTCTCTTCCCTCAGAACAGCCAGAAGTCTGCCTAGCACCAGCACTCCTTTCCCTCATCATTAGAGAAAGCACAAGGAAAGTCTAGTGCTACTTCTAACACGTTTGGAAGTAACAGGCTGAGAAAGATTACACCCCGTGCTGCTTATTTCCAGGTGTCACGGTCTGCTTAATGCTGCTCCATACCCCTCTGTGGCTGAGGGGCAGGTAAAGGTACAATTCAGGGATGAAATGCTTCTGTCTGAAGTAAAGGTATAGTTCTAAAATGTAAGTGTAAACAACAGCATCTGCTATTGTTTCCTATCTGGCACAAAGGACTTCTGCCTAGCACCATGAACTCTCAACTCTAGTACTTGAGTAAATATCTAACAGTGTGTATTACTTGTCCCTAAATTCTCATTCTATCCATTCTTCTTGAACACTAATAAAGTGATTAGCACAGTGTGTAACTTTGAAACCTGTAACAAAAGGAAAGATACCTACCTACCAGAGCTATCGAGGAACAGCCCTAACTACTACTGATCTTGCTTAGGTATACTGAGTTCTGGCTCTACTTCCAATACCTATAGCGACCTGTCAGCAATTTTCTATCTTCTCTGCAAAGTTCACCTTCACATCTCCATGTTTGCACTCACAGTTCCCGTGTGGCAGAAAGCGTTCACTGTTGGATGTAACCCCATTGCACATACCAGCTGCTGAGCATGGCCATCCAAACAAGATCAGTCTATGCCATAGCACTCCCCGCACTGTCAAAGGAGCTCACCTGAGTTTTTGGAAGGTAATCAAGCCCCTCTCCCTTCTACTGTAAGACCACTTTACTCCAGCCAGCTAGTTCAAATCTCTCCAAAGCCTCCAGGACAAGTAAAACTAGATCAAACAAGTGTGCCAGAATTTCACCATCACTTAAGCTCACAGGGAAGACAGAACAACCCTCAAAGCAACATCATCCAATTTTCTCACTCTGGTCTCTTAAAGCCATCAAAATTAAAAAGGTTCTGACTGGTAAAGCAATCAAGTGTCTCTCTAGGAAAGAACTAGTAGGTTACTAGCTCACAGCTACATTCAAATTTAATTTCTTACCTTCAAAAAGTCTGTCTAAATTTCAGGCTTTATTTTAAGCAGTAGTCACTGACCTTCTCTTCCTGTCTCCATCACATGTTGATCCTTGGAACCTTAAAGTTTGTCAATCAACTTGAGAGAGAAACAACAGCATGATACAACTTCACTGTAAACAACTCCACATCTTTTTTCTAGCTTGAACCTGCACCTCTCCAGCTGCTGCGGTAGGTATGGCAGCAGCTTGAAGCTATGCACAGAGCAATCGCTGCTCATGGTCCACGCTGTGTGCAGAAGAATCATTCTTGAGGAATATTGTGTAGCGATGCTTGTTTAAAACCTCCTATGAGCTCCCCAACATGAGAGTAGGAGGAGTGGGTGTGGGAAAGCTGAAGGAATCAACCTTTGATTACAATCTCTTCAAATGGTATCTGGATTGTCACTCACAAGCCACAACTCCCATTACCGTTAGCTGGTACTTCAGCCCAATTGACGCAGTACAACTACTGCACAGAAGAGGCAGAGACTGGTTCTGCAGGCTGCTAACCCAGTACAAAACCATGAACCCAGCTGCTGTCTATAAAGGTTTTAATATCAGTATAAATAGGGCACAGTTACAAAAAATTGCGAGACTGGAGCAATGGAATTTTGACTTAAAAACCTTGAGTGAGGCCTTGCTCTTCAGAAACACACACAACACACAGACTGCAGGGTGGAGGGGAGGCGTGAACACACATACACCATCTTGCCTTGAACCATTCAGTACAAAAATAGGAGTAGAAAGATGGTCTCTGAATTGCTGGCTGATCCCTAGGTTGTGCCTTAATTGGATTCCGACTGCGAGGGAGAGGCAGATTGCACCTTGTGTTAAGAGCAGAGTTAATGCCCAGATGAAAGTTTGTCCCTCTCTCCATCCAGCCACAGCTTCCCCAGCTGAGGTACAAGCTATAAAAATAAAGGTTTTGACTGTTCAGCACTTGTACCTGGGCCAGGATGCTCTAGCAGATGGAGCGGGCAGGCTGTGCACGCGGGCTGGTCAGTCTGAGGAGCCCCTCTCAGCTTTCCTTACATTCACTCTGCTACCGCACCACAAGAGTTCAACGGGATCTCGCAGCTGATGCTACAGCTCGGTTTACAACACTGCCCAGACCAGGCCTCCCTCCCTGCCCCAGTCCTTGTTAGAAGCTCTGCCGACAGTGATGCCTTCTGTGGTGGACATGAATCGTTCTGGTGCAAGTCCTGAAAAGGGAGGCAGTGGCAGAACAGAATCTATCTCTGCACGTGCCGGACAAAGGCCTGCACAAGCTGAAACAAAGGCTCCTGCCCCTCAGGACCCAGCTTGGAGGCAGACTTTCCCTGGGGAGAGGGAAGAACCCCAGTGGCAGGTGAAGAGGGACCACCACGGCGGAAGTAACGAGACAGGCTGGAAAGCAGTGTACTCTGAAATTAGAAGCACATAACGAGTTAGGTTTTTCCAAGCACATATCCCTCTCCCTCCCCAATCAAGGAGCCAGTGGCCCAGAATGGGCATCACTGTGTGTAGCCTCGGATACCTAAGGCTGTTGACTCATGCAGGGGAATGGGCTGTACTGGGCAGCCAAGGACAAACGACCTTTTCCCACAAGACACACTTACACTGAACAGTGAGAAAGGATGGCACAAGCTGCTTACCAGCTCAGAGCTCAGCTCCTGTTTCATCCGCTGCTTATCACGGGGGTGCACAGCTGGGTCTCTCAAGTACCGAACAGCCTGGGAGATGAGCAGGTAGAAACAGTTTTCCATTGTAAACATGAGCAGAGACCTGCGCAAAGAAACGTAGATCAGCAGGAGCCAAACATTCTAGTTTCAAGGTCACATACCTTTAGAAAGACTTCACCCACAGAGAACATGACAGAACAATGCTAGAGCTCAGATTCTGCTCAAGCAGTGATATCCAAAAGCTATGGTCTGCACAGTAGAAGCCCCCATTGGCCAACAGGGAACTCTGATTTAAACGTACTGGTAAATAAGATTTGAACAACTCTTTACCTGCATCTTCAGTGGCTGACTTAAGATGGGATGGCTCCCACACCCTCCCCAAAAAATCCCTGCTTGCTTTGGACAGCTTCTGATGGGCTACCTGAACTCCTCTGATGCAGAGTGAGAAGCTCTGAAGATACACTGATGCATCTAAACCTCAGTTCTGATCTGAGGAGCACTGGGTTCTGCTCCTTGGCCATGACTAAATAAAAGAGCTAGAAACTTACTTGAGGGTTTTGGTTCCCTCTTGCATATTCAGCCCTGCAGCTTGAGGGAAAGGTTCCTTCTTCTTATCCAGCTGAGGGGGGGAAAAAAGACATTAGAGACAGCAGATACAAAAGAGGAAATACTCCTACTCTTCAAAATATTAGTTGAACAAGCTCTCTGAGATTACTGCAACAGCTGTGCTTTCCCAAACAGAGAAATGGCTAGTACCTCTCCCAACATGTTAAGGGCCACATTGACTGTGGCAAGGAGGGTCCCAAAGGAAGGTGCGACATCTGAATCAAAAGCTGGTGTGGTGAAACTCAAAACGAAGAGCACGTTGTACTCAGCAAGGTCCAGTGACTGTGGAGAAAAGGAAAGAGGAGTGAATGACCCGAGGCCATGAGTATGCTATTGTCATAGTAACAGGAATATCTCGTCCCTGTATCATGCTTTTCGTATGAAGAACTTGAAGCACTAAGGTCATTTCCCAAACCTCAAGTATGCAGCTGGAGCAGCAAGGAGCGCTCTGTAGAGTACCGTACATGCAGACTGTACAGCTCTGCTCACATGAATGAGCAGAGCCACACAGCTCCCAAACCGTGTAGCTGTGTAGTTTGCCACTCAGTGGCAAGCTAAAGTAATGACTGCTTCCAGATTGTTTTCAAAAGCCCAGGTAAATGTAACCTACAGGTAGCACAAGGAAAAGGCAGTAACCATCCAAAAGAAAGCAGCAGGACACTGCCAGATTGAAGGATTAAACCTTGCTTGTCTGAACTTGGAGACTAGCCACTAGGTCACAGCTACACAGGAGGAGAACAAGAGGATAGAGCAGACAGTGTATAGTGAGGTCATTGTCTCAAGCAGGACAGGTTGTGCCTACTTCATGGACCCAGAATATCGCTTGGGACGCTGGAAACTTCCCCACTCAGGCAGCAGCACCTCTCCTCTTTCTCTACCTGATCAAGGAGTATCTGGCAGACGTCAGGGGTGAAATGGCGCAGGGCAGCAAGAGATTTGCTGAGGATTTTCAAGAGGCTGTACTGCACCATAAGCAGTGCCTTCTGCTCTGCTGCCTCTGACTCAGGGCTGGGATGTTTGGAAGAGGCTTGGGGATTACGCTGCACTCGTGGAGTCACACTTGATGGAAGGGAGTCACCATTTTTCGTCTGTAGAGAAAGGAAAAAAAGGTGTCTTGGATACAGGCATGATGGTTTTGCACTAAGACCGATGCTTTCAGGAAAAAAATGCTACAAACAAAAGGAATGAGGAAATAAGGCACCCAACGTCAGTCACCTGCTAGAAGCATGAGAATCTACACTTAGTGTGCATCGGGAGGGGGTACTGCATTCTAGGGCGGCAGCTGCAGAGGCTATTCAGATTTCACATTCCAGGAAAAGAACCTCTAATCAACACACACCAAGCCCCAGCCATGCTGAACCAGCACATAAGTAGCAATGCATTACCTCCACCTCATATTCAACATAGGATTCTCCAAGAACAAGAGCTATATCTCTTAACCAAATTAAACCACATCAAGGACATCAGGTCAACAGTGTCTTAATTAATGGCCCTACAGAGCACTACAGCAATGCAGCTTTCTTGCTGATGCGTAGGCAGCTCTAAAATGATAACAGCACCATTCAAGCACAGGCTGCTGTTTCTCAAGGACTGGCCTTACACAGTCCAAAGTTTTTAAAGTGTAGACTACCATTTGAAGATTTTTTGCTATGTAAAGATGCAAATCCTAGCTACTGATGACTGTTAGTAATCACCACTGGGAACAGAGCCTGGATATTGAATAATATTTGCCATTTAACAGGGAGCATAGGTGCACAACACTGCTAACTTTCAGTTTGGTTTAGGATCCCCATCCTCACCTGTAAGTAGTGCTGGAGCATTTTGCGGCTGTGCAGGAGGGAGGTACAGGCCTGACACAGGTAACACAGATTCACCTGAAATAAATAAGGTGAGGGAGAAACCTCGTAAAAGATCAAATCCCCTCCTTTCACTGCCAGTTAAGCAGAAGTGTGACCATAAAGGATCAATGCAGTCTCTAGATTTCCCAGTATTTCCTGTGAGTCACCTGGCACTGGGAACTGAGAATAAGACATGGAATTCCCCAGGTCACTTTTCCAAGCTACCGTCTCTCTGTCCCCAACAGTTACCTTTCCTTACTCAATTCTGGACAAGGTAGAGGTCTTCATGTTACAGAACAGACATTTAAATGACCTCTGCAATAATTCCTACTAAAAGAGCAGTAATAAAAAAGTGATAAAGTGCCACTTTCTCTTACCACATCCAACTTCCTGCACTCCAACACAATGTATTATCTACAGCAGTATCCCAACTCCTACCTGCATGTCCCTCATAAGCTGTGGCAGGTGGAAATGCCACTCCTTTGTGAAGTTTGAGAGCTGGAGAATGAAGCCAACAGTGTGATCAGCCTCTTCTAGACAGGCCAAACTCTGTACTGTCCGTACTGCATTCAGGCACTGGAAAAGATAGAGAAATAAATCAGGACAGTGACAGCTAAAGTAGAGTCCATTCCCTTCTCTAGAAGAAAAAGCTGAAGATGCAGAGATCTGCCCTTAAGGACAGAAAATACATTCACGGAAGTAGTCACACAGCATACGGGTCAGAGACTCAGAGCACTTTATATTCTTATTCAGAGGTCAATGCATTTCAAAACTGTGCTGCCATATGAGAAGACAGTTATTTGTCTAGGGAGCCTGCTTCTAAACAGGTAATTCACCACCTACGTACAAACAGGACTCTTCAGCACCCTGACACAATCCACCCAATACAGCTATTTCAGTACTGCAGGACATGAGAGCTTGCCAACCTAAATGGCAACTGAACCCTGACCACTGCATCTGCACTACTTGAGCAAGGCTGAGCTGAAGCCACCTCTAAGAACAGCTCTCACACTCTTTTCAAAGCAAACAGTGACAATGTGAGTTGCCATCAAACCTTTGATTCTGCTGTGTGAGTAGGTGTATTGAACACCTATAGCAGCTATAATATCCCCAAGAGTGAACAGTACAAACAGATGGTGACTGCCCAGCTCTAACCATCATAACAACCATCCCTTGCCTGACTGTATGGCTTGTACGCTTCCTGCCTTCTCCCACAGTTTAATTATTTCTACCGTAAATCTTTCTGAGACGGGAACCGTGTCTTTTCAATCCTTCTACAGTTTCTGACATGTTTCCACTGCTATTGCAACACAGCAGCCAAGTGAACCATCACAGAGGAAGTATGTGACATACCTGAAGGATCCTCTCTTGATGGACGCCAACAAAGTCCATTGCTTCTGTCAGAAAGTTGTATCTAAGTGTCTTAAGAAGACGCTCCATCAGCGACATGGAGAGACGATAGACCCCAGGCCAAGAGGGAGCATCCAGAGACTTTCGAGATGAAGATGTCTGAAAAAAACAGATATAACAACAAATGACTTATTTATACTGCTGCCCAGTGCAGCACACACCACAAACCCTTCACATCGTTTTGGAAGTCTCCATGTTCTCGGGGAGGTTGCTGTCCTCCCACACCCCGAGGGCTCCTCTCCAGCCACAGCCTGCAGGGCAGAGCAGGGCAAGCTCTCCTGGCACATCCCACCCAAAAGGAAGTAGCACCCACCTGAATGGCGCCATTAGTGCTGAGCTGATACACGCTCAGGAGGGGCAGGCAGACACTCTGCGTGACACCAGCTCCAGCCACTGCTGCTGCTCCCTACAAGGGGCAAAACAAACTACCATTAAAATCTGCATGCCTCTCCCCTCTCTGAGATGAAAGAGGCTTCCTTTGCATTACATATTTCTGTCCTTTGCACTGCCACCACCCTTTTAGAGAACCTTCAACACACATACTTCTATGTTGTTAAAAATTCAGTATCAAGAAAGGCAACACTGTTCTTCCAGTAAAATCTAATCTGCATAACTGTACTATGAACTCCATTTCTGTATCATCTGATTTGGTAAATATCAAATCTTTGAAAAAAGCTGGCTTTGGAATGACCTTGCTTTCACCTGAAGTCCTACAGAAAGCTGAATTTGTAATAGATAAACAACACTTTATTGCAACTAATAACATTCCAACATTTAATACTGTTTTAAATAGCTGGGATAATTTGCATTGCAAAGGAATACATTCAGTGAAAGTGCCTGCTCTAAATTACAGGTCTGCTCTGGCTGGCTCAGCTCTTCCATTCAAGAGATCCCATTATCAAGAACAAGGCAAACCAGGCAGGCATACAAAAACAGCACCTACTGCTTGCCAGCCTCTAAAAATCCCTTTAACTACAGATCATTTTTCAGCTGCATCACAGACAGAATAATGAGATATATGGCTCCGATTAAAAACATATAGCTATATGCTTTCATTTTTCGGCATCTCTCACCTGTTGCGTCCTTGCTAAAGTCAGCAATAAATGTAATGAGGCTTCTGTGAAGTGAAGGTTTTGTTTAACTCTCAGGCTGATCTCCAAAGCAGCAAAAATAGTAGGAAGTACAGGGACTTTCCTAGTAATCTGTAGCCAGTAGTCTCCATCATCATCAACTTCACAGAGCTCTTTTGCCAGATGAAGACCCAAAACACATACCTGGAAAGGAGAACAAGGTATAGGTTTGACATGTATACCAGAAAGAAATAAATCTTGAAAGCATTTCACAAGATGATCTAAAGCTCAGTCATTCTCAGAATCATAAATTAAGGCACCTGGTATCCCTTACATTATACTCCACATACTTCCTCATTCTAATAGCAATTGTGACAATGTTTCTTAGGACAGATCTGAAAGAAAGGCAGCAATAGCCAATTTCCCAGACTGACATGTGCCAAAAAGCCATGGAGTAATTCTCAGGTAGAAACTGCCAAAGCTTCCTTTGGAGGCAGCAGGCTGCAAGGGGGAGTTCACAGAAGTTGGAAGTTGTCCCAGACATACACAGAACTTTTGTTTAGAGAAAGAAACATGGCTGCAAATCAGGTAAACAGGTCTTTTACCCCATCCCGCTGGTCCTTGTGTTTAACTCTGGAGACATCATCTGTTTCCATGCTGTCCTTGTCATCTGTAGCATCTCCCAAGGTCAGGCTGTGTCGAGTCTGGTCAAAGAGCGCAATGACCTCATCTTGGAGTGTTTCACACACACTAAGCACCAGCTGGGAGTACTGTGGGATCTCATTCACTGTGATATACACAGAATAGACAATGGTTAACACACAATCCTTGTACTTAGGTTTCCAGTTTAACTGATAGCATCATTGGTACACATTCCTTGGAGTTAGTATTTACTGTTTCCATTTCAAAACCTCCAAAACGGATTGTCAGGAACTGTAACTAAGTTAGATGATTAAGCCTAGGAGGATATAGTAAGTGGTAAGATCATCACCGGAATAATAAGAACCATACAATTTTCCCAAGAAGTCATATAAGCTCATGACATTTCAAAGCACAAAGCAAGCACTACTATGGACAGATTATTCCATGGCTGCTCACTACAGGATTTCATACCCATTTCTCCAGACTGCTGGTACCAGTCTACGGATGCAGCCTATATTCCATGAGTCGTATAAATACCACATTTTCATCAAAACCATTTTAAGAAATTGCACCACCTTTTACCAACATGACTGCAAATGCAAATTCATCAGCAAAGAAAAAAGTTTAAAAAATAAAATAATTCTCCGCTTTGATTTATTTTCTAGAAGATATGGGCTTGCAGCGCCCAAGCAGTGGGACAAGGACTGCACTTGTATCAGGTAAGCTGATACACTCCTCAACACCACAAGTGCCTTTACTGCATAATTTGATATCTCTAACTAGAAATTAATGTTAGAACCTAAGCTCTATACAGTCACGCTGTGAGATGGCATTACTGGGGTGTGCCTACCACACCTGCCGAACTATTTTCAAAAACACGTAAGAACACCATCTTCATCTCTATCAAACCGATTAAATATAGGGGGTTATTGCTGGGGAAAGACAAGACAAGGGAAGACATGCATACTGTGAACAATAAAACTAAAACTAGCTAAAACAAATGCAAAAAAAGCAGACAAGTCGCACAAGCTAGTCAACATCCTGCACTACAACTAGCATCATGCACATTTTTATGCTGGAAACACGATAAGGGTAGGGTTTATTCAGCCATGGCAGCCCTGCTCTTGACACTTGTACATACACCACCTCACCTTTCATCTCCTTCATTTGCAGCACAGTGATAAGAGCTGAGAACACTTTGGCTTTTGTTTTCTCCATCATCTGCTGATCTGCCTGTAGTACTCCCTCCAGAATCTGCGTCAAGGAGTTTATGATTTTATCCACAGAACCCAACTCGCTGACAACAAAAAGGGAGAGCTCTTCAGATTAGACAAGATCCCTCAATAAATATATTGGCTCGACTGAGCTGTGTGGATCATAGGTTCTATGAGACACACAAATAAAAGCAGTTGTTCCAAGTAAACTTTAAGTCACTACCTGGATCTCACTAAAGACATTCCACAACACTATGAGAATGCAGGACTGACTATCACAAAAGCTTTTTTGATACACTTTTCACCAGCAAGCAGGAAGCCAAACCATATATGTATTGCTACAAAATCTTTCAGCCACAAACTACAGATAGTTGCCATCCCAAAAGAAAATTCCATTATAAGGCATCAGCTTCCTCCCCACATCACTAAGGGAAACTCACTAGAGCAAAACACTCGCACACAATCTCTTAAGTTTTTATATTTAGCAGCGACTAACAATTATCCATGCAAAATACCTACCTCTTCCACTGTTTCAGCAGGATCAGAAGAAGGGTACATAGCATAGACCCCAGCTGCAGACAGGATACTGACATTGGAACTAGAAGCTGAGAAGAAATATTGCAAGAGTTACAGGTGCAATAGTCACATACAAGAAATGCTCAGCCCCACCAAATGGCCAGGCTGGTTCTTCAGCAGCTACCAGCAACAGGGGGCCCAAAGTCAGGACCCCCTGCAGGGTCACCCACCGATGACAAGAATGACACATAGTAAATAAAGATTTATAAGAAGCTCATCAGTTCCGGAGAAAGACTTTGTTTCAGCCCAATTCCACTGGATCTAAAAAAAACTATGATGGCAAGCAGCTGCAGAAATAGAATTCCTCATAGTATAGAGGAGATGAGCAATAGGGAAATTAAAGAACTAAGAGGAACTAGCACCTACCAAAACCTTAGTCCCATTTAGCACATCCAGAAACAATTGCTGATGAACTGCAGAATCAGTCAGATGCATTATATCCGCCTAAGAACCACAAAGACAAAGATCAATCAAATACAACAAAAGATATACACTTTTTCCATTCTAACATCACTCTACTGTCCTGTTACTTTAAGAATTCATCAAATTTTGTACCTGCTGAATGATACAGTTTTACAGAAATCACTGAAGTACAGGATCAGTTAACAAAGTCAGCAGTGGCTAATTTCCCTGGTGGGGCATCCCTGCCTCACTCGACTCAGCAAAATCTAAGTAATTCTGTAAACCCGAGGAGAATTGCTATAAAAATTATATACTACCTCCCTCTGCTGAGAGAGACAATATGCTCAATTATATTAAACAACAAACCACTACCTACTTTAACTTTATACCACACTAGTGCCAATTTCTGTTGTAAGCATATATACAACACAATTGAAAGAAAAAAACAGTTGATTTTCCTTATGGCCTAGCTAGCCCTTCAAAGTTGACACTATATTATTCAAAATGTTAATTTCAGATTATTATGAGAGATAAGAGGAAAAAGTACAAGGGTAACTCTTACATGGCTAGTAGAGATAATGAGCAGCATCCGCCAGGCTGAGATCAGCATTTGATATTCTGTCATGGAGGCACAGCTGCTACCCTCTGTCTCTGCCACGTGATATGCCAGTAACTTCACATATTCTGACCAATAAGCAAAGCGCTTTTTGTTGGAGAAATTCTTCAGCGTGTCTTTCAGGGACTGATCCAGTGAGCCCCTGACCAAATCAAGAGGATAAAGTTATCTTCATTTATTGTTTGGTCAGAAAATATACTCCCGAGATTCATGTAGAAAAGCCAAGGACACAGCTTGCAAGTGAAGGTTATTCCACATAGTAGACCTGTGCAGGGAATCCCACTTTTTGCATCACATGTGAAAGAAAAAGATGATCCCTGAAGAAAATCTGATTTTTTTTCCTTTTTAAACAGAGATTTTAGTTAATCCTGGCTGTTCAGTATATTAAAGGGAAGTTATGTTCAGAAAAACAAACTCGGTGGGAGAAAACTACTAAAATGTTATTCAGCAATTACTGTAGTATGTGCACTTAACTTATTTCACAATTAGTTTTAACAAATACTGTATATTGTTTATCCAGGATACAAGGAAAATACTAACATTCTCGCCCACGGGCTACAGAAACAGTCTTTGTAAGATCTTTCTGCAACTGGTGATTGCAAGAAATTCAAATGTACGTTTGTGATCTGTTTATAAAACACTGTTTCTTCCACATTTTCACGGGATTGTATGTACTTTGTTCCTCAAAGCCTGCACGGTCTATCAGCAGTAACACACAAAGTTTAGATAATTAAAAAGTACAGGGATGAAGGAGGGACTACCAAAGACTCACTTGACAACATAGTAGATCTCCAAGCAGATGATTTTCATGATTAATGCACAGGTGTCCAAGACACTGAGCTACAAAGACAAAATAAAAGCAAAATCTGAGCACCTTGCTCTGCAGGGTGAGTGGAACTCTAATTTAACCCTACCCACCCACTTGCAGTGACTGATAATCTGGTTTTGCAGGAAACTTGTTTCTCCCATGATAGCAATAGTTATGTCATTTGACCAAGGACTGGTGATGATAAGGAAAGAATACTGGGTTCAAAGCAGCAGTCAAACTGAGTGAAGGCTCTTCATAATGAAGGGAAAAAACTCCCACAGAAAGGAATAATGCAAAGAACCTAATCAATTCCTCTGGGATACTAGCCAGCCTGACCTACGCCTAAAAAAAGTAGAGCTTCTTTTATCAAACAGCACACACAGTATGGATATACTACACACAGCACACCTTCCACAGAGTGTTAACACAGATGCCAGATAACATCTGTTTTTGTTTCATGTGTGAAAAAAGAGCAGAGAATTTCAAAAGATAGTCCATTGTCGTATAGCCAGTCTCTGTAAAGCCAGAAAGGAGCTTTAGCTCCTGCATGTGTTTAAGCCAGTTGATCACACTTCTTTTTAGAAAGCTGCAAGCACAAGAAAGAGCCACACACACTTAGAAACCCGCCCCGAGAAGAACATAACTGCTTTCATTTTGTCTAGATGTAACTCACCTCTGATGTTTCTGAAGGCGGAGGAAGAGTCCCAAACAGTGGATTGGTCAAATTTTCCCAAAACTTTGGCCTAAAGGATACAAACATAACTAGTGTCAGTTATCTCCTCCACACCACATGCCCAGAAGCATTTTGACTGTTCCAGATATCACAGAAAATACCCTTTTGTACACAGCTATATAATCTTGCATTTACAAAAGAAACAGAACAACATATATTTGTTTCTGAACAAGCACATATGGGCTTCTCATCTTCCCTCCCCAGCGACAGTACAGATCAAGTTCAGAGCCCACAAACTGCACACCCTTACCAAGACACACAAAGATGAGGATGCAATGAAAAGTCTGATGAACCAAAGAAAAAGTGTTATGGAAAAAAGGCAGCAAAGCGCATTGTAGAAAAACAACTCACTTTGTCCTCAGAACTAGCATGGCACTATCTCGGCGGTCCTGCCACAGGGCATGCAGGAAGGCAATGGCAGCACGATGCAAGAGGGGAGGGCACCAGTACCTCTCCTGTTGTTTGGAGTCTATCAGCTCTAAGACTACTTGGAGGCAACTCCACTCCCCTAAGCTGAACTCCTATAGCAAAAGGAAATGAGAGAGGTTACATGTCCACAGAACCACTACGTAGGCACCTATTAAAGCAGAATGTGCTCAATTCCACTCAAACCATACACACACGAATAAATCTTGAGTATATGATGCAGAGATATATTTTTTAAATGACTACAAGGAACATGCAACACAGGAGAGAAAAAAATATATTTTTAGGGATATAAAAAAATGAGCTAAGCTAAGATTTGGTAAGACCAAGTGCCTTAAAAAAGGTCCCAACTAAAGAAGACTTTCAACTGCAATGCACTAAAGACTAAGCAGGTATTCTGGAAAACTGAAATTATCCATTGAATATCCATCTTCCCATTGAATGGCCACTGTCAGAGTCAAGAGAGAAGGCCACGGGGATCTTTGGTCTGACCCAATACAGATGTTCTTGTGTTAACTTAGCATCTGCCTTGAAAACTGGGGAAAGCTTGTTGCAGGGAAAAGCAAAGCTGGGACAGCAGCACATCCATTCATTGCAAGCACGTGCTGCATTTACCTTTACATTAGGCACATCAGGTTACACGTAAAACCTATTGCATTTTAGAGACCAATGCCATAAGACTCCTAGGAATGTTACAATAAAAAAAAACAAACAGTGAGTCCCCAGGCAAATATCTGCTCTTCTACCTTTGACCCATCACTGCCATCCTTCACTTCCAAGTTCAGGAACAGCTCAATGAGTCCAGGCTGTGTCTCCACTGCAACTGTAAGGAATTCCAGTATCATGACCTTAATACGCATGTCCTCAATCTTGCTTTGCAGGCGGGTGAGGAAGGCATCACGGATAGCAGCAGCATCACTACCAAGACAGGCATAAACAGACATGGGAGCAACCTGTAAAAGGAAAAAAACATCAGAAACAAGGATAACCAGATTCTACAGAATGTTTCTTCTCTATTCATAAAGGTGATTTGCATTTTAAATCAAAACTCCAAAATGTGCAATACTGAACCTATGAATATATATAGGGAACTCAAACGTAACAGTTATTGTCATTAAGAAGAAGAAACTTGCAAAGTGATCCAAATTTTCTTCTTTGGCAATTCTGCTTTATCCTTCATCTGTTTGTAAGGGAGACAAAACTGGAAAGGACAAAGCAAATAGATTTTGAATAATGTTTCTCAAAAAAAAAAAAAAAAAAAAACAGAGCTGGATTTAAATGCTTAAATAGAACTGCAAATACATTCTCAGAAGTATAGCAGCCAAAAAGAGCATGTCTGAAAGGCGCAGTTGAAAGCTGCTGTTAAAAACTTAAATAAAACCTACTTCTCAGTAAATGTTCCATTTAAGAAGGTGTAGAAATTATACCTAAGAGTGTGACTTAAACTGGTCTAGTAGGAGGTGTCCCTGCCCATGGCAGGGGGGGTTGGAACCAGATGATCTTTAAGGTCCCTTCCAACCCAAACCATTCTGTGATTCTGTGAACCTGTGACTTGAGAAAGTCTTTCAAAAAAGTGAAAACAAATCAACTGGAGATGAAAATACTTTGCAGAAAACACCCCATTCATGTGAAAACTCTCATCAAGATGCAGAGTGACTTCTGAAACAGCAGAGTATCATGCTAAAAAAATAAGGGCTCTTCATGTGACACTTTATGTGCTCTAATACTGTCATGTCATTCCACCCTGCATTCAAATGACTTTCTTTAAGCTCCCAGATACAAATGAGCCTGAAATTATCTTGAAAGAATTTCAGTGGTGGAATCAGGCACAAGGGGAGAAGCAAAGAAGCCCTTGTGTGAGTCTCATCTTACCGTAGCCAGTCGCTTGAGCAATTGGATGGCCAGGCGTGGAAGTGCAGGGTCATGTTTGTGGTAGATGTATTTGGCCAAGACCGCAATAAGGTTGTTTCCATGAGCACCTGAAAAGAACACAATTAAAATTGAAGAGAAGAACGTGTGATAAGATGCAGCTATTTAACAAATAACGACTTCCACAGCAGAAAGTGAGAATTAGGTCATTCTTCCAGAAGAACAAGGCATGGGCCCAGTCAGAGGTACTAATGGCAGTTGATTTACTGTATTCTTTATTTACATCCATCCTATTACAAAGCAGCAGAAAAATAGCCATGTTTGCTTAATAGTTCAGAAGTTGCATAGAAGAGAAGAATGGGCCCTCTCCCATCACTAGAAAGCACATTCTGGAACTTTCAAAAATTCTACTACTGTTTGCAATAAGTAACACACTGACTATTTGCAAACAACAAAAAAACACAGCTTCCCAGGCTGTCCCCATGAAGAAATACATACCGTGCTGTGTAAGTGCCTGCTCTAATGGAGATACCACGCTAGAGGGGGGTTTCAACCGTATGACATTATTGGTAACTGAGAATGCCAGCTTAACTGTTTGTATCAGCAGTTGACCTTGGCCTTGTGACTCATCACTGTGTTTCAAAAAAGAAAACAAAGTAACTGTGTCAACAGCTGACATTTATTATTTGCACAACATTCAAAGAGGAAATTCTATACTCTCGTCAGTCAGAGGTTATAAGACATTTTTACTCTCTGTCATGTCACCACACAACAGCTGCTGAAATACAAACCCCCACATATCCACAAAGTATATTGTCTACCCAGCCCCAAATTTTCAGCATCAAACAAAAGAGAAAAATAGCCTGACAGCCCATTGTCACTTTTCGTTCCTTTCGTTCGTTTGGGAGACAGATTTTTAAATGCGTTAAGACAGAGGGAAAAACATTTCCAGAACCAATCTCAGAGAAATTAAAATGTATCCAAGCTTAATGAAGAGATTAAACAGGCTGTAAGTCTGGTATTTTCCCTAAGATTTTCCTTATCAGATAAACATTCTGGAGAGACATTAAAGCCAAAAAGGATTTTCACATAGGTATCTCATTCCTCTTAACAGTCTGGATTCCCTTCCAGACTTGTGCGTAGTGCGACTTGAACTCTAGGGTAACCTGAAGACATAGAAATTCTAAGATTGGCTATCATCCTCTCACTTCTAATTCACTCATTCATTCTTATAAATCGAGCTCAAGTAAATTTGTTATTAAAAAAAGTGCTAGCAAACTTGAAACAATTGAGCACATTTACACCCACCAACATGCTCCAAATGCCATTTACACTAAGCAAAATAGAAAACTAAAACAACTGCACGAAATAGAGAGTGCACGGCAAAGACTACATACAGATCTGTAACAAATAAGGCTTGTTCCTCCAGAACATACAAGGAAGGCTGCCATGGATAGTCACTATGCTGATCCCCAACTAAGTGCAATCAAGCTACAGCCACATTTCAAATATTATCTGTTGCATCTTTACTCACATTACTGAAATGAAACACACAACTCACCCAGTACTAGATTGGGAAGCCATTACCATATCAATAGTGTCCACACCAATTCCCATGATGTTAATGACAGCTTGCCCTGCTTCAGTGTTGGCCAGGCTGAAGATGCACAAGGACTGAAGGCTGGGGGCATTGCTGTGGGACACAAACAACACAGGACATCACCACTTGCAGCATTTTCCCACCTAGCACTTAGTAAACTACGACAAAGTAACCTCTTAATTTCTACACCCCTGCCAGCACCTACTTCATTCTTCCTTCTACTTTCTTCAGAGTGGATATACCAAATAGGAAAGTGGATGGCAGTCTGTCCCATGAAATATATTCAGTTTTCTCTTTCTTCATCAGGTCTTATAAAAGACAATGCGCTTTGCTCTGTCCCTAATCTTTTTCTACCCTTCCTGAACTCAGTAATGCAGAAAAGCGCTGAAATCACCACTACACAAGCATGCCATTTCACTCCTAGTAACTTACATTCAAAAACTGAAACAAAAAGATAGTGACACACCCCTCCTGCACTGCAAGCCTGGCTACTGCAGATCTGAAAGCCATCACCCATCTTACCTACTCCGAGGATCCATTTCAGGGCATAAATTCAGTATAGCATGAATCAACTGCAGAATTAGGCATCCTGAAACAGAGATGAGATGGACTACTCAGTTTGCAGGAAGATCTGTTGCCTAGTCCCTAATATTTCCAAACAAATCACAGCATCTTACAATACTAGTAAATGCACAAAGCAAATCATAAATGTCTGCTAGAAAAGGTCTGATAAAAAGGGAGAAAAATTCATACATTCTCTCCAGTAAGACAGGTGATCCTTCTTAATCTCATCCTTCTCCTTCTCCCCTCTCAATATCCTTACCAATTTTCTCTCTCACTCCATGAGAGTTGTAACGCCATTTGTGGTAATTTGGTAACATCTCCTTTAGGACAAACACAATGCAGGGCACAAGTCCTTGGCTCTGGGTGCTACCAAGTTGTCCCTAGGAGAAACAGAAATGTTATTTTTCCCCTTCTGGTTAAAAGGATGCGAAACCTTTGGTAGGACGATAGGCCATATGTCTTTAAAGCGTGAGAAAACCACTGAGCATGAGGACACAAATTTACAAGCCATTTCTACTCTCTTGGAGATCAGATGAATCAAAGCTGCTTTTTGAAAGAAACAGAGAAAGCACAAACAGTAGCATGGAAGGAAGTGTCGACCAATGATTACTCATACAGACCCACTGCACACGGGATGTCAGACACTGATGTATTTCACTTTCCTAACTTAGCCTACAGCTGACTTCACATCCAGACCATTCCAGAAGCACTCACCCGGACGAGAGTTGTGATCAGGTTCAGGAAGGAGATGGTAACGCTGTACTCGCCTTGAGGCTGTTCTATGCTCATCAATAGGTTTCCATAGCCCCCAGCATTCATTCCCTCTGCACTGTGAAATGAGCAAGAGGGTTTGTTGTATGAATAGCAGGATTTTGACATGAGTGAGAGATATCAGATGCATAGATTCCACAAACCTCAGATTTCACATTGTCAAAAAGGTCTTATAACATGTTATGAACAGTTCAGGTTAAAAAAAACTGGGGGGGAGGAGGGGTATGAATACCTAATCATGTGATTCATACTGGACACTGGATTGGCAACAAATGGTAAGAACCCTGTGTGGTGAAGGTCAGTCCAAACCTGCAAGAGAAAAAGTACAGATATTCCCTCTCATTCATATATACGTGTCTACTAGTTCTCAAACCTAGAAAACCCACAAGGTTCTTACCTTAGCTGGCATCCGAGAAGCCAGTACTGTCAAGCAATTGACACAAGAAGCAATAACGTCCACAGGGGGAGAGATTACAGTTGTCAGCCTGGGAAAGAGAAATATTAGGCATAAAATGCACTGCCATCTAGCCTATATACTGCTGTTTTGATTTAAAAAGCATTTCTCTCACTGAAGTACACAAGCATAAAACCCACACTCTGGTGCAGACACCAGAGTCCACACGCTGTCAGTCTAGACTTGCCACCTCTCCCTCACACCTGAATCAGATCAATTTACTACAAGAAGCAAGGCTCATAGGACAGCAGGCTGTCATAGTGAACAATGATTATCCAGCAGATTGACTGGGAGGAAAGTTAGTAAGTATAACTGTTTTATTACCTGCAAGTTACTGCTCTAATTGTATGCTTTATTCCCCTTTTATGTAAGTATAGTTACCAATAAAAAAAGCCTTTGAACTGATAAACATGCACAACATTCAGGAAAGAAGTGAAAGAGGGATCATTTTTCTGCATCAAAGCATTCAACAGTGTGTAGCCAGAACAGTCCTTACTGAACACCAGCCTCAGGGATTTCAAGCACTGAGATGCTTTTCTTTCAAATCTTTTGGCAAAATAGGTAATTAGCCATTCTTCCAGCTCATTATATCTTCTCAGGTACCTCTGCTGTTAGTGACTCCATGCTGGTCTGTGACTCACCTCTGCAGCAGCATGTAGATTCGTGATGTGATCGGCAGAAGGCAATCTGCTATCGATACATCAGTGCTGATGACTTTATGAACCAGATCGATGATTGGCTTGACCCTCTGGCAATGCTGAATCACATCTGTGTGAAGAAAACTAACATCAGAATGCAAAGATCATACTTAAGCAGTAAAGAAATTTGGAATAATGCACATTAATCTTATCACGCATCCTCTGGATTGTTCCCCATACTAAAAATCATTTATTTCACGCACCTCAGCTTTTCCTTCATCTAAAATCTATTTAATCTCACTGCAAGCTCTTGGCCTTTTGCAGCGAATTATCATAATTTAAAAAACAAACAAACAAACAACAGCTACAAAAAAAAAAAAAAAACACAGACTCTTTCAAAAGTACTCAGGGCTGCCCAATCTTGCTGTTATCCTCAAGTTGATACCAATGAACAATTATTTATTCTCTTTCATACTCCCAGCCTATCTTGATTACCTGCTGTTGAAACAACATGGAGCAGCATTTCAATCTCACAGGTAAACAGTGTCCAGCTGCTGTACGAGTACTCCCATCGTACCAAATAAGCTCGATCATCCAGCATCACTTGGCCCACCGTTCCCTGAGGTATCCGCAGATTTGTCTGACCTAGTCCTAAAGATTGAAGAAGCAAGTGAAATAAAGCCACAAATTTCCCCATGAGTTAGAAGCCAGGTAAAGAACTAAATTCCCCAAAACATTTGAATAAGAAAAGGTTAAGTGCAGTTTCCTTACCAAGAGGATAGAGGAGCTTTGGAGACTGTCTTCGCCAAAGCGTGCCATCTTCATGAGAGATCACATCAGGAGGTTTATGCTTGTACAGTTCAATATAGAACGACATTTTATCCAGGAAACTGTATACCTGCATAGCAAAAGAGTTTAAACAATATAGCCAAAGAGCCAGACCCTCTTAAAAATTAATCAACCAAGTCATTTTCAGGAATAGGCAAGTTTTCCTGATGTAGACAATATCCTTCTAATACGTCAACCCTACTAAAACATTAGATTTTCCATACATCCAGACAAGTCTGATCTAATGAATCAGGAACTTCTGACAAATACAGTAAAACCTGAAAAATTAGATAGAAGATTACTTCAGCTATCAAAGAGTTTTCTAAAAGCCGGAAAACAGCATCCTGCAACAGAAAAGGACTAAAAAGGTGCCCTGTCCACTACTATTAGATAACAGGCATAAAGCTTTTAGCAAAGTTTGCAACTGAGATATGCACATGTAGTGGAAAAAGAATCACACAGAATTATCACACAGCATGTTATCCCTGTCTTGAAATAAATCATCTCCCAAACACCGAGAGAGATCCTGTACCTTTTTTGCAGTAGATTTATCTGACACAAGGGCTTGGAGCAGCTGAAGCAGAGGAGTAAGAAGATGGGGGAACATCCCACACACACTGTCCAGGATAATACCCAGACCTGCAGTCGGTTCCTGGTGGTGGAAACAGAAAACAAATATCTTACTGTTATAAAGAAATGCTAAAACTGTCTCAGTATAGCATTAAGGATATAGTTCCTTTTTACACTGTACATTTGACATTAATCATGCACAAAAGTATCACTCCAGTCCTTGCACAGACTAAAGCATGAGGCAGTGTGCAAGTATAAGGCAGGAAGTAAGACTAATGCATTACAAATCATCCTAATTCTGTAACAACAAAAAAATAAGCATGATGCTTTTGCCAGCAGTTAGTTCAATCTTCACAATCCCAGCCCTGGTTTAAGCTATCACCTATATTAAAACTTGTTCCAGTATCCTTCAAGAGTAAAGCCAAGGATGTACCTAAAAGGCAGGAAAGGGCAAAAGTAAATCAAAGATAGATACAAACACTGAACACTGGCTCCCCAGGGCCTTCTAGAAACTAGCTAACTAAATACAATCAGTCTGTTCCTTTCCTAAAAAGGAATCTTTTATCAGGTTTTGGTTATAAGCAAGGTAGGTCAAAGAAGTTGCCAGCACACTCACCGTCTTCCAGAAGAGCTGAGGAATGCTGGAAGCTTCCAGAACTTCAGATGCTGCATCAATTATATCCTTCAAAGGAAGGGAGGAAAGAGAAAATGAAACGTTACTTTACACAGAGGGTTCTCATCCTAACCAAATTCTGTCACATCCTTGGAATTTAAGTTTCCATGTTTACTAGCTAAGATGGAACTAATACCTCTGGTCAAAACAGAAGCAAACACCCCACACGCAAACTCAGAACACACGGCCAGTCTAAAGCCATGCTCCTTATCAAGGAATGGACTGGCCAGGACAAACAAGTCCACTAAATCTACAAAGGGCTATATGATGTCTTCTTAAACTTAAAATTGAGTATGTATTATTTCCATTGCTTTGGAAATAGCACATCAACAATTAGTTTCAAATCCATAGGACTTTGAGGGCAAGATACGCTATGTTTCATTATTAATCAGTAAACACCTCTGAAGACTGGCTAAGTTTGCATTGTGCAAACCACTCTTTTGGATCCATCTAAATCACAAAGTTTGCTATTTCAAATGCATGATTACAATTTAACAAAAGTAATTAGCATCAGTTATGACAGGTTATATCAAATTAGATAATAGATGCAATGAGCGTTGGATGCTCACCTGCTGATTGCCCAACGTATGCAATTCCAGTGATGTCAGGACAAAGGAAAGAAGCCCATAAATACACATACAAGCTGTGCTGGCAGTACACTGGGAAGACAGAATACACAAGACCATTACAGGAAAGATTATGAATTACAGAACACACTGTGTAACAGTACTTAGTCTCCCTTACAAACTGTGGGCACCTCTGAGTAACTGCCTCTTTTGTACATCCTTGCTGCAGTCAGCAAAGGGACAGTGAAATGGGAAGCAGTCATCACTTAAGCCACACACAACATGAAATATTTTTTTGAACTGAGACATTTTTCACTGCTACTACCATTATCATTAAAAACACCTTCAAAACATGAAAAAAGAAGCATTCAGTGTTCAGAGAAATCAAAAAGATTTGCTTTCACTGGTTTCTGCCTACAAAAGTAGTTTACTTTCATACACTGTATTGTCTAATCAAACCATATACAGAGAACAGTGCAGAGTTAAATCAGCTAGTACTCAAGATCTACACTAGCAAGTACACCTGTACTAGCTAGTACAAGGCAAATCGAAAAATGTGATTAAAGCAGTCTATTTTGTTCAAATGAGATATAGCTCCTCAACTTACAAAAGTCAGTTGTTGTTGTTTTAATTATTCTTTGGGCATAAAAATGTGTTTAGTATCAGTTTGATTTCTACTCTTCACTGAAAAAAGGTGATATGACAAAACATGCTCTATTATGTGCTCTGGTTCAAACCAGATTTAGTTTGCAAGAACTTTGGTTCAAAATCTTCCACCTCCCACTACACCCTCACATCATTAGTAGTTAAAAACCTTCAAGAGCTTACATATATGATTGTAAGAAACTCACATTCTTGCCCCCACTGCTCAATGATCGCAGAAGCTTTGTCAGATACTGGAACACATTCAGCTGGATAGCAGTGCTGCCCATTCTCCTTATAACGTTTGTTGACTCCTCTGGGTTTATGGTATGACGGAGCAGAGCCCAAGCCAAAAGCACTAGAGCGTGATGTGAGACATCTCCTAACTGCAGCAGCTGGTTGTCCATTTCCTGTGCAGAGACAAGAGCAAGACAATCGAGATCCTGTGAAAGCAGTGCATACTCAGCAAGCGTATAGCTGATTGCACCTCCCTGCTAACAGTCACCTTTCTCTTGCAGATATTTATTTCAAACATGCAACCGACCAAACTATATGGTTGCAATCTCAGTCTGGTTTTATGCATGGTTTACTGACTTAGAGTTGTTCTAAGCTCAGATGGTCTCTGTCCTAAAAGCCCTGACACTAAAAATCTTCTGTTTCATTCCCTTCCCAAGGTTCACATTGCCTACTTCTCTGCACACACCTTTCTTTAGAGAAAGGCTCAAGATAATCAAGCAAATATAAGAGGGAGAAGAACCAATTTCTTTCTAATTTATCCCAAAATGTTATGTGGATGCTAGCTCTTACATTTTGTCAACAAACACAAGGAACAGAAACTTAAAGACAATCTTTTAACAGCACTGTTGGGGTAACCAGAGTAATTTCTATACTATTAGGCCAAACAGGGGGTTACTCTGCCAGTGCTTTACCTGGTGGATACGCGTATTATTGGCTAACTTGTGCTCCTCTGTCCTATCATCCAAAGCTCGCTCATGGAGGGAGTCAATTTCCATGCCTTCCACCAGAATAAGAGCACTAAAGTAGCTGCAAGCAGGAAAGAGAAAAAAATCAAGTAGGTTAGACACTTTATTTAAGAATTCAATTTAAAAAAAAAAAGAAAGAAAAGGACTGATAAATGGTCAAAGAACAACCTTTAGTTTGCATTGATTCGGCTGTTCTTTGAAGCAATAAGAAATTACATGATATTAACAGCAGGTAATCCAAATTTTGCCTTGAAATGCTAGTATACGACAGATTAAAATCTTCAAAACCACCATCCCTGGTTGAACATACAAAAAAAAGTCTCTGAAATTTGAAGATAGCTTTTCCGCCTTTGTAACTCTATGCCACCCACCAGGATTTTCATTCCTTTTGGCTGCAGCTTGAGTTATGTCCCACAAAGCAAAATGAAGACATTATCAGCACTTTTGCAAGCAGACCCACAATAGCTTGTACTGAGGCAACACAGCTAACAATACAGGGCTAACCTCTATGCAGGCAGCAGCCAGCCAGCACAGGACTGTGAAGATGCAGTTTCACTTTACCACTAGACCATCTAAGAACAAGTGGCACTGTCTTCACTGCCATTGTTACCAGAGACAGCTAGATTAAAGCCAGTACATGGATGCCTCTCTATTTTGCAATCACACCTTCATTTTGCCACAAACATCCAATGTGACCAGAAAAGAAATTTCACCTTCATCACAATTAGCTTAGCTTGAAATAGTCATGATTTTGTAATTCTTTCTGCTGCCTCTTAAATACTTTTTTCTTTTTTTACACTGAGGAAAACAATTGTTTTGTTCTCCACTCACTTCACAAATATACATTACTTACCCAATACGATCCACCAGGTGATCCATGCTCTCATCTACCAAGTGTCTGTTGGTTTGTCTAGTGCCAAACCCCTGCTCTTTGAACATCTTTGCAAACGCTAGCAGCTCATCAGGTGCCATTTCAAAGTATGCATAGTAGAGGAAGATGACTTCCAGGAGCAGGGACTGCTCACGGAGGCATTGCACAAACCAACGAGAAACCTGACGTTCTGTCTGCACAAGGAAAAGTCCTACCGTCATACATCGAAGCTCACATATCAGTCAAAGCAATTAGAAACCAAGAGGTGTTGAAGCATTTCAAAGTTTGTGTAATCAGTGGTTTGCATCAATTGCAAGAAAAGCCACTGTAAATACATAGTTTACTGATACAGAGAGATCATAAAGAGCTGCACATAAATGGATCTGTTAGCCTAATGCTATCAACAAATTTCTTACAAGGAAGAACACGTTTCAAACAACTCGCTTTGCTCCTGAGCAAAAGTGTGTTCTGTTAAACAGAAAACAATTCTTAGGTTTCTTGGATGAAAAGAACCATCCGTTTTAACTGCATCTGCACATACACATTTTCCAGCACACTATATAAAAGGAAAGACTTTATAAGTTTGATAAAGAACAGCGTGAAAAAAAAAATACCATGAGATTTCCATGTGTTTCCCATGTAGGAGCTTCTGCTTTGTACAGCTCTTCAAACTGCTTCCGGTAATTAGGAACTAGTTCCTTCTCCAACTTTTCGACGCACTGGAAGTATTGTGCCTTAAACAAACAAACAAATAAATAAATGAACTTTTCACATGCACACCCACATGCTTTTTACAATCACAGGTGGGCAGTTCCTATGAAGCTTTCATATTTAGCCTATTTCAATGACATCACATCCAGGAAAAGGTTCCTGTACTCACTGTAAAAGGGTGCCTCTCATCCTGAAAATAAGTGAGTACATGGAGGACACAGCGCAGAATACAGATCCTCTCTTCATAGTAATAGTCAGCAAGCTGTGAAAATATAATGTCACCAACATCAATTCAGTATTGCGTCCAACTACCATTCACTTTCCTCTCCCATATACAGCCAAGGCCTTCATCACTAGAACATATAGTGCTCAAACACTACTACAGATGGAGTTTCAACTAAGCAGTTTTAAGTTATCTGAAAAAAAAATACTTAATTAACTTTACAGAATTCAATAAAACATGCCTGTAGGGATATGTCTATAATTATGCTGCTAATTGAGAAAACTTGGAAAAGAAAGGCAAAAAGATACAGAGGTGATCAACCATTCTTAATCTTTAGTAATCTCTACCAGGTCTGATCATCACTCTCTATTTCAGATATGTCACTTCAAATAGCAACACGTAAGCCCACAAGCTATGGAAAATGTGGGAGCATACATCTGACCGGCTAAATTCCCTGACATTAAGCCTAAAATTTCCTTTCCATAACAGCTATTAACACTGCTCAGATCCATATGTACATCCTTATTTCAGAAGTATCTTCTAAAATTCGTTCTTTATATGAAGGAATACTTCGATCATTCCAAGGTTTTCTGAATCCATAGAAATAAAGTTGGTTCTCAGCTCTTTTCCATACAAAATAGAAATGGAAATGACTAACCTTGAGCATCAGAGCCTGACTCTGCCTTTCATCCTGAAGAACTGTCTGTAAGCAAAACACAACAAAATAAACAATTATCTACTGCAAAAATACCAATGGACAAAATATTCACACAAAAAAAAGACTGAAAGAAATGAGAGAATTTTTCTTTCCGTTTCTTTTGGAAAGACAGATTCCAAAAGTACAAAGCCAAAACACTTAATAGTAACTGTTTGTTCTTCATCTCCACTCATTCTCCTTCACAAATCTGTAGCTTTGCCATATTCCTGTGATAGAGAAAGGAGACGAATCCTTTAAGCAGGAAGAGGTACCAGAAAGTTAAGGCTTCAGTATCTGCTATCACATTTCTGTAAAGTGGCACTTGAGCATTGCAGGTTCAGAGAAGAAAAACTACAAAGCCATTTCCAAGTCAGAACTCGGGCTCACGTGTGACCATAATTCATCAACAAATTACTGGTATTAAGGAAAGATGAGGAGTGAACAGAAAATAAATGGGAGGTATGGACCTTCAGGGAGTCCCTTGTTCCTCTGTAATCTTCTTGAAGATAACACTGTAACAACTGCACACTCTGCTCTTCATCCAGACCCTGAAAAAAGAGAGATGCTCTGAAATGAATAAAAGGCAACTGAATCCATTAAAGATGAAGATCCTCTCCAAATACTCAGGCAGCTTTTCTCTTCAGAATAAATAATTTCCAAAATATGCCAATAGAAAATTTTTGCTTTTCGGGATGATACTTGTTTCAGTTAGTGCTTCCATTTAAAGCAAAATACATAAGCTTCGATGTCATTTAGATGTAGCCAGTTTAACTTCAGCAAAAGAAGCACAACAGTCATTTAAATAAAGGTACTGATACCAGTCACCCAATTCCAATTTCTGGCTTGAAGGAACATAACCTTGCAGGTCAACAGACAGTATTTTCAAACATGGCAGCTACTTTAAGGGACACTGGTTTTTAGCTGAGCAGTTTCAGGTATCTTGAAAGAACCCAAGACCAGTAGAGGGTGACACTGCTTTTGAAAAGAAGGGCCCTTTGCAGCAGGAGGGGGTGTTAAGCAGGAAAACTGAAGCACCTCACAGCCACTAACAACTTTAGAAAATTTTGACCTACAGCCCCTATGGATACTTGTAGCATCCTTTAGATTATTCTGGACTGAGAGAAACTTAAGTTTGCCTCTATTCAACATCAAGAAGCTTACTTAAATAACAGAACCCCAATAACAATGCAATCCAAGTGCATGGATAAAAAATAATCAGCATAGCTCCTTCACTCACCAAAAACTTGCTGACCCTCAGACCCAATTCTTTTAGTGGAGCAGCTACATCTTTATCAGCTTTTATTTTTTCTGCTGAAGTCGTACTAAAGAAAAACAGAAATTTTCATTGTTAAAAATGCAGCAATCCCAAGGAATGAACTGAAGAGGCTTAATAGCAAAGTTCTCAATTTTATCAGTTTAAACTGGATACTTGTTTTCTCTCAGTGGCCTTTCAATGTTTCATACAACAATATTTGGTAATCTTTCTACCAAATAATACTCAACATTGTTCACTAGCTTATTACTATGATAAACACAGACTACATTCATTCTATCTTTTCCAGTGAGAGAATCTGGTTATCTTTTTGACATGACTAAGTGTCAAGAGAAGTCACTTCTCTGCAGGCTCCACACTTGCACTTGATCACTGCAACTCAGCAGAGGCAAGGGTTGAGAGCTACCTAACTTTGGTAATGAGAGCAGAAACTGCTGTTACTTCTTTCTGATCTGTATTTCATGCCCCAAAATGTTATTTGGATTAAGGACTTTCTATTGCTACTCCTCTCCAGAAATCTCAAATGAGGCAAGAGAGTAAAAATCTGTTTTTACGTAATCCGAGAAACATATTCAACATGCTCCTCTACTTATTAGTAGATCCCATTTTAAAGGTTAATTTCTAAAATCACGCAATTACTGTACCTTGGAGGTTTGTAGTATGAAAGTCCCTCTAACAACCTCTGCCAGTGCTTGTTCAATTCTGCCGCAATCTGTGCCTAAAAAGAGAACCAAATACTATTGAACAGACTCCTCAACATCCACCCTTGAGCATCAGATTTGTTTAATTTAAATGAAGCAAAGAAATTCCATCATCAAAAAGAGACAAGAACAACACGAGGCAAACAACAACAGCATCTATGATTCAGACTGATTCAAGGTGCATACTGCATGAGAAAGCTTGCTGCCTTGCCTAATATTGGGAAGGGAGAGGAAAGAGGAGGCAATGGACTAGGTTCAGATACATTTGCATTTCCAACCTCTGGGCACATTCTTGAAAGCACGGGCTCCATCCCAGAAAATAAGGAAGCAGGATGTACCACTCATGAATACCCCAGACCAGCCAGTCTAGAAAGTAGCACTTGTGTCCACTCCAGAAAGGGAAGCAGCTTTTCACATACACCCTTCCAGATAGAAGTTCATGAAGCAGCTATAAACAAGGAGTGGAAGAATAAACAAGTAGCGGAGAAAGAACAACAAAAATAGCACTGAGGAAAAGGGAAAAGCAGCAAAACTAGTATTCAAACAGATGTACAAATGATGTATTTGTCCACGGAGTCCACTCAGTGACAAGCAAACCTGCTTAGCAAGACATGGACTTACTTGTTCTCTTAAAGCTGATCTGCCCAGGAGAATTGTCCATAATTCTCTGCTGCTCCTGTAAACAAAGAGAAAAGGTAGGGAGTGTTTTAATAACGAACACCATTTCAGGCTTCTATTTAGTGCACACATTTTCAAAACTGCAGTTATTTTGGAGCAGATGACATTGCAATATAAGCTATAAGAAACATTATTTAAAGGACATTAGTATTGAGCTGAGCAGTTTCAGATGTGCTGGAAGAACCCAAGAAAGACCAAGAGTGACTGCTGATATGACAAGACTTGTAATCTCATATCAAAGAAGTATCATATTTCTATCAGTTTATTAGCTCAATCCGGTCTTGCTACCTGGATATTTGGGGTTAGTAAAAGGAACCTTAAAGTACAGAGCAGTATTTTATTCAGTTTCGTTTGATGCTATACTCCAAACAAACTCTTGTTTAACAGTTTCCACCTTCACTCAAAGTGGAATATAAAAATGGGTAAAGCGAAAAAAATGCAACACCTTTCCATAGGGCAGAATATTTGCCTCTGCTCTTCAGAACATTTACCCTGAGCTTGTTGTTTCTTCCTGCTTGCTGAGAAATTTGTAGAAAAGCCAATCTGTGCTAAAAGGTACTAAAGATCAAATCTTCTCCCTAGCATATGCACCTAGAAAAGTTAGTCTCCCTGCAACAGCTCTGCAAAGGATGCTTCCAACAAGAGTAGTTCAGGAACTTCGACAACTAATGATTTGTTAGCAGCGTAATACAAACCAGAAGTTAAACACCACAACTCCCCACGCAAAGACTGTCTACGAAAGCAAGAACACTTATTATCTTTAGATTAGCATCATTGAAATAACTCTCTATAGCAGTGAAAGTCACCTGTAACTTCTGACACGTGGTGCCATTTAAATGGCTTATAAAACCTATTATTTTCAGTACACTTATCAACATAATTTCTACCTCCAAATTCCTTGATAGATGCACCTCCCTGGGTGAGAGCTACACAACCTCTCCTGACTTAGCTGGCAATCAGCTGCGGGTGCAACCTCTCCAGCCCACACGGAGCACTGGAAGGCCACAGAATTTCACCAGGAAAAGAATCACTTTGTAGAACAGAGCATCAGCCTAGCAGAGCCAACCCTTCTACTTACCATTCCCTCCTAACCTGTGATTACAACAGACCGCTGCTTGTTGCCAGTTTGTTAATTAGACTCCAAGATAGCTAAGGAAGGAAAGCTCTCTTTATGTGATCATACATTAACACTGGTGTTCTTGACCCCGTTAGTGGCATTATTTTAGTAAAAATTAGACATCTAGCAACAAAGAGTCTAAAAATGCCACAATAAATGTCAAAAAGCAAATGAAGGCACCAATCTGAAGTGATCACTGAACCAGGGGTTCATCGAAAAAATAGCTTCCTTTATACATCTTCCACATCCCTGCTATTTTGATTTTTTATATTTGCAAAGAGTTTTTCAAAAAGCGAAAAATCAAGCCCTGAACGCTATGCTCTCCGTGAGAACCACTCCATCACTTCGAGAGATGCCTGACAGACACTCCAATTTTTTGCACAAATCAAGAATTCAGCTTGGCAGGAAAAGCTTTTAAATAGCAGTTCTATTTAACACTCCACCTTTTACGGTACGGCAGGATAAAAGGAAAACAAAACGCTTAAAGAAAAAAAAAATCACTACTAACGCTTGCTATTTTGGAAAATAAACTCTCAACGCACTGAAGGAGACCACCGAGAGCCTCAGCATCCAAGCCTAAAGGGGAGCACCACCCGCTAAAGCGAGCCACGACGGGATTCCCTCAGAAAACTGCTCTTGCTCCCCATAACCTGAGGCGCCCCGGGGGTCCCCCCTCGCCCAGCGGCAGAGGGGCAAAGGCGCCCCGCAGACACGGCCCGGAGCTGCGCCATACCCGGGGCGCCCCTCCCAGGGCAGCCGGAGGGGCCCGGCCCGGCTCCCTCAGGGGCCGAGGCTCCCCGCGGGGCGGCCCCGGGGCCCCCTCAGCCGAGGGACGGGGCGGGGCCAGGCCGCGCGCGGGGGGCGG
>VXAA01000599.1:153261-172242 GCA_013399115.1 Anseranas semipalmata
CTGTTTGAAAATGTAGGAGACTTTATTCCAAGCAGCACTAACAGGAGGGTTACAGCTTTAGGCCTGGAGGTTTACACAACAAGAAAAATGTTTTTCAAGATTTAAATATTATTCCAAATAATTTAGAGATTAAACAGAGTGGATAAAAACTAAGTGAGCTCACAGAAAAAAAATAATCATGCATTAACCATGAAAACAGGAAGTCTGTTAAAGTCAATAAACATCTCTAATACTCTGCAGTTTTCCACTTTTCACGTTTTTTCAGCTTAAGTTACCATGAGGTAGTTTATCTAGATAGTTGTTTAATCAGAAATAATTTATGAAAAATGCTTCTGTTGACAAATTGAGTAAAACTGTTTACTTCAGTCCATTTAATTAAAACTATAACTATCATTGAGGGGGGAAGGAGGAATCTAGTTTCTATATATTAAACACTTCTGTATTGACAGTCTCTTCCTGCCAGTTTGCCAAGGGTCCATTAGAACAGAACACATTAACAAACATCCTCCTCCCTGCCTCTTCCCTTCCCCTGAGAAATGCCCAAGCAGATGATTTGCTTTCCAGGATCCTTGTTTGAAGGATGAAGTTACGTTCTGACACTTCTTTTGTTCACATAAAGGGACCACGATGCACTTTTGGGAACAGCTTAGTGCCACTCGAAGACACCTTACACAATCCTCTCCTACAGTCCTAACTGTGAGACTGTGTCTTAAGAGCGCGAATGAGGGTGGAGCGAAACCCGTGCTCTGGGCCAGCAGAACAGGCCCCAGGGTCCAACACTGTGCTTGTTCCTGGGACAAGCCAGAACCAGCTGAGAGGCAGCGTTGCCCAATTTACTGCTGCCTGGGCAGGGCTCCTGAGCCCTGATAGTGCTTTTCCTGAGCACATCAAAATTATTCAGTTTGTTTTGGTTAATAATGCAATAAATGACCAGATACTGTTTGCAGGAAACCAATTCAGTAACCATGCTAGACTGTTTCCTTCACATTTAACAGTAAATCGTGCAAATTCGGTCCAGCTTCTTGCTTTCATTTATACACTTGAAGTAGATGTTTTCGCAAATTGCAGGTAGTGGTACATATAACCGGAGGACAAGCTATCATTCCTCAGCAGAAAGGTGCTACTCCAAATTAACTCTTTTAATGGAAAGATACAGGAAAAAAAGGTTTAGCTGATTCCACTGTGAGCCACAGCCTTCACTGCTAAAGTTGCAAAATAGCGTGAGATTAAGAAAAGTCCCTTGCCCTCCATCCCACTCACAGCTTTCAAACTGTAGAAAGGAGGAAAGCAGCTGAAACTAGCTACCAGCAGGAACTGAACTCAACATTGCTGCTGTTGCCATAACCCAGCCTCCTAATTCCCACAACCTGAGGTCTGTAATGAATTCTGTGCCATATTGAACCTAAGAATACTTCTTACCATAAACAGACTTAATTGAACTATTTTACAGATCAGATAATCAAACCAATGCCAGAGGTGGGCAATATACTTTTGAAAGGGATGAGTCAGTAAGAACTGGAGCCTTGCTCTCCAAACCAATTTACTTTTAACAGAAAATAGCAGATTACAAAAAAAGGATTTTAAAGTCCATTCTGCCTTTATCTAGATTTAACTGGGCACCAGTACGATTAACTTAGTTTTCTTTGCAAGTTTTTAGAAGTGATCTAAAGTTCGAATTATTCTAATTATGTGGTTATTGTGCTTTTGTACCAACCTCTTGTAGTCAGACATAAGTTTTACTATTTTAAAAGGAAATGAAGTATTCATGGATTTTAATCCCCTCAATACAATTCAAACTATATTCATACCAATTTTAACAGCTGGGGTAAGAAAAATCTGGATCAGTCTTTGCCCAAAATGTCAAAAAGAAATAGTCTAGGAGTGATCTTTGTATTTAAACCTATCATGGCAGTCTATTCCCTATGTTAGACGAACTGACCCACAACATACACACTGACTGCTTATTGAACAGTTCAGCCGTGTAAGCTAATCCTCAGTCAGCCGCATGACTGCTCTTCAGCCTTTCTCTTGCCTTGATACCCACTTGCATGCACACTTCTTACTACCTCAGTCTCCATTGGAAACAAGGTGTTGCCAGTAGCTTTAGTCTTCTTTAAATCTTCATTCTTCCCAGGACTGCACATTGTCTTTTTCCTGTGTTCAACAGCATGATTCTAAAATTAAATCAATACTAAGCACTCAAAAGAATAATAATAAAATGTATATTATCTAGGAGCTGAAATGCCTCAACCTGTCCTAAGTTTGCTGAATTGATTTGGATATGTTAGTCATGGCCACAGACTTGCTACAAACAACTCCAGGCTACATGATACTGCTTGGAAGTAATTGCATCACACCGATGACAGCATTTCATTCCTACAGTCTCTCTCCCTTCTTTCTCCCCATCCCCTACCTTCTCTGCTTTGGTTTCTCTGTACATAATACAACACTTCTCAGCTGTTACACAGCTGGCATCTCTCCTAAAGTGCCCTGGGAGCTTTTGCAATAGATACTATCTATTGCAATTCCTTCAGAAATGCTATCTGCACTCTCCTGAACTGAACTAAACAATGTTGTCAACTATAATACACATGAGAATGCAGCAAGTGGAAAGCCAAAGAGCTGAAACTCTGTACATATTAAAAAACAATTGCATTTTGCATTGTTTGTATCAAGTAGCATGTACATCATCAGGATTGATTCCTATAAAACACACTTTAGTTCAAATCGGTAAACGTCAGTTTAGCTGACCACCGACACCACCAATAAAAAGCTAATTAACAATTTGAAGTAGAGCTGAGCTTTACATCAACTACAGACATACCTAACGTGGTCTTTGGTAAGAAAATACAAGCTTACTCTGCCAAGGCTCTGAGTGGACTGAAGGGTTACTACGATGTAATTAGTGCACTACGATGTAAGTAGTGCTGAATGCATCAATGAGACCAGACTCTTACCTCAAGTTTGCCAGTGCACCAGTGCCAGTGAAATTACTCCTACATGGCTTCTCTTCAGCTTAGGATACAGGCATGAGCTCGTCTCTGATGTAACCTGAGCTACTTAACATTCCTAAGGTTTCACCTTGGTGTAGGTTGGTTTGGTTTTGTTGGGGTTTTGGGGCTTGTAGTCGCTCTTGTGTACACAGAGTTCAAACCCCTCATCACACAGCTTTGCCCTGGGCCCGTATATTGGGAGAAGGTCCCATGACGACTTCCTCAAAGAAGATGTGAGGGAAACGAAAAGGAGGACTTCTAATTTTTTATTTAAATGTTAGGAGTTTGATTGGGATTTTTTGTGTTCATAATTTCAACATGAAACTGTAATGTTTTTAATCAACAAACCTATAGTTCAAACGTTCAGCTGCAATTTGCCAGAAGTACCTAGAAGAATTATTATAAAAGTAAACTTCCTGTTTCATTTTGCCAACAACAGTATTATCTTTAATTACTATTATTCAAACAATTGACAGAGATCTAAGGCTAAAAGTCAGCTATCTTCACATGACAGGTTCACCTGCACTGCTGTGATTAACAGAGCCAAGTACTAAATAATCTCTTGACTTAAATAGAAGAAAATACTTGAGATCTACAAGAATAAATGCTTCTTATCTGGTCCCACAGTCAAGGTGCAATGGTCTTTAATGGTCTATTCTCAAGACTGAAGAAATTTCCTTACCAAATGGACTGGGCGACTACTCTCAGCACTAGTAGGGCACATGCTGTATTAGAAGCTTCTGTCTAATGAAGGTGCATTCAGCTGCATGAAGGTTCCTCACACCTCAGTGTGAGGATAATTTAATCTTGAGAGCTGACCTATGAGAGTCACATTTAAAGATGAACAAGCAATCAAAGGAATATCAATCAGCTAGTTGACTCCAGAAGCCAATCACTAGCTTCAAGTGTAGAGCGGTGGAAAAGGCAGTTCAGGAGTTGGCTGGAGCCTGGGAGATAAGTTAAAAACAAAATTTCAGTGACTATTCCAGTTCTAGGGTAAGTCAACTGAGATACTACTGGTGGAAACTGTGTCCAAAGGAGCACTTCAACAAGCAGTCCCCAGGGCAAAACCTGATACAGCAGGAATTAAAAAAACATTTTAGAACCCTTTGGTTTGAATGCTACAGTTACCTGTTGTCATTAGTCCCATCTTTCAGACACTCAGCTGTTTTATTTTAAATTTAATATAAATTTGTTTAACAGAGGCATCCCCGAGACATATAAGAGATTACATATTTTTGTGAGGTAGAAACACAGAAGCACACAGAATTGTAAGCATGGAATTCTCCCTAGCTTCAATATGCTTATTGCATATGACCTAGAAAAGTCATTAAATGCACTAAGATGTGACAACTTGAAAGCTTCCATTAAACAACATCCCTCTAAGAATCATGCTTCTTTTCCCCTGTTCCCAAGAGACCACTGCCTGCTGTGCTGCAATTCAAGAATTGCAGGTGAAGCTTTTATTTCTGGCTGAAAACAAGCAGATCCAGCTGTACAAAGCTAGGGAAACCTGGTCAGCAAGGAGACAGTGCTCATCTCCCAGGAACAGGCTCCGAGTTGTCAGGAACTGCTCCTGAGCTAAAAAATTTTTAGGACTAAGCCTGCAACAGTGCTGGTGGAAAGAAGTTCTTCAAAGCATATGCAGGGGTAATACTGGGGAGCTACAACATTTATTTCAACAAGCCTGTGGCTAGCACAGCTCTGTGCAATGTAGAGAACAATTTCTTACACATGTTGACAGGATTGTGCTGCCAGCATGACATGCAAGGAGACCAAGAAAAATTTCTCTGCTATTGCACTGAAAAGGGTCTAGTATTGTGTTAGGATAGCAACCTTACCAGTTCTCCTTGCTCCAGCTGGTGTCTTTGGCTTCCATTACATGGAAGGTGAACACATGGCGAGAAAACTCCGAGCTGTTCAGTTCACTCTTATGGACGACTTCGCCATGGATGAGAATGAGCCCACCTGTTTGAAAGAAATATCTGTACAGCTTTTTTCAAATTGTGAGTGCTAGCTTTAGAATATAAGGAAAGTACAAATATTAAAATATGATTGTATCTCCCTCATTTTTTCTTGAACCGTAAAGCACTCTTGTTTTGGGGGTGTTTTTACCTTTACTTATAGGTACAGGTATGAACTGGCTGTCGTCATAGGTCAGCTCTGACCCTACAAACTCCACGCACGTTGAGGTACCCGGAGCTGCACGCACCATTCGCCGTGTAACCCCACCTGCAAATCCACAGAATAAGCAAACACCCATAAAAATTAAAAAGCCTCCACTGTGCAAAATGTGGTTAGAACAGTATCTGCAATTTCTCTTAGCAATGACAGAAGTTTTATTGTTATAGTGTATTCAATTATTTTCTTAGTAATTTGGGGATTTTTCATCAAGCAAAGATTTGGAATTTTCCAGCTGTGAAAGGAATTGATGAATTTTGTTTGCCTCCCTGACTCTTTCTGTGCATTGCAACATAGCCTTTTAGGAACACAAGTGGTCATATGCTTACACACAACCAACCTTTCGTCCATTTCTCCTTTCTAGGAGAGCACAAATTGCTATCAGTGTGCAAACAACTCCAAAATTTATGAGGGTTGAGTGCTTTAAAATATTAAGAGTACTGCGACTACTCTGAGTAAACACTGAAGTAAGCAGCAGTTGGAAGCCGAATAGTGTGCCCTAGAGGCAGCAAAAGGCAGAAGACTGCGCTCATAATCCAGTACTGGTTAGAGACGCAGCAGCCACCACCCGTCACTGTGACATGGGCCTGTGCTGATCTGGTCTCACCCCTGTTCCCTGGGGCCACCAGCTGCCTGGGCACTCTCCAAGAGATCCTTGCATAGATGTGGAGGATCTCCTTGTTTACAGACATTCAGACCAATATTTAGCAGTTGTGCTGTGTGGAAGAGGATTTTTATTCCCCTTGCTGTCAGGAGTAAAGAGGTTACTGGGCAGTGCAAAAAAGAGCATCTTTGTGAAGGTGATACAAAACTGTTTCTTTTCCATATTGCAAGTGGATAAAAATAAAATAATAATAATTTTAAAAGGTGGTTTCTTAGTGTATTCCCACTCTGGAAGGCAAAAGGAGGAGAATTACTCTTTGCAGTCCAGATCAGGCTTGATGAGTAGTTAAGCTATAGTCAAAACTGTGGAAGAAGCACCAGCATTTAGCAATGACCGGTTTCACTACAGGAAGAAAGGACTCAGTAGTTTAAGACCATCACTGCATTAAAATCTTAAATCTCAGAGGTCTTGCATGAAAGAGTCTGAATCTTGCAGGGGGAAGCTTCTGAAATAGTACTGAAGTCAAAACAAGAGATGCAGGAGCAGTTTTAATGGGCCTCACCCTAACAGATTCTGGAGTAAATAAAAATTCAGGAGGACTATCTTTCCTTGCCCTAGTAACCTAGATCCTTTGTTTCTAGGCTAGATTTCCATTTAAAACTCAAACAGTGTCAGCCACATATACTACCTATTTTTTATTAAGAAAATATTTTTGTATTAAACTCCTCTGAGGAACAAGTGGCCAGGAGCAAAATGAAACAGTCAATCTGCTGAAAAAACGGGTGTAGATTTGATGGCAGCACAGAGGAAGACCCCTGCAATAGATAGCCATCCTGTCGACAAACAAGGACAGTAGCATGCTTCTGCAAGTGCACTGCAAGGCAGAGCGCGTAACGCCATGCACCTCGCTCCCCACCCTTAAGCAAGAGGGGCAAGTGGGTTTTGCAGCACGCACCGACTACCGCGACTCTTACTGGTGTGGGAGCCGGGAATGAACCACAAGCAGCCATTCTCCTGCGTGGCATCCTCCAGTGCAATCCAGAAGCCCATGACTCTGCCCAGAGGCTCCGTGTGCAGAAACGTGGCATCCTGGTGCGGCGTCACTGCAGCAAGAAGAGGTGGTTCGTGTCTTTGAAAGCCCCTGGAACCCAGCACCACGAGGACGCAGCACTTGGTGCTCTTCAACTTGACCTGCCCTGCCCACCTATCATGCATGTTAAATCATACATTAAAATGTCACCTTTCAGCCTGCTGCAAAGGTCAAGTTAGCCCTTTGTTCATGTTGCATATGATGCAGAAACATTCTGGAAAGTGTAGGTGCCTTTTCCTATAATTTTAGCAACACTTGGAGCACAAATTTCATAGGCTCAAGTCTGATTCTGAGCCTTTTTCCTGGTAATAATCCTTTCCTGGAGTATTATCTGCAGTGTAATATAGAGACGATATGAGTCTCACCTTCCCCACCAATGCCAGGTTGCTGCAAGGAAAAGGAAGATGTGTGAAGAGAGGAGTTTCACAGCTTCCCACTTAGCAGTGTCTTACTCCTGGAGTGACAAGGAGACCTGAATTGCCGTACCTTGAAGATATACATGCTTTGCACAACTACTGGTCTCTCAAGGCCTAGTTTTCTTCCCAATTCCTGTAAAAGAACTTTCCAAAGTTTGTCTGCTGTTTTCTGCAAGCTACAAAGCATTACTATTTGAAGATATTTAAATTCCCTTTTATGGACAAAATGTACATAGGAGTCTAGAATATCAACTATTCCATAATTTAGTTTTTTTTCCAGACAGCTCTAGGAAACAGCATCAGCTTACCTGCACCTTGGAGGAGTGAGTGATTTGCTTGAAGACAGGATCATGAGCATGCAAGGCTAAGGGGAAAGACAAAGCTCAGGCTGAAGATTTCACTAACAGAAGTGAACCTGGAAGCTGTCAGCAATGAGCCAAGCAATGTAAGTTGCAGCGAGAAATTTTCATATCCCCCAAGAGCGGCCATACATGGATTATCATCATGCCCAAGGTGACACAGCCCTTCTGGCTTAGTACAATTTTCTTTAGAGACTAAAATACAGTGGCAACAAACCACAGCTATATAACAAAATGGCCTATAACTAAAAGTTAAAAAAAATAGTATTATGTGATTAAATATTACATTATGCAAAAATGTATAAAAACAAAGCAAAGACGATGAGTTGCAGTTCCCTCTCTGCGGGGATCCCGTTCGCAGCCAGGACCTGTCCCAGCAGGGGCTGCCACCGAGCAAGGGAAGAGGCAAGGCTCAACAACCAGAGCCAATACAGAAAATAAATCAAAGAGGAGCCTTTGCAGCGTTACAGTGCTGAGTCAGCAGGCGGCTGTAGTAGTTTTCACTTCCCAGAGGAAAAGCTGAAATGTAACAGCACAGTGGGGTGGCAGGGGTTGTTTTTTGCAGGGGGTGTTGTTTTCCTGAGAAAACCAGAGAGCCAAGAACTCTCAGCACCGATTTTCCAAGTTTACTGAAGTTAAATCTGAACAAAGTTCAGGTGACGGGGGATGCACTGAATCATGCTCTTATTTTCCATGTATTGTTTGAAAACAAAAGGAATCAAAATGCAAGTTGGGTAGCTGGGAGAGAGGAAATGGGTCACCAACTGAAACCAGTAAGCATAAAGAAAAGGTGCTGGCAATGGCAAAGGAGGGAAGACAGCTTCAGTGTGGGCAACACACCGTGCAGGGCACAGGGGACACAGTTTGAACTGTACTGAATGTGACCAGCCTTAGGCGGTGAAGTTGCTCAAGCAATCTCTGATGTAAGAGGTACAAGGGCTAAAGTCCAAACTTTTGCATGTCAGTGATTCTGTGCTATGCATAACCAAAAACCTCCTGGAAGTGTTGTTTTTTTTAATTTGAAAAGGTTTGTAACTGAAAACTTTGAAGTCCTTTGACAGCAGAGAGCGAGGGGCAGCATGGAGAGAACCAGAGATAGTGACGGAGCAACATGGGAAAAGTGGACTGACATGCCAAAACTGAGGTGAATTTAATGCAGAAATCCACAACAAAAGAGGCTGGGGTTGCAAAGAAAGGAGCTATGGGGCCACAGTGGCAGAACAGGGTGAGGTTTGCAGTATTTGAGGCAGTGGCCCCCTGGAAGCATAGTGAGAAGCAGCAGAACAGGGAGGAGGTCACCTCAGCTCTCAGAAAGGTTTAAACTCTGGTGACCGAGTTATTTCTGGTGAGTGGGTCTGGAGAAGTCCTCATGTCTGAAAACTGCCTCCCTTTTGCCCATCCCTCTCAAAACACTTATTTAAACGTACCGTGGCCAATCTTGCTGACAGATCTCTCCTTTGGAATTAGAAAGTTGCCTATGAGACAAAAGCAGAATTTAACATGGTTTGCCAAGCAGGAATCACCCAGAGAGCTGGAACTCACCCCTGCCTCCTCGCTCAGCCTTCTCCCATCCCCTTGCTGGGGCTAACTCGGGTCAGAGCTTACCTCTCTCATCCAAAACGCCTTTCTCAAAGAAGAATCTAATCTTGTCTCCACTGGTTAGGAAATAATCCGAGCTCCCCTGCCAGGGATAAGAGCCCAGTAAAGACAGCATCCTTGTAAATACATACATGAACCTTCAATCAAAGAGGTAATACTCACCTGCATCTTTTCCCCACCAAGCCGCAGCATGAACAGTCAATAGCAAAAGCACAGTCAATAGCAGTTGCTGGTACAGAAGCTTTCCACAACACTAAACCTCTCGGCACTGATTAGGACTTTACCTGAACCTTGCACACGTTGCCTACCAACAAACGTTTGCAGAAAGCTGGAGTGCAAATAGCTGCCGCAGCAGCACGTGCTGTTGGAAGCAGTTCTGCTCCCCCGGGGTGCGCGCCGAGCAGCGGCCTGCCTTCCCCCCCTCCCTCCCGGGGCTGTCACGGGGCCGGCCCTGCCTCGCTGGGTACCTGCGCCTGGACCTGCTCCTCTTCCTTGGTGGAGAATTCTGTCCGGCAGTGCGGCGGCACTTCCATCTCGGCTAAGATCCCATGAATCTGATTCCTCATGCTGTCACACTCCTCCGGGGTGAAAAAATGCTCCAGGACGAGGAAACCATCCTCGCGGAACTAAAAGGGGGAGACAGGGTGGCTGCCCTCCTCCAGGGTGCTCGAGGAAAGCAGCGCAGAGCAGGAGAACACAGTTCTGGCCCCTCGCTGTGCTTCCAGTTAGTGTGAAAAGCATCCCAGCCTCAGCTCCACAGCTGGATGATGTGTAGTAGGTACAAGAGACACCCTGCCCGCCATACCATATTTGATTTAAGGTATGATTAATTACACTTTTAGTCTCTCCAGTCCAACACAAACTAACCGTTTACTGCTCCTGGCATGTTTGCTCTTTATGGTTTCATCCACATAGGACAAAATGTTTTTAATCTCACCCCCCAAGTTCAAGAGGAGCTTCTTTTGCAAAAAAGTAAATAAATAAAAAAAGATAATTAGTTAACAGGCTCAGATTCCACAGAGTTAAGGAGAACAAACTGCAACTCCTCAGTCCAGAAACCAGAGGAGACAGCATTGCTAGAGTCTTCATGGTTTAAGGGTATCTTATCCAAGATATGTGACCAGCAACAATTAAACCACAAATCCTGCTAAAATGAACAGAGCACTCATACCTGGAATCCAAATAAGATTGAGATTTCTTTACAAACTAGAAAACGTTTTTTCTTTAAGGGAAAAATCCCTGTGCAGTTTCTCACGGTTGACCACACAATGCCTTACAAAGTGAAGTGAACTGTGTTGGCACTACTGTTTCCTTACACAGAACACCCTGGAGATTATCCTTTGATGGGCAGATTTCAACCTCAGGGGTGACAGCTGAGCAGGGGACAGAAGGGCACGAGAGAAATTCCTCAAGGAGCTGTGCAGGACAAACGGCCCTCCGGGAGAGTTTGTGGCCACAGCAGGGTCCTCACACACAAAATGAACACAGTACAAGAAGCTGAGCAGAATACAAAGTGTTTGGGAAGCAAACCTTTGCCAGACCCGATCACTGTTAGCGAGTAGCGACCTCACAAGCAGCGTTACCTGCCCGCACTGTGGACACGCTCCTTCCCCGGGTGTGCTTCCCGCCTGCTCCCTTACCTTTTGGATCTGATGCTGGGTTACAGACGCCATTGGGGGCAGAAGCTGCCAGGAGCCCACCAGCAAGACCACAACGCCAGCCAGGCTCTGTGCGGCGGCCTCCTGCCTCTCCACGTGACCCTTCGGCAGCATGTGATAAAAGCAAGCACCGGGGCCAGCGCAGCAGCCTCCCGAGGTTTGATCCCCTCTCCGGCCATTTGCTCCTGGTGGGGGCATTTGGGGCTGGAGTTTTGCTTCAGCTCCTGGTGCTGCTTTGTGTGTACAGAAGTGTTCTGCTCAAGTTTATACTGTGTGATTGCAAACCTGGTCACTGCTTAACTCCAGGGAGAAATGACTGTTTTAATAACCAGATAAAAAGCTGGAACAGTTAAACTGGTAAACACGGTAGTAAAATGAGGTAGAATAAGATGCAAGTAGGCTGAAAAGATCTCAAAGGCCACCAGAGAGAACAACAAATTCAGAAGTGGCAATTCAAGCTCCTGCAGAGCTCCCTTCACTATGTCAGCGAGCCCTGCCTCACCTGAAAGCAGACTCAGTGGCCCAGGAGGTGACAAATGCAAGACTAAAGGGTGTTAAAGCTAAAGAGCTTTTCACCAGGGATCCAGCAAAATTCAGAGAATATATCAGCTGTTTTCATTCACAGCTGCTCTTTGGTGACTGCCACCTTCAGTTGCTTTATTTGCTCCAAACATGCATGTAAATAGGTGAACCAAAAGCATACAGTACATACCAAAGAGAGAAAAATGCAAAAACTGGGTCTAAGGAGGCAGAAGAGAGAGAGTACCAGCAGGCAGCCCAGCGGTGGCGCTCGCTGCCAGCGCATCCTTGGAGTCCTTGGGGAATGGTTTTTTTTCTCCGGAGAAAAACGTGTTTGGCTCCTGCGGGAAGCACCGCAAACATACTTGCAGGAACACTCCGTGAAGGGTAGGCAAAGAAATAACATCACAGGGACGTTTTTATGCATCACTCAGCTAGCAAAGGAAATATATCGGGAGTACAAAATGCTCCTGGGAAGGTGCTCACTTCCAAATGCACTTGCTAGCAAGTAAAAATACATCTTAAATAGATGCTGTTTGGAAAAATAAAGTCCTGTATTCTGTAACAGAGTCAATTCTGGATTAAAATCCCTGTTCATCTTGTTCAGTTTATTTTGTTGGTGTTGCCTTTTTTATTATTAATTGAAAGGAACTTAAGTGTTTTCAAGAGAACATCTCATTTTGAGCATTAACAAGCTTTTCTCTGCACTCAACAGGATATGAGTTTGGTACTTAAAGCTAAATTCCACAGGAAAATTTAATCACTGGGCTACAAAGGTGGAGGGGAAACAACCTCCAGTGTTGCAAAATTCAAAAAATAATCAGGTAGTTCCTCCCTTTTGTTAAGAGTTTCTCCAGACAGTGAAGCTGAACTGTTCAAGAAAGCTGTGTAACCAGTAAGGGGGAAAAAAAACAAAACTAAAAATAACAACAATAAAAAAATCTGCTGTAGCTATTGCCTGTAAGGCAATCTCCCCCTCCATTTGTGGGTAGCCCTGCTTGGGAGGTAGTGATCTGCACAAACATACTTTTAAAAAAAAAAAAAAAAAACACTCCTATACCACTCCTCAATCCTTCTCTGTTACCCAGCTCATTCATACCGTTGCTTCTCATTCCCAGTAATATTTTTCAGCAATTTAGCACACCATCTTCTCCACTCCCCACCTTACACTCAATGACTTCAGGAGCTGTTTGAGTTCATACGCACAAGGGCAAACCACAGCTTTCCTGTTTTGTTTATGGATTGTGTTGTAAACAAGCACTATAAACAGCGGATCACAGCACAGCAGGTACCAGAAGACAACTGCACAAACAAGAAGAGACACCCATGTTAGTTACAGGGGCAGCGTCCAGCCTTAGGAGTCCTCCAGCCCTTCGCCATTCCAGACATGCTCCTATTTTGAGGCTTAGGAAGACATTTTCAGCAAGAGGAAAACCACCACCCCCACACAATGCCCAAAAGAAGTCAAAGAGAAGGACGTAATCTTTGTAAATGTCTTCTCTTCCAGTAAGTTTAAATAGGGAAGGTAGAAAACACTTGGACAACACTGGGAAATGACCCCTTTTTCCTTCCCTTCCTCCCCCTCGAAGAGCTCTGTGCAGGCTATTAACACTTTCTCCTGCCAGCTCTGCAAGCAAACTGCACTTCTGGCAAACTCCATTGGAGGCTGCCAGAGCCCATCCTGTGTCTGCAAGACAGGTACAGGAGTGAGTGACATCTGGAACACGAACAGCCCTGCAGCAGACAAAGCACAAGTGTTTCAAGTGCCTTTCTGACTGGCACGGTTACCCCAATTTCCTCCTCCATAAGAGTTCCTATTGATACCGTTTGGAGCCGAGCCAGCCCACCGGTTCCCTGCAGCCAGTTTAAGCAGCTCAGCACTCTCGACTGGTGGAGCTGCCAGGACTATTAGGTAAGCAACAATTTCAGCTGGATCTCTTATCTCTCCTGAGGTCTTCAGTATGATCAGCAACAAGTGATGGAGTGTTTCATGAGAAACAACAAGCATAGGAACAAAGAATGAGTGTTTAAATTGTATTAAATAGTCTATTAGTATCTACTTAAGATTGCATTGATACTGGAATAGTGTTGTTTTTCCTCTATTGACAGTCCTTTCTCTCAAGTTACCAGAAGCCTCAGGAATGCAGGAATTTTCCATCAAGAGAATTCTCAGTCATCTACAGGTACAAACAACACAGTTACTTTCTTCAAAAATCAGTAGGTAAAAAGCTTATGATGTGGTAAGGCTAGAGAATCGTACCTGAACCAAGCTAACAGAGCTCCAACTACCTCTACTGCATCTCCACTCTATGCTTTACAGCGAGCTACATATAAAATTTGGAATTATCTGGATTAAAAGTCCTTTTTCTAGCAAATATATCAGTTCTTTACCCTTGGACTCCTTCCCCATCACTGTATTAGTCCCCCAGGAATTCAGCAAGCATCAGTTTTCTCTGATGGCACCTTTCATTCTTCCCTTTTGCTCAGCTATTCAAAGAGCTGGCAAACACTTGCCAAAAGGAAGCTTCAGGCCAAGAGAGCCTTAGATTAGAACTCAATTCCAATAAACACCATCACAGACTAGCACCTTCACAGCCTGCTCACATCATGTCACTGAAGTGAGTCTGTCACTGTGGTCAAGCAGCCTTCGACAAAGTAAGCAAGGGAAGGCAAAACACAAGAAATACCTTTCCATACAAGAAGTGAGCTGCACAGAAACTCAAACTGTCTTTGAAAGTTACAGGCTGATTCTCTGTAACACATTGTGAACGTGCTCAATTACGAGAAGTTATCTGTCAGCATTTTCAGTTGAAAGGAAGAAAAAGGAGTGTGTGGGGTAGGCAGGAAACACTTCAACTATTTGTTACCAGTAGCTGGCTGAAGGCACCATTTCTATGGCAACAGGCAGTTTTCTCCATTGACTGCGGTCCCTATCCTTCTCTAAGGGAAGGAGAGATCAACGTGCCTTTTGACAAACCAACAGAGTTGCTACAGGTCCAAGCAGAGAATACTCCAACAGTCTGTATTTGGCAGTGTAAATTGTTTCAGCCATTTCTTAAAACGATGGTTAAATGTGTAAGGCAGTCCATGCTCGTCCCTGAGCAGAATCTTTCACCGCACATCTTTTTTCTCATTCATAAAGAAATGCTGTAATCCACAAGAGCTCAAGTGATAAAAAACAATAATCCTACACAATAGCTAGAATTATAAACATCTGTCTTCCGAAAAGTGAGATCGTCAAAGGCTAAGTGCCTTTGCATACAGCAAGCTCAAAAGAAAGCAGACATAAAAAGGAAAATGCAAATTAAAAATTAAAACTTTTATTCCATTAAAGTGTCCAGTCTTACAAGTCTTTCAGAGAAAACAATAGCAGCCTTCAGTGCTTAAGGTGGAGGTGCTGTTGATCAGCTGCCCAAACAATCCCACGTACAAAGTGAATGTCACGATTCTGAAATGTTACACCACGTTGCAGGTCTCATATGCCAAACCACAACCCTGCAAGTCCCTACAAAATAGGAGTGAACAATGTTTAAGCCATGAGTAGTGTCTTTCTTAAATGGATGCGTTTGTCAGCTTTAAAAAATGACTCAGGCCAATTAGCCCCCTTCTCATTAAGTTTCATCTAGAAAAAATTTCCCCATTGTTCAATCAACTTCCTTTAAAGGAGACAGAAAAGGAGGAATGGAAGGGTATTTCCAGAAATTCCAAATTAAGCCTTTCTTTGTGCGATTTCACACAAAGTTCACCTTAGTTATTGAGATCCGGCAATTCAAGTGCAGTTACTTTTGAAAAGGGATTTCAGAGATGAGATTTCTGGGGGATTTCATGCTACCAAAGCAGTTTAATATTAATCTGTCACTGCACCTGGAGGGATGGAAAGAGAAAGGTTTGAGACCAACAATACTCTTGTCCAGTTCTGCTTCATGCACTGTTACAATGCAGGTAGGACAGAAAATTAATTCTATTTTGGCACATGCTTATTAAGACTACAGGATCCACTGTGTGGCCAAACAGCAATAAAGATTTCATTTTAAAATGCAGTGAGGAGGAAAAAAAATTAAAGGAAAGCTAAACGATAGTAAAACTATTTAGCATTGACACAGCCTTACCTTAGTAACATTTCAGAGTAGATGATGCTACAGTTTACGGTATGACAAGATTGTTCCTCAGTGAGAAAAGTCATGCCAACATTTAAGAAATCTCTCCATGCTCTCCACATTTGAAAGGAAAATAAACAGAGGGAACAGCTGGCTTCAGGCAAAGACAATTGCAAATACACTAGAAGAAGCAAGTGCCTCAGTGAAGTTACCTTAATGTATCCCTAGAGAAGGCACAGCTATTAATGAAAAAACTATTCCTCCCGTGAAGGACTGAAGAAAAAAAATCCAAAGAATTCAAACCATGCGAGTCCCTTCCCAAAAAGGTAAGTCCCTTACCAAAAGGTAAGGAGGGGAAACGATGTCACAGCTGTTGAATCAATAATATTTGAGCCTTTTTCCCCCCATACACGCCATCCCCTGCAAAGGATGCGATATTGTTCTGAAATTCCTAGAATCATTTATTAGAGCAAAAGAAGAGGACCTCAGTGTGGTTCAGCAACAAAAGCCACTTAACACTATTTATGGTAACGAACACCAAGAACTTGCTTTAATTAAAATGGAGTTAAATGAAGTGTATAAATGGTAATAAGAAAAATAAAAAATGAGGTAGGACATTCTCAGAAAGTGACAATACCAAAGAACACCACATCATGAAAGATACCTGTAACAGCTTGTATTGGGCTTACATTTAACCATTCAGACCAGCAGAGTAAGTTAATTTCAGCTGCTGAATTAACTAGGGACCAAATAGTAAATTCAGAAAACCATTTTAAACAAAGAAAAGCTTCGACTAACATTCCAGTGCATAGTTTCAGAGATACAGCAAGTTTTAACACATTTAATAGGTTTGGTATCCCTTGCCTTATAGTTAGTTCAAATAATTAGTTGCAGTTTATTACTTTTTGGGGTATTTAGCATGAAAGGTTGAATTCCATTTTACTAACCTTCAGTCCTAGCATGGGATGATCATGCTTGTGATCAACAGGGGCTCCAAGAACTCATTCAGCTCAGCAGTGCTATTAAGGAAACAGTTTTAATTCAAGTTGTTTTTATGGTTTAGCAGCTAATAAATCTGTTTTGCTATCAACTAGAGTGCTTTGAAAAGACAGGTCAGGAAAACAAGACACTGACCTGTTGATTGTCTGCTTAAGTTGAATTTTTTTTTCTGGACAGATTTGTCTCAGAAAAAGCTAAGCTTCAGTTCAACAGAGACTTGAAGGAAAAAATATAATATACACTGATTGAATACTTGCAAATGAAGGATCGTTGATGTAAGCCCATCCCTCAGACTGAGCGATCCAGACAGGCATGGGAAGAGTGACTCACTGTGCTGTGGGTTGAGTTTTGCAGGAGTCCTAAGCAGTAAACGTGTTCAGGACCTCATGGTTTAGACCCTATCCTTGAAGTTTTAAAGCTTCTTCCATTTCATCATATGAAACTGATACTCTGGAATCAGTATCTAGTTCATGGAAGACCAAAAAGCACATGTCAGGAGCAGATAAATATTGCTGTCTACCAGAATGGCAATGTATTCTCGTGCCACCTGTGTTTCTGGTACAAGAAGTTATCAGACTGCTTATTCCAATTTTACCACCCAGGAAGCTATATCAAGCCCTAGCAGCCATTACTGAAAAATTGAGCTTGGAATATTGAAAAAGGAGCAAAAAGCTAGTGTTTCCATGCATGACCGATACTGGCCTGTCTTAAAATTGCTTTGTAGACCTCAGGCATAGGGCAGTCTCTACTCAGCAAGCAGCAGAAGTATAGCTCTGTTATTTGGTAAGAAGTTAGAGACTCTCACTTCTAGCAGAATAGCCTGTTGTCCACTTCTCCTATGGATTCAGCACAGATACACAGCTGAGTTCAGGAGACTTGCAAGCTTCTAGAAGCACTGCAGCATGTAAGCGGGAGCTGCTTATAGAAACTTCTAGCCTAGCTGCACAAAGTTTAGTTTGCATCACACCTAGAATCAAGAGTCAAAGCACGCATCTACAATAACCTAGCCACACAGGAGAAATCTCTGCTCCTGTAAGCCAGGTTAAAATTCTGCAAGGTGCATTGCCCTTTCAGCCCTGCCTAGCCCAAAACACACATGTTGTAAACTGATTACCCAATGGCCTTGAATATAATACAGAATTCAAGCCTCTGTTCAACTGCCATTACTCTCCAGCACAATATTTTGGCACAGAGTAAGGAAGAAAAAAAGGTTTCCTTCACCATCCAAACAGCCCCTACAGCTACCATGAGGGACCGACCAGAAAACAGTATTACTGTAGCTAAGCCTAAAGCCATTCCTGCCTTACTTAAGCAGCATTAAGTCCACCCAGCAATTCTTGTCCCATCAATCCAAAATGCTTGCGTGAACGAGTCCAATCCAGGAAGCAGCAGCATCAACACTTCAGAGCACCAGCGTTCGCTCTGATGCAGTGCATTTTGGAATAACATTCTTCCCCCATTGCTTCAGCAGTGGCCCCAGCTCTAACACAATTTCAACACGCTAACCCTGTTAGAAACAAGAAGAGCTTTTACAGTGCCTTGCCTTCCAGATAAGGAGATTTAATTACATTATTCCCGTGGACTGTTTAAACTTTTCATGATGAACTAAGGGAGGCAGAATTTACATCTTCCTTAAAAGCAGTTTTATAAACAGATTTCCTAGATTTTAATGTAGGTTTATTTAAGCATCTGAACATCGACAAATCCAGAGCCCAGTTAACATCATTTGTGGTTTCAGCATGTTTAGTGTGTATATTTCATATCTTACATCTGATGAAGAAAGCAAGTGTGCCCTATTGCACCAACATCCCAGGGATCACCAGGATTTGCTAAGCCAGTGCTCTCACCGGCAGTTTGCCAGGAACCACTTTGGAGATGGCTGCAGCTTCCCCCTTTTATACACATGGGAGGCCTCCAAAAACACTTCATGCCTCAGCTTGCAGTACTCCACCTCGGAGACGACCTATTGGCTTGATGCAGAGTATTGCAACCAGGACCTGCAAGTCCAGAAGCCTCCTCTTCCTTCTGATGGAAAAGTGCAGACTTAGGGTGTACTGTAGGCACACCTTAACCACCCCACCTTGAGGACATGATTAGCAGTAGCTATCACAAGTTATCTACCTCTGCCAGTGCAGGGTTTTGTCAAACCATACCAAACAGGTCAGACTTGTTTCAGTAAAGACTGCTCTGTCCCAGGGATCTAGAGCTCAGTCCACAGAGGATTCTCATACTGCTCCTTAACAATGGGGGAATGAAACAGGGAAGAAACAGGAGGACAGGTTACTTTTCCAGCACCAAGTTCAATCATGATTACCCTCTTATTTAGCACAAGAGGTGTAACAGGAACTGACAGCTGCTAAAGTGAGAAGGGCAACAGGAAAAAGAAAATCAAGAAGGTCTGTACTTTGTGTTCCTAAAAAACATTTGGCAACACATCTAACAACTTAAGGGGGGGGGGGGGGGGGG
>VXAA01000599.1:172255-189474 GCA_013399115.1 Anseranas semipalmata
GCAGAGGAAAACTGAGTATTCCTCTTTACTATGAACACCATCAACCCTGGGAGAGACCTTGACACACTGGTCAGTTTTATGTTTGCATTTGTTACATGACAGAATACCAGGAACTTAAAAGTATATTGAAAATTTTAAAAGCCAAGATCCTGAAGCAACTCAGTGCTTCTGGGAGAATAGATTAGGCAGTCCAACTGCTTTTTATCCAGATCTTCTCCCATTTGTACTATAACCATCCATTTCAGAACAGGCTAAAGCTCTGGAATTATTTCAGTTAGTGCCTCCAACACATCAGTTGGAGAAGGATGCTATGTGATCTACTCATCAGCACAAGTGACTTGAAACTGTTAAAATAGTGCAATCTCAAATGCACAGGTGGAGTTCAGGGGAAGGACCGATTCCTTCCCTAGGGGCACAGGACAGCATGTCAAGTGCAAGGGGGAAAGACTTAGTAACCAAATATCCTGTATCGAAGCTGATGTCTGAGATAAGTTTACCCCCCAAATCCTAATGCCAACATCTAGATACAAATCAGCTGCTTGTGTCCTATCCTACCCCCACTGCAGGGCCTCACTTACTGAATTGCTGAGTTGGAGGGGAACAGTACCAGGTGTCACAAAGACGGAGGTTCAGGAGGTTTCCTAGGCTCTTGATCATTGTTTGCAGGACACTGGACACTCTCAGTCCCTGACATGTATAATCCCCATTTGAGGCAATGCAGCAATCTCCATGTTTCCTTTTCTCCTCCGTTCAAAGGTCATTTCCTCTCATCAGCACCATCCACCTCACCCCACTTCCCATCCAGAAGAGCAGCAACACCTCTTACTCCCGCTGGCCCTTGCTCAGGAGCCATCTAACCTGTCTTGATCCTCATCCTGATCCCAAGCTTTCCCCATCCTGCATCTGAGGCGAGAGGCAGCCTCAGTCAGAGTCATGATTGTTCAGGGACTCCTTGGATAGTCTGACAGTGATTGGAGGGGAGGAAGGGGAGGATCTGGGAAAAAGGGGACTGGAATGGCCTTGTGTTTCCTTCTAGTTGGTCAGAGGTTTTTCTCCTTTTTTCAGGGGCTCAGGCTTGTTCTTTGTCTGCCCTCCACAGCCGCTCTTTGACTTCCAAGGGCAGCGTGTTGAACAAGTCCTCCTCTACCACAAGCCCACTACGTTTCAGCAGAGGACACTCTCCCAGCTCCACTGGCAGGCACTCCAAGCGGTTCCCCCGCAGCTCTATCTGCGATAGATTTGTCAGCTCTCCAACACGGGATGGGAGTGACTGCAGCACATTGTTCCCCAGGTTCAAGGTTCTCAGCTTCCTGCACTGGAACAGCTCTGGTGGGAGACTCTCAATCTGAAGAGGAAAAAAAAAAAAGTCGATCACAGGCAAAGTCACCAGCAAACAGGACACATGCTCATAACGGACAAAAACCCACACAATGTTTCAGGCTTTACAGAGTTTTCAGTCATCCACTTCTCCCTTAAATGAGCTCCTGTTTTCCACCATAAGGACTGTTCCCAAAGAGTCACTACACCATAAGACTTCCCAACACAGTTCTCCCATCGGCCACGTCTTTTCCAGCTCCTCTCAGAGCACTGCCCTGCCAGCAGGCCTCACAACTGTTTGGCACTTCACTTGGAAATGTTGCAAGGACTTTCTCAGCTCCTAAGTACAGGCTTTTTTTTTTGGGGGGGGGGGAAGCAGTGCTACAAAACATGAAGCCACCAACTGTTAGGTTTCCCACCACCACCTTCAATTCCCTAATTTAATAAGACTTATTTCTATTAGAAATTCACTGGAAGGAGGACTAAGAAAAAAGTACAGCTAAGATTTAACAAATGCTAGGCCAGGAATTAAATACACCAATTCAGTATTCTCCCCTTAAAGTCTCATCATGAAGACAATTATTTGCCTTTAAATGCAACCATGCCTTTTTTATAACTTGAATTATTCATGGTATGGCTAAATTGGACTGTAATCAATTCTAGTGAGATCAAGTCCAATGAAAAGCTGAGATGAGACAAGACCAATTAAATACAGTTAAATTCAGCCATTGTCATTGGTACTGTCAAGTGTTATGCAAACAGCAACCTGCAATCAAATGATCACAGACTCTTGAAAATAATACAGTTATTTAAGGGACAAGTATTGGTTTAGTAAGGAAGCTGTGTGCTATAACATGGCCTGCTTCCCAGCATGGTACACTGGTACCAGCCAACTCCAGGAGTACCTATTTGTTAAGACTGCTGAGCTAAGACAGGACATTTGAGGTAACTCCTGGCCTTGGGAAATGCCAGCCTACCAGCTCTTGTGTTTCTTGCTGTCACTGTTCACCTGTAAGTAACTGGGCTGTCTCAGAGCCCCAGGGTAAATGTGGCCTTACCCAGGCACCTGCAAGGGATATTAGCAGCTTAGCTGTTTCTCTAGTCCTCACCACCTTCTGCTTCAGAACACACTGGAACGAAGGCTGCTCCAGCTTTCCTGTTGCATTAGTATCTTTGCAGAGAAAAATGGGTGGTGCCACATTTTGATACAGAAAATGGAGCTGCCTCCAACTCCTTTTTCTCCAGGAGAGGTTCCACCCCAAGACTGCAGAGGATACACTGCAGATTAACTCTCAGGAAGCTGCGTTAGCAAGGTTGCCAGAAGACAAACGGTACAGAATTATCTGAGTTATGAACAGCAGCTTAGGAGTTGTTAAAAACTTCCTCCCCTTTGCTTAACACCATCCTCAGAAGCTGCTCCTATTAGCCACACTCACCCTGAGAAAATATTTTGGCTTTTAACCTAACATGAAGCGATGCATGCATACCACGAAGTTCACCAGAGCTTAAGCCATCCATACGGACTGATGCACAGACACCCAGCCCATCAGTGCTGGGAAAACTGAGTAAGCAGCTATTAAACTGGGACAGCTGAGTGGCTGCTGTTTGCTGTTATTCTTCAGTGGCACAAAACAGGCTTGAACTTTCAGACACTAACCGGAAAATGCCAGCTGGAGTTTTAGAAACCCTGTGTAATACTGAACTGCATTAGAAATTAAAAACTTGATCTGAGAACACTTGCCTTGCAAAAGCCATACGATCCCAGAGCTGCTCCGTTTGCCTCTCTCAGGCAATTTGAGAGTGTTCAGTTACGGACACATCTGGCCAGTAGCAGTAAGGGTCTCAATACATGGCAGTGAAAACTAGGACTGCTCCAGGACAGTTCTGCTGCATATTCCCAGAAGAACCCAGAAGCCACTGATCAGATCTGTCTGTACTTTGTACAGTTCTGTTAGAGCCTTTTGCAACTTCAGCAAACAGAGTGAATGAAAGCCTCAACAAGTCTTTCAGCTCAACACATCAGTCTGTGTGGTCACAGGTTGATCTTTGTGATACCTGGTAAATGGAGTCTCCTTAATCCCTGGTAAATGGAGTCTCCTTAATCCCAAACACAGGAACAAAGATGCAAGAAAACCCATGGGTACATTTTGCTTTAAGCAATTAAACTCCTTCCAACACAAGGGTAATTAGGCAGCACAGCACACTTAGTCATCCCTTCTAACCTGCTTCGTGCTTAGACTTCGACAGTTAGGACTTAGACTTAACCCACCTGGGATTGCATGAGACAACACGCGGGCATCATACCGAGGCATAGCAAGGTGCCACCACGTTTCCTACCCTCAACAGCAAGGAATTGCCAGTTCCCACTTTCACATCTGACTGCCAATTGATGAACCTGGTTCAGTTCACTCCCCTGAGTAAGCCCATTGCAGAAGACAGTTTTACTCTCTCCAAAGTCACCTTTGTGGAACAAGACGATGTATTTTAAGTGTGGCAACTTGAGAACCATTTCTCTCAAGTCTGTCTACATACAGCTTCACACAAATGTATGTTACAGGACTGAACTATAGAGCATCCCCCAGAAATGAGCAGTACTGTATCTAAAGTTGAGCCACACACATGCACACCCTAGATGGCTGCTGTCATAGTGTACATACATGGCTTAAGTGTACTAAATTAACACTACAGTTTCTCAGACCTTCATTTTAAGCCCAATGCTGATGTCAACCTGGAGAATACAAGCTTCCAACCGCAGAGAAACAACTAAAACATGATTTAATCAAACAGCCTACAACTGCCACTTAAAACTCTTTTACCCTAAGAGAAGAAATGCTACAAAACAAGAGCTGTTCAGAGAAAGAACTGCCCCTGGAGTTATTTGCCTTAGATAGAACCCTTGGAGAGAAACAAAAGCTTGAGAGTTTAAACAGAACGGCCGTGCCAGGAGTATTTCACACCCCACTGTAGCATGTTTAATCAGACAGGTAATAGAAGTACCCAAGCTACTTCTACTCGCACAGGGAACGCTCAGGTTCTCTCTCACTTACCCTGTTGGCTGTCACAGCTAGGTTCTGCAGATTTTGAAGAAGTCCTATGTCTGGCGGTATGGAAGTCAAGTTGTTGTGGCTGAGATCCAAATACCGAAGTTTTCGGCAATAGAAGAGCTGGGTAGGGATCTTTTCTATCTTGTTACGATTCAGGTAAAGGCGCTCTAAATTGGTGAGGTTGCCTATTTGCATGGGGATGTAGGCAATGTGGTTGTACCACAATTTAAGGCAAGTGAGACGATGTAAGTGCTGGAAGCTGATGATTTCCTCAATGGTCTTGAGGTTATTGTCCTTCAGGTCTATCTCCTGCAGGTTGTGGAGGCTAAAGATAGAGTGAGGAATGCGTTCTAAGTCACAACGAATCAGCTCCAGCTCTGTCAGGTTGACCATTTTCTTAAGGCTGTTGAGAACAATGAGCTTGGTGCCCTCATTGTTGATGGAAAGTTTCTGAAGATGCACACCAACATCCGTCACCACCTGTGGCAGCTTGGTGAGGTTACTCTTCAACCTCAACACCTTTAGCCTCTTCAGCTCCCTCAATCCATCTATTACAATGTACCGGTTGTTCTCAGCACTCAGATTCCCTGTCAGATGAAGCTCCTCTAGTGTCTTCAGGCTATAAATCCAAAGAGGAATCTCCTTGATGTCTGTGAACTTGATGTGGAGAGATTTCAAGTTCTCCCTCAAGAAGGCAAGGGCTGGAGCCTCAATTTTGGCAGCGGTGTGGTAGAGCCATAGTTCCTTAAGGCTGGTGAGCTGAGCAATGCTTGGGGGAATAGTGACATCAGGGATAAGCTCCAGCTTCAAGACCTCCAACTCAATGAGGTCGAAGACCGTGTCAGGAATGCCACTCAACATGAACAGATGCAGTTCCAGCTTATCCTGGGAGTTCTTGGTGATCCTCTGGCGCAGCTTCTCCAAAGTCCACTCATTGTTGAGGTTCAGCTGCCGCAGTTTGTTCTCACTCACCTCTGACAGAAAGACAGCAAAGCGCTTTGAATACAGGGGGTCATACTGATCAATCAGATGGAGCATAAAAGCAAAGTCATTTTTCACATCAGGAATGTCACTGTAACTGCTCTCCTCCCGGATAGACTCAAATGAGTATTTCTTAAGTGATCGCCTCAGCATCCACCAAAGCGTGTACATGCAGATCAAGCCATAGACTATCACCAAACTGATGTAGAAAGATGCCAAGATTTTGAAGAGAGTGGCCAAAGGATGAGCACAGCGATACATCCTGTAGCCAGTCAAGCTCTCAATGTCCACTTTACAGTCAACATCAAATGTTATGTTGTTGACATAGTAAACAGTATAGCAGATGATCAGAATGAACTTGATTACTTTGATGATGGTCTGTCTCATGTACAGGCGATACACTATATCTCCCTCTTCCACATGCGTACGGAACTTTTTCACTTTTTCAAAGAGTGCTTTGGCCTGTTCACCTTCCTTTTTGTCCAAGACACCCGTCTCAGACCGGTCCACAATCCCTTGCTCAATTCGAGACTTTGTTCTCTGCAGCATGGGAACAGTGGCTTCCACATCCTCACTGACTGTGGAGGATTTCTTGTCCATGGAGCCATTCATTTTCCCAAATGCTGGCTTGGTATCACTCTCTTCCACCACCGTCTCAGATAACGCCCTCGTTGTCCATGGAGAGTCAAAACACTTGAGCAAAATAGACACAAAATGCTCCAGCTTGGAGCTGGTCCTTGGGAATTTGAACCAGAAGTTGCTACAAGCCAGGAAGATGAGAGTATGTAGCAGCACCAGATAAGGAAAATACTTGGCAAACCAGTGAAGGCGGTTTTCATAACACACCGCATCCACATAGTTATACTGGTGCCGGTCCAAATCGTATCGGATCCCTGTAGGCCCTGTATCAGTAGAGGGAACAAGACTAGAGTTATAGTAGGTACGCTCTGGGGTTGCTGCTGTCCAGCCTCTGACGGAGTCATTGCAAGAGTCTTTGGTAATCCATTTACAGGGCAAACAAATCATTTTGTCCTGGGTGACCTGAAGTGTCCCTCCAAACACTGCTATCATCAGCATTACTATGGAAATGTAGTCTGTGAAGACGTCCCACCATGGCTTCAGGATGCGGTATGCTGGCTGAGTGTCAGCAAAGTATCGCAATTCAGTAACTGGAATCATGATTCACCTGAAAGGAAAACAGAAGCAGGCATTACTAACTTAAAGTCTTTTGTTCTGCTTTTCTCAAGGGTATCAGGAAACTCACATTTTAAGTGCTGGCACAGCAAGACTGGAATTAGTTGAGTCCCAGTGTGAAGTCACTTGGATACAAATGAATGAGGCTACATCTGAGTAATTTGCTACAGCTGAGTCTGTGAAGTTATTTTGTTGTTTTCCATGACAGATGAGTTGTCACAAGCCATCAGAACTGGTACTTGTCATTAGGAGTCTGTTGGTAAGAAATTCACAGCTCCCAGGACTCACCTAAACTACATTGCTGGACCAGTATTTGGAAGTTTGCAGTTTTACCTACGGATTTTATTTAGGGATGAAGGAATTTGCCAGCATTGTTAGAAGAGAAAATCCACACACAGAGCACAGTTGTCATGAATTTGTTACTCTTTTACAGAGCTAAAAGATAATTCTACATTGAGTGGCTCTCAAACAGCAAGGGCAAGGAAGAGGATTTAAATGCATCGTAGTTATACTCCCTAGAGCCACTTCACTGATGCAACTCAACACATTTGATCAAGAAAGACGGAAAAGAGAACAAAAAGTTGCCTGATATTATGCCTTTTCCTTCCATGCAAGTTTTGGCTTTCCCCTTTGCATCAACTCTACAAGGAAAACTTAATTACTTGCCCTCTGATAGGTTCAGTACTGGAATCCTGTAACAGCTGCTCTTTGTCTTATTCACATCAGAAGTAGAGGAAGGGGGAGACATACTTAAAATAAGAATTCACTTCCCTGACCAACCACTCCCACCTACAGTTCATCTCAGCTGGGATTTAAGTGTCGCAAAGGAAATCAAAAGGTTCTGGGAAGCAGAGACCTTATGGCAGTGCTTGTTCTGTCCTTCAGACTTCCAGAAGGAACTTCAAACACATTCCTCCTCAAGGCACTGAAAACCAGAAGCCTGACTGATGCATGGAACTGCAAGCTCACAAACTTTCCCCCATATCTGACAGGCAACACAAGTGAAGTTCACGAAATCATTGTAACTTGTTCCAATGACAAGCAGTGATGTCACATCACACTCGCTAGCAAAGTTCAGGAGCAGGACAAGCACAAATCTTTCGGTCATTTTGAGACTCCCACCAATTCTACTGTAATGGAGGAAGAGTAAAGGTTCAATCATGTTTCCTTGTAACACTCAGACAGTCCTGACAAGTCCTGGGGGACTGCGTGCTCAGTAGCAGGTTTTTATAAACCACTGCCTGGAGTCAAGCAGTGTGCCCATACCATCTGCTTTCGTAGACTTGAAGTTTGTATTTAAAATTAACTTCCAGCACAGAACTGCAAAGGAAGCCCCTCCTAACATGAACTCAAGCAGCACCACATTCCCCAGAGACACCAAACACAGAAAGCTATTCCCTGGTTTGCCACTTACAACAATAAATGGTAGAACGCCAACTTTGACTTAGTGCTACTTGGGATGGCTGCAAGCTGCTAGAGGTAGACTGAAAGGTGACAGCCGTCCCTGAAAAAGCATTTGCCCTTCTGCCCATCCAGTTCCAGTACTGTATTAGTGCACTACAAAAGACAGGCTGGGGTAACCCTACATACACCTTTTTCTGGAGGGGGGGGAATGCTGAGAAACAAAGTGGCAATATCTGTTTTAGAAGTTCATTGAGACGAGGCACAGCAGCAAATCACGAATTATCAACCAGTAAACTGGTTGATTTATTTTTTGTGTTAGGCTCCCACAACAGCAGGCCCTGAGAGCACAGTGCAGCAATTCATATAGGAACCAGGAAGTAAGTTCAGCTACTGGGGAGCGAGAGCCAGGGCAGGATGGCCGACATACTGCCGTACCATAAGGAAAAACAAACACAACAAGAACACACACGCCCTCCCCGTCACCCTCTGTATCCCTTCCACTGCAATCAGAGGGGAGCCCTGCACTTCTGCGGTCCAAGTGAGAGAAAGCCTGGAAAGCTTTGCAGAATGAGAACACCAAAAGCTACTGCAGTCATCTGCTGGAACAATTCACTTTGACATGGCTTGGCTTCTCAAATCCGTCTGTGCTTGCGGGAAAGCACAGCTTCTTTTCTACCAGACAGGGCAGCTCTGGGAGCCACACACCACCCTAAGGGCCCATAAAAGTCCAGTGGCAGTCTCCCAGCTAGTACGCAGCCTTCTTAAACACTCTTGCCAGGTGTGATGTAGAGCTTCTGTCGTGACTCCTTCCAAACTACATCTAAGAGGTAGCAAATGCTGCTGCACCACTCGCTGTTCTCCCATAGTGCTGAGTAGGACACTATTCCTCTTTTCCTCACAGGAACATGCAGTGAGAACACTGATGCTGTTCATTAAAGAACTGTTCCCTACTTAAACAACTCCTTACTCCTCCTACCCTACACCAAGGAAAAAAATATTTGTCTTTTTTCTCCTCTTGCCTAGAAACCACTTCTCCCCACAGATCCTTTCCTCTTCCCTCCTGTGCTTCACCACTCTTGGTAGGGAAGCTTTTGTCAGGCCCTTCATAGCTGTCCCTAGCGGGATTATGAAATACGGAAGATCTCTCTTCAGAAACTCTCTGAAGAGTTATGCCTTAACCATGAGACCAGAGTCTCATGGTTAAGGCATTTCCAGACTTGAGTTGTAGTGCTGGGTTGCTAGCTTTGCTCAAGCCAGGAAATACCTAAATTCTTCTTGCAACAAACTCACTCTGTGTTTACTATGATTTGTACCTCAAGAAAGCGAGGAAGGAAAGCAGCAAGAAATTAGGGCAACAGGCTCCCTAATTCTATTTACCGGTCACATGGGGTAGGAAATCTGCCTTTACATTGTGCAGTTACAAGACAGCTAACAAATCATCTGTTTGACTGTCCCATGATAGTCTATTATAGCTCAATATCAGCAATTAAACCCTGACACTGTGGAGCAGGAAATCCCCTGCCCTCCAGTAACAATGATAAGGTCACTGGAGGAAAAAAGAGGACATTCACAGCGAGTGCCCGCTCCTCCTGGCAGCTGTGGAGACTCTGTTCAAATCCCAGATGAAAAGCAATAAAACAAGGGGTCACTTTACAGAAGCTGGAGTTTCCCATGTCTTATCTAATCTTACAGCATCTGCAGTGAAGGGGAAAACTGACCACCAAAGACTTGAGAAAACAGAAGGAAAAGTTGCATCCCTCCTCACTCAGATTTCCCACGTATGCAACCCATTTCTAGTTCCTGAAAGACTGATGATTATTCTGCATTGAGAAGCAAATGTCATCTTTATTTTGTAGGCTCCATTTTGTAATCATTTTAGAACGCGATTCTTGTTGCAACACTCCCACCTGGATTAGGACAGGCTGTTTTGCTGCTGGGGTTGATGATGACAGCAGGCTAACTTCAAGAAGTCAGATTCTCAGGAGCCACCTCTGTCACCTGATGCTCCTGTGTACAGTAGGATTCCTCCCACAGGGGCTGTGGTTCAACCACCATACAGAAACCAAGCAGGAGGCTGCAACCCAGACTCTCTCACCAAGCACACGGGCAGCAGAACAGAGCGATTTAGAAGGAGAATATCATTCTGGCTTAAGACTAGGAACAATCCTCACATGAAGACAGCTGGCCAAAATAGAAGTTACCTCCCTCATGACCAAGACCAGACCGAGTTCCACAGGAACAGCAGGCAGACTGCAGATTTCAAGCCTCTGCTCCCTTCAGGAGTTGAACTCCGGTGTGCTTTGTCAGCAGTAAAGTGTTTACTGAGAAAAAGCTTCATTTGCTAAGTCACTTCTGTCATGTAGCCTCACCGAAGGCTGAGCACAGAACACATGAACTGAGTGCGACAGGCAGAGAGGGAGATGTGCAAGCAGTTTGCTGCAGAGGCCAATCCAGAGAGCAGACCATGACATTTCAGCCCCCATGTTATGTAGCTACAGTTGTGCAAGGCAGTCTCAGCTGTTTTCACGGTGCTTCAGAGAGTCCCACCAACTTCAGTATGTAGTAAAGGAGTTTATGGGCAGGAACAGTCTTAACTGGGAAAGAAGTACTGTATCAGAGCAGGCTTGGAGAAGAAAGTTCTGAGATCCTTCATATATACCTTAAGTTACAGACCTTCCCAGTTGGAGCTCAGAAACAGACAATTGCTCACAATGGAGTTAACTCCACCACATGGAAGACTGATACTGAGATTTTGAAAGAGTGCTTTATGCAAGTTTTAAGGTTGATTTCATTAAACTTGCATGAGCCAATAGGTAGGAACATCTATGCCTCAAGCCCTGACAACTTATCAGAAGTATAAGGAAGTAAGTTTTCCAAAGGTATAATTAAATAGGCAGGCTTTAGGTATTGCACATTGAGGACAAAAAAATCTTACAAGTGTGTATCTGTCTCAAAGGTGTTTCAGCTTTCACATTCCACAGTGCTTTACTACCTACCACGCAACTCCCTGAGCAGTCCCTCCCTCCACACTTGGGAAATGATTTTACCTTTGAGGGTTTCAGCTGCACCAAAGCAGCACTGCTTTGAGCACTACAATGCATATCCAGTGTAGAACACCCCAGAGCAGTCTGCAGCAGCAACATCCGAGACCATCCAGGGAAAGACCTGTATGCTAAAGCCTCACTGTCATACAGCAGGATTACGGTATATCTATCAATCCAGCCCATACGTATACTCTCTTGAAGTCTCTGCAATGCACACATTCCATATTTAGATACTACATATCTCTTCAGTGCCTGCAGGTTTACCAGGATCCAAATCTGCATCCCACCACGGAAAGAAGGGCAGAGCCCACTCAGTACGAACAAGCCAGGCTAGCACGGCCATCCCTGCATCAGCCTGCTGGGCACCTACCCACCACGTGCAGCACAGGCTCATTGTTAATGCTGAGCAGGCCGATACAACAGAAGAAATGGCAGGTTCAGACTTACATAACCAGCCTGCCAAAACTACCCAGACTTCAACCAACCATGAGCACCACCGAGGACTAATCCTATGTTTTACTAGGCACACCTGGAGGAGAGAGATAATCGCCCATCTTAGAAAAACAGGGACATTGAGTATACCACACCTAAATAGTAAAATCATTCAGAAACAAGATTAAACTTATCCAGCTGACAAAGACCTCATATAGCAGCATATACCTTACCCGATAAAGACCAATAGAGCCAAGAGCATGAATCCTTTCCACAAGCCTCAGGACCCCTGTGATATTTAACAAGTACAAGGCATTAACAGAGCAACTGCTGCAGGAGCACAAGCATCCTCTCCTTTGGACAATTCCTTTATCCAAAGGGGGAAAAAAAAAAAAAAAAATCAACCAACCTACACAAATGAAGACAGACTTACTGTTGACAGGCACCTGGCTGAGCTGCGCTTCAAATCCCTGCCTACAGCTGCTGACCAGCGAATCCAGCTAGGGACAAAGTGAACAGAAACAACATCGCTGTTCAGTTTCACTGGCTAGGTTTGTCAGCTTGACTCATCATTTGCTGAATACCTTATCCAGCCTCCTCTTCCTTTCTTCCTTCTGTTACTAATGGAGATACTGGCAAAACAGGTCAATGTGCAAGATCTCATGACATGCCCAAGAATTTCCTAAATGCCCATCCCTTACTTCCAGGACCTCCCTGAAATCAGGGAAGTCCTTAACTTTAGTGGGATGCAGCTTCCAAGTGAGGCAATTTCATAATACAAATTCAGATAAGTAGACAAGGATGCACTGTACGTTGGACACTTGCAATTCTTTAGTTTGTACTACACATTGTCAATTCTCAGTGGCTTTCCTTCTAAGTCTTAGACTGCAAAGCAGCAGTCAAGCACTGCTGACAGAATTTCTTACCTCTCAGAAGCCCAGAAAACCAGGGAGTTGTTCATCTGCTGACAGCATCAGAGGTAGATAAGGGAAAAAACGTTGATGCTCTTAAGACTATAGCCCTGATCATTGACGAGCTATAACATGTTATAATAAGCTTTCAACACAGCAGAATTTCCCTCCCCAGCATGCTGCCACCTGAAATCCTAAAGAAGGGCAGGACACAGAGCTCTTTGTTCAAACACCGGGAAATGTAAAGAGATTTGCAAGTCAGAAATAGGAATGGCAATTTGTGTCTCCTCCCCCATGTTTATTAGAATTAAAAGAAAAAAAAAAAGGAGGCTAAAACAGAGCTACTTTCATGTGCCCCTCAGGAAACCTTCCAAGCACAGGGACAGCCATGTGATAACTGGAAAAGTCCAAGACATGAGATGGAATGAGACTCAAGCGATTTTGTCCTTCGCTGTTTATAGAAGTAAACAACGAGGAAGCCAGATGCCAGAGTCCTGAACAACAAACTATGATCCTTACATCTGGTCCTTTCCGCAATAAAAACATCCCTCCTGAGGGACGAAACGACTTCTGAGCTAGAGAAGCGAACGTGAAGTTTACAGGGTCATGCACGCATCGCTCAGACTAGCAGGTAGAACAGTGGAACAGCAGCTGCCAGCACTTACATTCTTCGCTTGTTGGAACAGCCAGCAAACTCGATGCTGAGAGCGAAGTAGGTAGGTTTTCATGTAGCCATCCACCAGCTGTATGCAACATGCAGCCCCACCCAAGCCAATGGATACAGAAGGATGAAACCAATTGACTGTGTAACACCTTTACTGAAACTCATGAAAAAATAACCCACCTACACTACAGATAGCACTATCATCTGTATAGCTGCCTCTTAATTGACTCTTCTGTCAGACGCAAGACAGACATTCTTCTCCTAAGCCTAGTACAACAGCTCCTGTTTACCATCACACAAGCAAGCCTGTCCTAACATGCACAGGGAAGAACATCTGCACAATCAGAACAATCCATGCTGGAGACCTGGGTTGGCCTGCCCCATTTTCTGTCTTTTGAGAGCATTTTGTCCCAGCCGCACAGAAGTGAACATACTCCGAAGTTACCAGCATCACTGACACTTGGAGCAGGGACCACATGTCAGTGTGATACAGCTATGGAAATTTCAGTGCTGCCAGATGCCTTGCTACAGTGATGCGAACCAGAGAAAAATGTCTGTGTCAGCTTATACATTATAAATGTACATGGTCACAGGCTTGCTATCCAAAATTAATTTTCTCTTTGCCATAGAGAAGATGCTTCAAGGACAGGGCACTGGAGCTTGTCCTGGAAAAAATACAACAGCCTTATTCCAACAGGACACTACAAAACACTCTATTGTACTGACAAATGCAAGTGATTGAATTAATTGTTAGTAACTACTTAAGATTAAAAAACAGACAGCAACAGCATTAACTTGGAACAACCTGAACAGCTTCAAGCAGCCCCTCAGCTGCAGTAGAAGTCTATTCAGCATTTAACTGCAGCATTAGAGTGATACGAAAAAAGGTAAACAACTGTTTTCAGCTAAAGACAGAAATGGCGGGCAGAGCAGAGCTTTGACATATCTAACAAGAGATTAAGAAATCAAGACGCTAGATTCAAAGCAAGCGAAAACTTTTACGCAAGGATAATCGTAATTGATTGTTGTCAGACTGACACAACATGCACAGATCTATTAGCTTGAAAACAGCTGTGGCAACACCCAGAGAGATGAACCAAAGATGAAAGATGATTTAGACAGGAGCAAAATAAGACATCAGCTATCAGCACAATAATATTTAGCCCCAGTCTGACAAAAGAAAAGGAATAGGTGCATATTCACCTACTTACCCCCGACCCTACAGAACTTGCCTTCAGGACCATGAGCTTCAAAACAGTGACTACAATTTTGAGCTCAGAACATTTTGACTGTATTAGTTGATTGATAAGGGATAGGCCATCTAAGCTTTGGTCACAGAGAGCTGGTAAAGCCACAACTCTAAAGCAGAACCTATCAACTAGTCCAGTGAACAGCTTTACTGTGCACAAAGGTAGGCTGTAGCTAAAGAAGCGGCTTGCAAATTTGTCATAACAGAGGAGCTTTGTATTGCCAAGGTAATTCTATAGCGAACAATAACAATGCTCAGTACAGGAGGAGGAAGCGCTATTATTTCAGCAAGGAGGTCATGACTGAATGGCTTTTAGTTTCAAATGCAATTTGATAGCAGCAGGAGGGCCGTATATAACCCAGCTATATCAACTGTATCTCAAGTTGCAGTACAAAATACATGCATCACGTCAACAGTTTAAGGAAAAAGCTGCTTGGAAGATTTCAAGATGTCTTCAAACCGTGTAGACTGTTAAATACCTGTTCAGTAGTAGTGTGCATACCCTAAACTGAGGCTAGTTTTGAAAACACTTACTTGGAAAAAAGGCAGGGAGGAGGCTTGCTACACTGCAGCTAAGTATGTTCATAGTTAATCATTACCAAAACAATAGCTATGCATCCCCTTATGTTAAGGAGCGCCCCTCCCAAATTCATAAATCCTTCCCCTCCATGCTCCACCACCACTTGTATGACTTTGCTCCTCTGTTTTCCTACAGGCCAATTAAGTTCAATTTAACACTGGAAGTGAGTTTTGCTTCCCTTTTAAATACTCCACTGAACAAAATCCTCCTTCACAATGGGGAAGAATTATGTGAAGGCCTGTAATCAAGCCTGCTCTGATCACACAGCAGCAACACAATAACTTACAGTTGAATTCTGTGACTAAAAAAAAAAAAAGTTGGAGCACCCTAAGCCACAGACTATCTTTCTGAATGTCTGCAGCATTTAGTGAATGCTTAGAGTTACTACATTCTAGTAAGTCATCACTGGAAGGCTTCAGGCACTCCACATTTCAAACATGGAAGCATTAGCTTTTAATACATGGCTTCTGGCGTATCTTAAGGAATTACTTACGCACATTGTCTTTGAATAAAGCTAGGGTTTCCAAATACCATGAGAGGATCAGTAAAAAAAACCAAACCAGTGAAATGCCAGAACACTAACCAGAACGCTAGATAAGTCTCAGGGATGCTTCTTTTCTGGAAACAACATAGCGCACCTCTCAATTGCTTGGAATACGAACAATCTGGACTGCATCTCATAGAATGGTTTGGGTTGGAAGGGACCTTAAAGGTCATCTAGTTCCAACCCCCTGCCATGGGCAGGGACACCTTCCACTAGACCAGATTGCCCAAAGCCCCATCCATCCCGACCTTAAACACTTCCAGGGATGGGGCATGCACAACTTCTCTGGGCAACCTGTGCCACTGCCTCACAGTAAAGAATTTCTTCCCAATACCTAACCTGAATCTACCCTCTTTTAGTTTAAAACCATTACCCCTTGTCCTGTCACTACATTCCCCGACAGAGTCCCCCCCCAGCTTTCCTGCAGGCCCCCTTTAGGTACTCATCTTGCAGATAAGCAGACAACTCTACAATACCTTTCATCACTATCCTAGTGGAAAACCAAGCAGGCAGAGTTTCCTGCAACTAGTCCCTGCCACTGCCTAATTGACACGTGGGTGACAAGACAGTGTGCACTCCTTAGTCAGCGGTGAAAAACTGTCTAGAAGATGCCTATACAGCAATACAAATCTCACCCTGCAAGAAACAGAACATCTACCAAACTGAACAGAGAGCATACAGCTTTCAAATACTTACTGTTTAATACAAGGAGAAGTCAGGGTTTATGTGGCCAGGAGTTACATGTATGGGTAGATGTAACTGTTAAGTTCTACTTTGGACAATCCTCGGTTCCTTTACTTGTTTTTCATCTTCAAGCTAAGGGCTCACAGATTTAATAAGCATACCGCTACTCTCCCCACATTATCCTCTGATCCACCACCTCTTTGCTCTTTATCAGTTATCTCATCACTGCCCTGTGCTTTGCAACTATATTTAAGTAGTATCCTAGTGAATTTCTTTTTGTCTTTACCACATCACTCAAGAGCTGGCCTGTAACCCTTACCCTGCAGCTGGGTTCTGCTATCTGCACTTCAATTCTCTGTGCTGGAAGTAGATGATGTTCCTGCGTGCTGGATCCTGAGCAGGTGCTGAAGCGTTGCATTCCCCACACGCCATGGGAACAGCTTCCCTGAAATTAAGCAGAGATTATCAGCAAAGAGGAGAGAATCAAGTTCACAGAGGTACCATGTTGTCTAAAAGCTTGGGAAAGGATGTCTAAGATGCAAGGAACAATTCAGAGGGTCAGTGGGAACCAGTAAGAGACACCCTGATACCTAGAAAGATGTTAAGACCTCTAAGAACTAAGTAAAATTGCAAGGAGGAAAGAATCTCCAACATCTGTTATTCCAGAAGTTATCAAAAAGCAGGTGTTGCATATCCAGCTAAAGGAGGTGCTCAATTCTATTATCACTAAACCTAAAGTGGTAGATAAATTACCCTCCTGGGAGAAAGGTCTAAGTTTTACACATGAGAAAAACAATTCATGGCTTTACTAACTTACTTTCTAGTCTGACAAGTTCAAAATTACTTTAAACATTACCATCAGGAATCTGAAAATGCAGATCGTCTCCCTTATGATTTTGGATTCAAGCAACTGTTCCCTTTCTTCTCAACCCATCTACCAACATGAATCTTTGAAAAGCAGCAGCAATTTAGCGCTATCAACAAGAATTACAACAGCTGTTTTTTTCTTGCTTCCTGCATGTCAGCATGGAGCATGGGAAAACAGACAAGGGAGCAATCCTAGGCTTTGAGATCTCTCTCAAGCACCCAGCCATGGAGGACTGCAGAACTTCAGAAAGCATTTGGTCAACAAGAGGTGAAAAAAAGCACTGGAAAAGGAAGGGACATCACC
>VXAA01000599.1:189493-204491 GCA_013399115.1 Anseranas semipalmata
AAAAAAAAAAAAAAAAAAAAAAAAAAAAAAAAAAAAAAACCACGATGGTAAAGATGTTTAACCAAAACCACATTCCTCCTGATCCCAAAGTTAGCATTGGGGTTGACAGATTTTGAAGTGACCCACTCGTAATCAAAACTATTCTATTTTAGCTGTGCCAGACTGCTGCAAAGGAAACATTTAAAGGAGAGGACTCTCTGACCTTCCTTCCCCACCTCCTCTCGCCACCCTGGTCTCCTCTCAGGCGACGGCCTCAGCACCAGCCCACAACCAGAACACCTACGTACCACATTCACGCTGCCCGCGCATCAACCCCACCTGCCCGCAAACCCGCCGCACCACCTCAGATTTCGGGAAAAAGAAAAGACATCCGCTATGAAATACGACAGAAAGGAATTAAATCAAGATAACCCACCAGCTCCAACCCGCACCGCTGCCAGGGAGCGAGCACAGGACCTCTCCCGCTCGCCCAGGGGCTGGCAGGGGACAGCCACCGTTATCCTCACCCCCAGCCCCGGCTCCCAGCGGGCAGCCCCCCCCGTCTGTCAGCGCACGGACGGCGGGGACACGGAGGAAACGAATTACTGCCGAATTAGTCAGCAAATCCTCCCCGCCCGCCCGGGCGGTGCGCGGGGAGCAGCCCGGAGCTCGGGCCCCACCTGGCCGCTGCCCTCCCCTCAGAGCTGCCCCCCCTCAGGCGCCGCCGCCACCGCCGGACCCCCGCTCCCGCCCTGCCCGCCGCGGGGACACCGTCCCCCTGACGGCCGCCCCCTTCCCCCCGGGGGACACGGCCCNGCCCCACCCCGGAACTGACCTCACCCGCCCGGCATGGCGGCCACCAGCCCGTCCCGCCGCCTCCTCTAACAAGGAGAGAAGGCGGGCGCCGCCATGTTGGGAGCGGGCACGAGGGCAAGGGCACGCCGCCATCTTTATGCAGGGCGTGGCCGCCCGGGGTCGCGCGGCATTTATGGTGGCGGGGGGATAATGAGGAGAGGGAGAGGCGGGGGGGGGAGGGGAGGGGGCGGGCGCCATCTTGGTGCAGGGCAGCTCGCAAAATGGTGAGAGTCTTAAAGGGGCAGCCCCAATTCTGGCCTCAGCCCCGGACAGCTGAGGGGACCTGTGGGGGGCCGAGTGCCTTCACCTGCCGTGGCAGGACAGCTGTACTTTGGAGTCCAGAATTCCTTCTGGAAAAAAAAATAAAGAGATTTACCTCTTCATTACAGTTTATAGTGGATACAACTAGTATCAACATCAAGGCCGTTTAATAAGAGAGCAAAAATATTTTAAACAGCGTCATTTACCACTTGTTCTTTACAAACCAACCTATGGAAAAATTCTAAAGGGGAATATGTTGAAAACCCCACTCTTTTTCTCCAGTAACAGTTCACCAAACTAAGACCGCTAAAAACACAGCATTTGTTTCCTTGCTGCAGGAATAGCAACACTGTTGTGTTGTGAGGATATATCCACCAGCAGTTTTGTGGTACCTGAGAAAAGCAGACTGATCCACTAATGGTCATTTTAATTTGGCTGACTCATTGGAGGACACTGGACAGCATAATTTTTTTTAAATATTCATAAAGGATAGTTCAAAGGCATTCATTATAATTTCATCAGTGTACAAGGGGCAGTTCTGAGTGGTTAAGTGCAGCTAATTTTAACTTGTATACACCAATGATTGCTGCTATAGTAAAATAAGCGTATCTGTGGCTTTCTAGGAACATTATTGGTCTCAGCATCCTGCTGTAGCCATGGGCACAGGACCTGCACCAGAAGAGCTTTGGTCCCACATTCCAGAGGACAGTTTTGGAGACACTAACTAGTCCAGGACAACAGCTATATTTAAAAAAAAAAAAAGACATTAAGAAGGATTGTTCATGTTTAGATGCACTTAAAATATGCTTTCTGCTGTATTTCAAGGGGACATTAAGTTGAAGTTACATGTTACAGTTGAGCCAATATAAAGGCCAAATCCTGTCAGAGAGGATGGGAGCTCATACTCCTGCCCATGTCCTTTTCTCCTCATTCCCCTCTGCTCTGGCCCCTGCCCAGGTCTCTTCTTCCTTGCTGTGGTTTTAGCATTCACACTCTGCCCTGGGCCCATTCAGCTCACAAACCTGACAGAAAACTGCCTATTTTTTTACCAGGATGGCTTTCTGCTAGTTTAGCATGTCTAGTGAGCTCAGCTCGGGGTCAAACAACAACCCTAGACTAGGGCAGCAGGAGGGATTGAGATGTAAGATTGTTTCGGGATGTGTTGTGAAATCCTTACCAGAGCAAACACAAGCTTTCCTTCCAGTTTGTTTCAGTGTTTGAGTTAAACAGAAGTTTAGCAAACAAAGAGTTTGCGTCTGCCTGCACAGAAATTCCCTCCCACTTAGTCACCGCAGTGATGCTGTGAGCCTGGCGGCGGGATGTTGGGAACCTTTGCACAGCGGACGTCAGCTGCTTCCTTCCCTGTGCCTCACTTTTTCCTACTGCAAGAGGGAGACCGTAATTACTCAGGAGAGCTACATGACCTGATTCATCGGTGCATGTAATGCCCTGTCACAAAAGGAAAAGGGAAGCCGAGAGAAGATAATTTGCTCTCTACGCCTCTCTTGTCACCTCTCACACACCTGATGGAGAGTTGGGCTCCTGCATCCATGCTGAAATCCCCCTTTGAGGCTGGTATCTGTCTCCCTGACCATCCACAGCCCAGGAGCTGGATGATGCTGCAGAGTCCTGCTTTAGGTTGTATCACAGGCCGTTGGTCATTATCCTCTGATAAACTTAATGAAGATGCCTTCACCTTCTGTATTTGTAATCAATTCTCTTCTCTAACAGCATTATCCTGCAGGGTGAAATTTTTGAAAGTGCCCAACTGACTTAAAAAAATCATATTTCAAAATGACTGAGACCTTCACTCGAAGAGAAATTCACTGCCATTGCCATGCCAAAGTAATTATAGCCATACCACACTAATTATCCTGTTACAGGTACAAGCCTCCATCTGAACAATAAGCTGGGATATTTTCCCGGGTGGCCAAGATCCTCTGGCTCCAAGCCACTGGTAGGAAGGCACCGGTTCCCAAAAGCCCTCTCCTCCCTCATCCTGGTGCTTCAGAGAGTGACCCGAGATCTCCTTTTCCCCGGTACGATCTTCCCCATCCGAGTGTTGTAGCTACTGGTGCCTTCCTGCAGCCTCCCAGACTCCTCCCAGGAAGTCCCAGCTGCAGATGAAGCATTTTGGCACACGGAGAGGCCGGCATGTGTGTGAGGGCAGCCTGGGCGGTCGTGCCGGACTTTCGCAGCGTAATGCAACGCGGCCCAGCTTGACGTAAGTTGTTTTTACCCCCCCGCCACCACCCCTGCTGAGGGCTGCCCCGCGCCAACGCGTGTGCGCTCGCTGGCTGCTTCTGCTGCATCCGCCCATGCTCCCGCTGTGCCGTTGCACCCCACAGCAAGGTGGGTGCAGGGGGACCCTTGGCCCCCAAAGCCCTTTGGGTGCACCCGCGAGCAGCCAGGCTGGCCGGCACTGCGGAGGCGCCTGGGCAGCACCAGGACGGAGGAGACTGCCGGTGAGTGACCGGTCCCTGCGGTGACCTTTTGGCTGCCGCCTCCAAAATCCTCAGAGTGCTCCGTCCCGCGGGCCCTGCTCCTTGCAGGGAGCGCAGGTACGGCACGGCCTGAAAATTCAGCCGGGGGAGAGGCTCCCTGAGCCTTTCCCAGGGTTTTTGACTCTCCGGTGACAGACCACACTGCAAAACATTGCCTGGGGCTGGGGAGGCGAGGCAGAGTCCCCTGCCCTAGCCCCAGCGCTCCCACCAGGAGCAGCACCCCAAGCCCAGCACTGCCTCTAGCTTCTTGCAGGAGCCTTGTGCACACCTCTTGGGCACGCTCCACGGTTTGGTGTAAGCCAATGAAGCCCTTTTTACTGCCACACTTTCATTTTGTCACCTGCGGGGTTAGTCCTCACAGTCTGGCACTCGCTTTACACCCCATAGCAGTATCCCCCCCCCCATTCCAGCACCCATCCCCTGCACAGGGATGGGGCAGGTATTTCACAGTCCTGACCAATATGATGCTGTGGGCTCCATTTTCCATAAATCATGCTCTTTTTTTCTCACCTGGGCAAAGATGTAAAACTGGCTGGCAGCTGCTTTGCACTTGTGTTAGAAATAACACAAAATGCAAAGAGGGGACTCGCACCCTGCATGTAAGGATAGAGAGCGCATCTAGAAGTACTGAGAACCTACCTGTGGGCTGGCCAGCTTCAAACCTGCTTTAATTTTTTTGCAGCCTGGTGAATTAATCTGTAGCTGATGAAAATAAAGGTGCATGCATCCTCAAGACTCACCCCTTTTATCTAAAGTGCTATTTTAGCTTAAATACCACGTGCTTTGGCAAGGCTGTAGACTAGTTGAGGGGACCTGAGGTGAAGAAACAGGCTGCATCAGGCACAGAAATTGATTTGTTTGGGGCCTTAAAGGAAACCTAAACATCAAAATCCATAACAAGATAAACCCCTAAGGCCCCTTGTTTCCCTTGCCAGCCCCAAGAGGCAGGGTGCCCAAGCACTGCAGCCAAGCCACAGCCCCATCAGTGAGGAAGGTGAAGGGGAGGAAGGGCAGAGGCTGGAGACACCGGGAATCAAGGAAAGCGGACGGGAAGGTGATGATGGACACCCAATTCCCAGAGGATGCCCCCTCACTGGTGTCTGAACCACTCAACCAGTGCAAAGGAAAGCGAAGGGAGTGTGGAACTGGGGGGGGGAGAGGAGGCAGAAGCTGCAGCTGCCCTTGTGATCCTGCTTTCATGTGTGTCATAGGCACAAAGTGCAGTCCCAGCCCTGTTTGACATTGCAGTGACAACACACAAAGTGTCCAGGCTGCCTTTTCCTGTCTAGGGTGCAGTAACCACAGCTTTGGGTCTGACCTGTGTTGCGTCCCCAGGTATACGGAGCCTTTGCTTTGTGCCTGCAGCTGTGGAGCAATTTTCTCATCCCTCTGCTTTGTGTCTGGCGGAAATGCAGGTCCGTGCCCATAGGAGTGAGACAGCAGGAGCCGTGGCATGCTCAGGAGAGCAGGACCGTCTCTGCGTCACTTCTTGCTGGAGAGGAATTGCGGCTCTGGATATAGCTCATACTCCAGCGAGGTATTGAATGCCCAGCACGACTGCGTCTGGCCTGCAGCCTGCTCCCTGGCTCAGGCTGCAGCGGTGTGGAGCCGGGGGAGCGAGCCTTGGCAGTGACAGTAGATAGGACACGTCAGGAAAAGTCACCCTGATGCAATGTCCGCTGTACCCAATTATTTGCAGGTAGCCTGTTTAAAGGGAACATCTCACACAAGCAAGAGAATACTCTTAATACAGACAAAAGCTCATTGTTTGTGGGATTGCCTCATCTGAAGGTGTCTTCTACTAAAGCCTCTTGGGTTGCAAAATACTTGGAAAATGAAATATCAGCATCCTCTTGGAGACAGAAACTTACAGAGCAAGGGAGTGACATGCAGTGGGGAATCAGTGGTAGAGGGCAGAGCATGGCTGTGGCTACTAAGCCTCCTGCATTTGCAAGCAGCTATCCTGTCTGACTGCCCGGCAAATTGCAACTGGAGGGACATCGTTTGGTTTGGGGAGCAGAACAGGCTGAAACAGATCTGGGGGCTGCATGGCCCTGAGCCCATGTTGCTCTCCAGCCCAGAGGGTAGCCACCCATGGCAGCATCATGCAGGCTGTGGATGGGACAGAGGGAAGTCAAGAGAATAAAGTATGTCATTTCCACTTCTGAAAGGGTTGGAGCAAGCAGGCCTTTCCTCAAAATTGGGAATTTCGAGGCTTATAGCACCTTGTTCCTTCTGACCCACTTTGCAGTGTTGTTACATTCTGTGAACTGTGGCCAGCAGAAGCCCCGCCACAAGAGGACAGCGCTGGAATTGTTAATGTTTAACCTCCAACCATCTTTTACTTCCAAAGCCACAAATCCTTCTACTCCCACCAAAACCAGCCCAAGTCTCAGGTCTTGCTGACCGTAATGCCCATGGGCTTGTGCAGAAAGAGCAAAGAAGGGGACTGGGGGAGATGCATGAGGCTCCCCTACACCCAGAGAGGCAACGACTCCTGCTTGCCCTTGGCCACCTGCCCGGCACCACAGGGGAGCGCAGAGTCCACCGGTTGCCCTCTGAAACACAGGGCTCCTTGCAATTATTTGCAAAAATCCCCAGCGAGGGCTGAAGCTGTATAAAAAAATCCAAAGTTGAAAACAATATTGTTGGGGCACTTCTCAAACGCTGGTGCAGCCTTGTAGGAAGGGCAGCAGCAAGCAGGTAAGTGGGGAGTTACCACTGGGAGGGACCCCGTATCCCCCCTCATCCCGGCACAGCAGAGCACAGACTCTGTCCCTGCACATCCCAGCTCTGCATCTCACCTCTCGGCTGCTCTCACATGCCCTCCTCGTCCCCGTTTGCGTGTGTTTTGCTTGCTGGGGGGATGATCATTTTCTTGGCTTGTTGATTCACAGATGCCCTCCTTGTGTCCCCATGCAGGCTTTTCTTGGTGCATTGAGCATTGTTTGTATCCTGCTTCCAGTTCCCTCGCTGTCTGGTTGCCTTTTCTCCTGTGCTGCTAAGTTATTAAGTTCTGCCCCTGCTGCTTTTCGTCATCCTCGTGATAAATTCCCCATCAAGCACATCAGACTTTCTCCCGCTGTGCTCATCCAACAGGAAGGAGGATTTAGCTCTGCATGCTTCCTACCGTCCCTCTTCCAACCCCCCTAACCGCGATGCACGCGGATGTTAGACACCAGCCAGGCAAGCGGTACTTTGGCGTCTCCGTACGCCAGACTGACGTGTGTGCTGTGCTCCCTCCTGCCTGAGTTCAGCTGCTGCCTGGTTTTGCTGTGAACTTTGGGTGCAGAAACCAGCATTTAGTTTAGAATCTAGAGCAGCCATGGGCTCCAGCAGGATAAAGGGGCAAACACAACTTCTGCCACTCCTCAGGGCTGTGTGGAATAAATATGTTTGTTCCTTTAGAAAAAGGGGATATTTTGTGGCCTGTAGAGAACAAAGAGGTCCTTCTGATGGGGGAGAAGAGAAGCTGTGGAAGGCAAAAGCCTGATGTCTGGGGTTATTGGCCTGGCTGTTAGAGCCTGGCTGAGCTCATTTGACCCATGATTTATTCCAACTGCAAACAAGGTTTAAGGCATTGCTAGTGCCCCGGTGAGGGTACTCACCTCTTTCGTTCATCTGCTTTCTTGTTGAAACCTGTAAATGAAACATCTTCCTCTGCCAGCTCTCATCTGGCTGATCTCTCATAAAAAGTGTGCGAATCTCCTTCCAGAAGCCACTGCTTCAGCACTGCTGCTCTGGGGTCGGTCAGCAGAGGCGGCGAAGCCCCACGGGAGGGCACGCCTTCTGCTGGGGGCAACGCTCTGCGGAGGGCACATCCCCTTCGCACGTGGCCCCGCTGCCACTTGTGAAAGCTCCAAGCTCTCCTTCTCTCTCTTTGCAGGCAAAAATGTCAAGGCCAGTGCAAGCTCGGAGGCTGGAGGGAGTAGATAAGAATATCTGGTGAGTTAAGCTGCTACTGGGCAGCTCCTGGTTTACCCCAGTGGTAACTGTGGTTTTAGGCAGCCTAACATCAGACAGAAAACGCCGCGGCTGCGCAGCACAGAGCAGCACCCTCACTCGGCTGCTTTGCATTTGTTCAGGAAGCGCATTGGGGTAATTTTGTCCCAGGAGACTTTACAGCTGCATACCTGCTGCTCACACTTCGTGCTGCATCAGCCGTCCCGTGCCGTCCCGAGGGAAGGCGGTCGGTGGCACCTCATGGTGCGTTGCACCGCATCCCCCCTCTGCTCGAGCGACCCCAGCGGCACCCAAACCTGAGGTCGCAGCATGCTGGCTTCAGCCCGGCATCTGCTTCGAGCCCAGCCTAGGGCACTGCCAGCAGAGAGGCAGGCGAAGAGGTGCTGCTAGCTCTGCTCCCAGCCTGCCAGGCATGCTGTGGCATTGGGAATGCTGCATGCCTGAAGACGGGGTTTAAATGGGCTTTCCCCAAAGTCCTGCTGTGCCTAGCTTCAAGCTACAAACGGCCGATGAGCCATCTCGTGGGCGAGATGAGTGCTGAGTTCATCCTGTCTTTCCACCTGCAGAGGCCTTCACGGTGCCTGGTTGCTAATTTTTGTAGAACTGGCCTCAGCTTGAAAACCTGTGGGACCTCTCCTGCTCAGTCTGGTCTGATCAGAAGTGGTGTGCAGCTTCAGCCGTGACCACACACCCAGGCAGCACAGCTGCTGTGTCCTTCAAAAAAATTAAAACCCTTCCCAGTGCAATAGTGCCTGGCCCTGTTTTAATTGAAACTGGTCTGAAACGCCCTGTACTTGGTGCAAGCAATGAGGATGGGTCAGAAACAGCCCTGCTGTGGGAGCTGCTTCCCCAGCTGGTCCTGTCCACCCACCTCACTCCCTGCCAAAGGGATGCCGGCAAGCAGAACTGGTGCCAGCAGGCTGCCCAGACCCTCTGTAAATGCTTGTCCTTCTCTCCCTTCCTTCTCTCCAGGGTGGAGTTTGTAAAACTGGCTGCCACCTACTCCACGGTGAACCTGGGCCAGGGCTTCCCCGACTTCCCTCCACCAGACTTTTTGACGGATGCGTTCGCCAGAGTCCTCAGCGGGGAGGAGCACATGCTGCACCAGTACACCCGTGCCTTCGTGCGTGGACAGACCCCCTGCTAGGCAGTACCCACGAGCCTTGCCCATCAGATGGGCTGGCACTTGAACAGGCTCACGCACCCCAAGCAAAGGGCATCTCGGCTGAGCGCGCAGCTGGGACCCCTTGGCTGCTGTGGTGGGCGGGTAGAGTGATCCAGATTTGCATTTGGTGGCAAATGACAGAGACATCTCCTCCTTGCAACAGCTTCCACCTTTGCCCCATCTTCTTTCCAGGAGGGCCAGATCCTGCTTTGTCATTGCAGAGGTCAGGGTGGCAGTTAACAGTGTCTGAAATATCCATCAAACAGCGCTGGCTGGGCAGGGAGAAGTTGCACTCATTTAAACAGGACTTTTGTCACCTGCAATTGCAGTGACAGAGCTGGCAATAATTGGGGTACCCTGCAAAGAAAAAGAAAAAAGCAGGGAATTATTTCCAGGCAGGATCCCACACCTGTTCTGCTGCAGGGACACACTGGACACTGGTGCAGGGGATTGGTGGATGCAGGTTTTTTTGCCGAAAACCCAATGGCACGAGGCACCCGCATATGCGAGGCGCAGCCATCGCGGCGGTGAAACTCGACACAGGGCGCTTGGCTGCCCAGACCCATCCGAAGGGCTCAGCCCTGTTTTAGGAGGCTTCTACCCCCCCAGTTCTCACCCACTCCTCTCACCCCACAGGGCCACCCGCCTCTGGTGAAGATCCTAGCCCAGCTCTTTGGGAAGCTGCTTGGACGAGACCTGGATCCTATGACCAATGTGATGGTGACTGTAGGGGCATACCAGGCCCTTTTCTGCTGTTTCCAGGCTTTCGTTGATGAAGGCGATGAGGTAAGCCAAGAGTTGGGCTTGTCACATGGGCAGCCTTCCCCCAGGAGAGCCGTTCCTGGGTGCGCTGGCAGCTGCAGCGTGGTTTTCATTGTCCTTTTGCAGAGCAGGAAAGGTTTTATCCCGATGGCCAGTATTTGAGCTTCCAAAGGGAAAGCTACAGCAAGGCATGGGCTCATTTCTGCATAAGGGAAAACCACCCTTTTGCCCTGAGTGGTGATGTTCTTCCCTGTTTACTGCCCACTGGCAAAGCAGGTTCTCCATTTTACAGTAATTCAGGGATTAAAATGTCCCTCCCATTGCTCTGTGCAGCCGTCAGGTAGGTCTGAGCAGGGCTAGGAAGGTGCTGACATGCCCTTCTCTTCCAGGTGATAATCATTGAACCCTTCTTCGACTGCTATGAGCCGATGGTGAAAATGGCTGGTGGGACGCCCGTGTTCGTCCCACTGAGACCGGTGAGTGGGTCAGAGCAGAGCCACCGAGGAGGGAAGAGGACTCGTAGCACGGTGAGCAGTAAGCAAAGTGCAGAGGCAGCAAAGCAAGCCAAGGTTCCCCTCTGTTCTCTCTAGAAAGCTCCAAAAGATGGAAAATTGATGTCTAGTGCAGACTGGCATCTGGACCCAGCCGAACTGGCTTCTAAATTCAGTGAACGGACAAAAGCCATCGTCCTGAACTCACCCAACAACCCTCTGGGCAAGGTAACGCCTCTGGCCTTGCTGTGGACAGCCCCGAGAGCAGCTGGGGTGCTGCAGCTCGCCCAGCCACCTCTGTGGTGTGGCAGCGACTCCACCTTCCTGGCACACAAGGGGAATGGGTGTTGTGGGATAACCACATGCTGTGCTCACCCTGCTGGCATTTTTAGGCCTGATCTCATGTGCCAGGAGTGGTTTTGTCCTGTGAGACCATTGTTCCTGCCCACCTTGGCTTGGGAGATGATGCAGCCAAGGGCGTGCAGCAGGGCTCAGAAATGCTCCTGCTGCATCTTAGCTCTGCTCCCTGCCTGCTGCAGGTGTTCAGCCGAGGGGAGCTGGAGCTCATCGCAGACCTGTGCGTGAAGCACGACGCCCTGTGCATCAGCGACGAAGTGTACGAGTGGCTGGTCTACGACGGGAAGGAGCACATCCGCATCGGTATGGAGAGTGGCTTGGCGGAGCGTGGGTGTCTTCTCCAGCTACAGCATCTTTGGGCAGCTCCTTCCAGGGAAGGAACTGGGGATTTAACTGGGGACACCTGCCAAATGCATAGCTCTAGCAGGGATGTCTTGCTGCACTTCAAACTTGGCCTCCACACCAGGTCTTAAACTGGAGCCCTGACTTCCAGAACCAGTTAGAGGAAACAGAGCTGGCTTCACAGCATGAGATCTGGAGCAAAGAGCCCTTTGGCTCCAATGAAACTGAATTTTTGCCCATCCTGTGTAAAACCACAGTTTTCTGGGTGTCTCTAGTTTAGGGACATCCATTTCAACATGATTTCAGAGGCCTGTTCTTCCTGTTGCAGTAATGTGCAATTACCCTGTTGCAGGGACTTGGTGCTTGGCACCTCTGGGAACCCCTGGGGCTGGTACATGGGTATGAAAACATTTAATTACAAAGAGATGCTCTTAAGAAATTTGGCTGCCTGCTTGGGATGTGTTTTGAGGCCCATCCAGGTGAAAGATGTGCTGCAAACACAGAAGGCCATCATGGGTTATGGTAGGCAAAGAGCTCCCACCACATCATTAACACAGCCCAGCTGTGAACGTGCTGAGCTGTGCCATCAGCATCTCTCTCTCGTTTCATTGCCAGCCAGTTTGCAAGGGATGTGGGACCGCACAGTGATCATTGGGAGCGCTGGGAAAACCTTCAGTGCCACTGGATGGAAGGTGAGTTCCTCTGTGCAACACCTCCTTGTCTCTCCATCCCCATCCCTTCGCTCCAGTGCGTGGGTCACACTGGGCACAGCACTGGGGACACCACCACCGCACACGTGGCTTTGAGCATTAAGGGTTTGAAAGTACCAGCGCTGCTTTACAATATCCCTTTTTGGAAAGTATGATGAAGGCAAATTAAGGAGAGCACGAGGAGGTACCCAGAGACTTACCACCTTCCTCCTCCTCTGCTGGCCACAGGTGGGCTGGACAGTAGGACCCAACCGGCTGCTGCAGCACCTGCGCACCATGCACCAGAATTCAGTGTACCACTGCGCCACGGCCATGCAGGTAAGGCAGCTCCCTGCAACCAGTCCTGCAATTCCCAAACCAGCCTTGGCCATCTTCCCGATGGGCATTGGCTCCTCTCCCCTTGCAGGAGGCCGTGGCTCAGGGTTTCCAGAGGGAGCTCGAGCACTACGGGAAACCAGACAGCTACTTTGTCCAACTGTCCAAGGAGCTGCAGCAGAAGAGAGACCAGCTGGTCCAGAGCCTGGTCGCGGTGGGGATGAAACCCATCATCCCCGAGGGCACTTACTTCTTGGTGGCAGACATCTCCGAGTTCAGTGAGTTGTGCAGCTGCGGTATTGCTCAGACAGGGCTGAGTATGGGGATCAGCTCAGCATGGTACCACCAGCAGGGACATGAACCTGCACAAATGACATCCAAAGGGGGCAGGGACCACACCGCCTTCCCCATCCGAGCTTCCAGAGGCTGTGGGTTTGGGGCTTGACAGAGGCACCCGGTCACAGCCTCTGTACTGCTCCTCCTGCAGAATCTGATGTCCCTGATGTCCCCAACTCCGATGAGCCCTACGACTCCAGATTTGCAAAGTGGATGGTCAAGAACAAGGTAAATGCGTCTGCCCCTTTCCACCACGTTGGCCATGGTGTGTTTGTGCCCTCCCTGCTGGCTGTGCTCACAGGAGCCAGCAGTGGTGGCAACAACACCAGCGGGCAATGTCCCCATCCAGACGCATTTTAGGGTAGAACAAGCTGGGACATTGCTCAAGGCCATGGTGGCACAAGGGAGCTGCGCCAGGCAGGGCTGGGACTCTCCTGGGGACCCAGGGCTGGGGGGGACACTTGGGGTGTCTGTCAGCAGCTGGCCTCAACCCCAGCAGAGAGCTCAAGCAGGGCAAACAGAGCACCAAGGGCATTTGTGAGCCTGTCCGTGAGACTTGTGAGCAATAGGTGACAGCTTCGCCCGTGCTGGGTCACGGCCCCAAGGCGCTGACCTCAGCTCCACGCCTTCCCCTCCCCAGGGACTCGCGGCCATCCCGCTCTCTGCTTTCTACTGCGGGGCCCACAAGAACAACTACAACCGTTTCATCCGGTTCTGCTTCGCAAAGGTGAGCCGTGTGGCAAGGTGAGCTCGGGGGCGATAATCAGGGCTGCGTAATGAGATGAACACCAAGAAGCAGCACGCAGCAGCTTGGGCATTAGAGCCCGAGCACGGCACTGCAGCTGGGCCCAGTTGGCCCAAGCCCCTCTGCAGACACGTGAGCAGAGCCGGGGCAGGAGGTGCCAGCACCAGCCAAAGCACTGCCCCATCGGGGTCCCACATTTCTCGGTCAGGGCAGCGAGTCTCCTGGGTGCAGGGGACACTGCCCAGGGGACACTGTTCATTCTGGACTGGGCTGTGCCTCTGTCACACCAAACGAGAATGGGATTTTTATAAAAACGAATGCAGCGAGGGGAAGGGGAACTTGGCTGGAAGCCCCTGACCAAACCTCGGTTATTTGTTTAGGAGGAAGCCACACTGAAGGCAGCAGATGACATATTGCAAAAATGGAAACTGGAGAAAACTAGTCCCTGAAGGCACTGGGGAGAGAACCAGGCTCTCCTTGGTCGTCACCTTCCACGACCACTCTTCTTCCTTAATTGGCTACAGACTTTGCTACGTCCTTAGTTTTGTGCTTTCAACCACGTTTTTTGTCAGACAAACAGATAAGAGGTTTGCCAGGCCCGGGGTTTGAGGGATGTTTCTGTCACTGTGAAATGATCGCACTGTTCCTTGCAAAAAGTGAGCCTTCTTGCACGCTGTCAGCATTCAGTATTCCTTCTTCTCACATGTAAAGACTTTGTTAATCAGTTCTGAATGCATCCAGCAAGACACAGGGTAAGGATGGCTCCTGGGGTCTTCTCCACCACCAAATTCTGAAAAGGTGTTTCAGGACCTACCTTCAGGGCCATGCTGGGGTTAACATGGCTTGTCTTGCTCTACGTCCCCACTTGGGTACTGCAGGCCACAGGACAGCGTTTCCACCAGCACCCACATTCCCCATGTGACTGTGCGGCATCACTGCCCATCAGCAGGTTGATTCCTACAACCCTGAAAATTGTAAACGCAGTGAGATGATGTTTCCCATAAGTAGCAATATTCCCACTGTTTTTTCTGTGCATCTCCGGAGAAGGTGACCACAGGTTCAGTAACCATCTGCCCCCAGGAAATGGGCTTTCATACGTAACTTGGCTAAACCTTCCCCATGCATCCCCACGCTGCCCTTGGCACTCTGTCAGGGCTTGGTGGCACCCCCCAGGCTGCAAAGCAAAACCTCCACCCGCATTTGGGTGGGTAATTCTTGCATCATTCTCGATTTCATTCTGGATAAGGATGTAAAACGCGCCCCTCAATCATGCAGGAGTTATGTGCAACAGAATGTGGGATAAATATTTGTAGTGGTTAAATTATTAAAGTTGAATTACTGCAATTATCAAAGAGTAAATGTCTGTAATGATTACAGGGCTGATGCAGATCTCCCGGAGAGCTGCCATCCATCCCCATGCAATGTCTGCTTTGCAACACATCCCATGGCGGCAGCTCTTTGTCTCACCCAGGCTGGTAGCTGCAGCTCTGCAGGTTTTCTGCACTGGGCTGCAGCTCTCAGTACCAGTCCCTGTTGGGAGTGGCACTGACCCATGGGAAGGGGGCAAATACCAACCTCCTGCCCACATCTGCAGCAGAGGCATCCCATATCACCTGCCTGCCACAGCCCAGGTAGATGAGGGTGCTGCTCTTGCACCCACATACGTGCCAGATGCTGGGAGAGCTGCAATCACTGAAAACAGATAAAGAGCTGTTAGATTAGATTGGTAGCACAAAGACAAATTGCAACATCTCCAGGTGTGGGCTCTTGCTCTGGGCTATGACACTCCCTGCAAAAGGCGAGGAGCATCTCCCCATCCCCCACCAGGCATGCAGCGCTTGTGCAAATGCACCCAGGAGCGGCAGGTCTTGGTTTCACCTCCTCCACCCCTCTGAAGAAAAAGAAGAAGAAGAAGCTGCTGCTGCTGCTGCTGCTGCTGCTGCTGCTGCTGCTGCTNCGACTTCCACGAGGTCACCCATCCTCCCTCACAACACGACGACCCCTGCTTAGCTTGAGAGGCCGCGCAGGAGATTTAAACACCACCACTGCCACCGCCCCCTGCCTGGCCATTGGCTCACGTGACGCTAGCCTCCGCCCCGCTTTGGGCGGGCACCGGCGCCGCCCGACCAATCACGACCGTGGAAGGGCGTGTCCGGGGGGGAGGGAGCGTGGTCAGAAGATGGCGGACGGCGGCGCGGCGAAGCGGCCCAAGG
>VXAA01000599.1:204666-225386 GCA_013399115.1 Anseranas semipalmata
AGTAGGGCCGGGCCCCTGCCGGGGCTGGGGAGGGGAACGCAGCCGCGGGGGAGCCCGGCGGGGCCCGCTGCCCGGGAGCAGCCGTCGCCGAGCGCCCCGCGCCCCGGTCCGGCCCTCAGCGCGGTGCCTGCGGCCCTCGTGCTGCCGCCGGCCGCCCAGCGATGAGCGCTCGCTGCTCGTCGCTTCAAGCGAGGCGCTTTTTGTCCGTCCCAGGGAAGGCGGAGAAGAAGAAATGGAAGGAGCTGAAGCTGCTGAAGAAGCTGGACAAGCAGCGGATGCGGGAGCTGGCAGAAAAAGAAGCTGAGAAGGAGGAGGAGCAGAAGGAAGACAAAGGTGATGGTGCTGTGACCTGGTGGGGAGGCCTAGGCGAAAGGGCTGGGAGAGCTGGCCTGTTAAAAGAGTCATAAATCAGTCAGAAAGGTGACACTGGCCTTCATAGATCTGTTATAGATCAATCCACTTGCAAAACCAGCATGAACACAATGCAATGAGCACTGCGCGAGAGACCTTTATTAAGAGAAAACTCATGGTTAAAATCTAAGAAGTTGAGGTTGCATTTTTCTCCCACCACTACTGCAGCTGAAGTACACAGAATGCTGTAGGTGCAGCTCGCAGGCCGTGGCCCTCTTCTGATCGCCCTCTGTTCCCCAGGGCGGCACTACACACTGAGCATAGCCCTGCCAGGCTCTATCTTGAACAATGCCCAGTCGCTGGAGCTGCGGACGTACCTTGCTGGACAGATTGCTCGAGCCTGTGCCATCTTCTGTGTGGATGAGGTCATAGTGTTCGACGAGTATGGAGAAGATGCAAAGTAAGGATGAGCTTTTTCTGTAGAAAACATTTCTTTTGTGTTTTCTGTTCCTTCAATCTTTTCTTTAGCTGAGGCCAGGAAAGAACTGTGTGTACCTCAAGCAAGTGCTTGAATTTCTCATAAACACAAGGATTACAGGGACCCTTGTGCTACTGGGTAAAGATGTTCACTTAACTGCCTTGGAAACTAGGATCATTTATGCCAGCATGGGGAGAGCAAGCAGCAGCAGTTTTCCTATACTTTTCTTAAATCGTGAAGGAATGGGGCATGCCTATGTTCCTTATGGAAGACAAATTCCTGTTCCTTCAGCTTTTCATCTGGACCTGCATCTGTGTTAACTGGCCAAGCCTTGCAGTCCTGTAGCATCCAGCTCAGTAGCATCCAACTGCTAGGTTGTACCAAAACCCATAAAGATTAAAAACAAAAATAAAACTGAAAAAGATCTTTGGTTTAGAGAGAGAGTTCCAAATAAGACCTGTTAATAGTCTCTACCTCTGGAGTAGCCCTTTTCCAAGGTGGCCCACATAGTTCTTTCGAGGTTGAGGGGGGAGGCTGCTGCTATTCACAGATTAAGGAGAAATGGTGAGATCTCCAGAAGCCCAAGCCTATGTGGCTGTGCAGTCTCATACTGAGTTTACAGACTGTTCTCTTTCTCTTTCAGGAGCGTGGAGGGGGAATTTGAAGGAATTGGGAAGAAAGGCAAGGCTTGTGTGCAGCTGGCTCGGATCCTGCAGTACTTGGAGTGCCCTCAGTAAGCCCACTGTAGTCAGACCGTGCATCAGATGAATATCAGAACTGGCTACCAGCTGACTATTTGCATGGGTGCCTCACACTGGGGGCTCCAGGAGCAGGAACTAAACTCTGCTCATGCTGCATGATTATGCAGGAATACAGGATCTGATTGTTTCACAACTCAGGAGTTTAACTGAAAGACCAGCAGGGACTTGGGGGAGCTAAGCATGTTTTTCTCTGTACTCGGCCCCTTTTGAGTCTGTACAAAGCTAGAGCTGAGGCATGAATTTCTTAGTAACAACTGTTCTCATATTTGAACCTTCTCTGATAACAGGTACTTGAGGAAGTCCTTTTTTCCAAAACATGGGGATCTGCAGTTTGCAGGTAATGATTTAGTTGTCTCTATCCCAAGCTGTTGGCTCCCCCTTCCTGAGCTCTGGCTGTCATTTTCCATGGGATGCACAGAGCTTAAAAACTTTTCTCCACCTTAGAGCACAGATGAGGTGCTGTGCTCCCCTGGACCAGAGAGGGAAGGGACAGCAGAGCAGTTGTACTTGCACATATGTTCCTGCAGTTTGTGTCCTGTCCTTAGCTGTTACTTTCCTGTGTGCTGTTCCAGGGCTCCTCAACCCACTGGACAGCCCCCACCACATGCGGATGGATGAGGATTCAGAGTACCGAGAAGGTGTCGTGTTGGACCGGCCAACTAAGCCAGGCAGAGGCTCTTTTGTCAACTGTGGGATGAGGAAGGTACATCTGTGTGTAAAACAACTTACCCTGTCTCTGGCAGACCTGAAGCAGGCATGGTGGATACAAGTACTGCTGGGTTTCTGAACATCCTGCTTCATAGCAGGCTGGAATGGGGTTTAATGCTGCTGCTATCTTGTCCCTTCTGGCTTGTTAATGTTTGTAACTTCCCAAGTTCTGGCAGGCCTGCCCATTCCAGCTCATCATTGCTTTGCTGCTGGGTTTGAACCTTTGAGCAGCAAAAATAAGTCTCAGGCTGCTGACCCAACCACCCTGAGCCTGCTCTGCACTGCATGCAATACGCAGGCCCTGATCGCAGAGCTCCTCATTCCAGCTCCAGACCAGAATAGGCCTCCCCTCTTCAGAGGATTCCCTTCCTTCCCCACCTTCCCCAGTACCTCCAGGCTGTCTTGACGCTGCTGGTGACTGTCTCTGCAGGAGGTACAGATCGACAGACATCTGGAGCCTGGTCTGCGAGTCACTGTGCGCCTGCAGGAACCACAGAATCCAGGTAATCCGCTGCTCCGTTAGCAACTGTGAACTTTACTCCTGCAGGAGTTAGTCCTTCCAGATGACAACCTTCAGATTACTAATGTTTGAAGATACCCAACAGCTCCACATGTTCCCTTCACTACATGCAATTTAGTAACACCCTTACCATAGCTCCCTGGTTAATTGGAAGGAACTCCTTGACCAACAGTAAGTAGCCCAGGCACATTCACGCTTTCCAGAATGCACTCAAAAGGGTCACTCTTGGTTGTGCAACGAGTCAGTGCCTTACCACAGGAGAAACCTCAGTATTTGGCTGGTCAAATTCAGCTCTCAACAGGACATCACAGGGGTTGTTAATCTCTTTGCTTCTCTTTCAGAAACTAAAGTGCGGAAAGGCATTGTGGTGTCCTCACACCACCCTCGGACGGTGTCAGGCTTGTACTGGGGTTACAGCGTCCGCCTCGCCTCCTGCCTGAGTGAGTATATGGAGACATTCCTTGCTTTCTATTGTGCAGAAGGAGCTTAATCCCGCCTGGGCTTCCACACCAATTTCAGGCTGCACATCTGCAGCACACATTAACATCTGTTTCTTAACATACTCATTTTGTCTCAAAAAAAAAAAACCAACTCGTTTTTGTCTCAAAAAAAATACACCCCTCTGTGACAGCCAGCCATGCAGCTAGCAGTCACATAGCAATCAAATTCGAGGGCTAAAGCTAGAAGTGTGAATTGCCCTACTCACCCACCAGTACTCTGTCCTCTACTTTCACACTCACCATTGTTCCAAATGTCTGCATTGTAGCAATACAGACTAGAGTCTGTACTCTCCACCCCCATTTCCGTTAACTACCTCTCACTCATTCATATTAAAGCCTGCAGTGACATATGAGCTCAAGAGCCCTGCAAAATCCTTTTCCACCATCATCTGATAGATTGTACCTCCTAGGAAAATCATAAGCTGTAAGTCAAGGAATGGCTCCTGGTACCTGTTTGAGTTTTGAGGTGCTGCAGTTGAGTGTCAGGAGACTCCTGCAGCAAGGGAATTATGCAGGAAGAGGGATCGTTCTTCAGTCTTCTGATGTATTAGTGGTGCCGGAAAGCAATTCTTTCTGCTGCTGCCACTCGCCTGTGGAGTGTTTGAACCTGTCCAAAAGGCAGCATGGGTGAGAGCACCACGATAACCACATACTGTGTTTGTTTCCTAGGTGCTGTCTTTTCGGAGTGTCCGTTCAAGGAAGGCTATGATCTCTCTATTGGGACATCAGAGCGGGGTAGCTGTGTGGACCAGGTCGCTCTCCCCTCCTTTAGGTTTGTGTCCCACTCCTCAGCCCCACTCAGAGCCCCCAGTGAGGCCTACTGCAGGCAGCAGAGCTGCATCGTGGCCTTGGCATTCTCACAGACAGGATCACTCTTAAAAACAAGCGCAAGACTCTTGTATGGGCCCCCTGCTGTGCTCTTCTGCTCCCTTTTACACCAAGGCACATTCCTCTGTGTCACAAAAGCTGGGGCAAGTAACCCAGGACAAGGCCAAATCCTTTCCTGTTTCTCTGGAGTGGGTCCTCCCGATTCAGTTGGTAACAGGCACTGTTGCATTAGCCAGGTGCTATGGGGCTTTGTTAGGGAGGTGGCTGCACCAGGCAGTTGTCAAAGGGACAGTTTTCTGCCTCAGTGGCACAGAGGAGCTTGAGCACAGACCTAGCTACTTGAATGCAAGAAATGTCTGCTTCTTGCAGATCAAATTAAAAAGGAATGTTTATATGAAGCCAATTCTTAATCCACTTGAAGGTTCAAGGCATATGAGAAGCTTCCCCTGTGTACCAAGGCAGATATTACAAGCTTTACAATGGTAAGAGCCGTTCTCCCCTCTAACCCCGTCCCTGTGCTGTCCCCTAGGCATGCCCTTGTTGTGTTTGGAGGTCTTCAGGGCTTAGAAGCTGGGGTTGATGCGGATGCAAACCTGGAGGTCACCGACCCAAGCGTTTTGTTTGACTTTTACCTGAATACTTGTCCCAGCCAAGGCAGCCGAACCATCCGAACAGAGGTAGGACAGGTGGCTAATGGTGCAGTGGGGTGCGCTGCCTGTGCACACAGAGCAGCACTGCGTTTCTGCCTCTGGCAGTGACACGTACAGCCAGCATGTCATTCCCCACGGTGATGCCTCAGCAAAGAGCCACGGGCTTGCCCAGTGGTCCCTCGCTGAGGGCAGCAGTTCTGACTGCTGCATTGTTCTGTTCCAGGAAGCGCTGCTGATCTCTCTGTCTGCACTGAGACCCCACATCGAGGAGGCTGTGAAGACACCCACGGACAGCTGAGGGAAGGAAAACCACCACCTTGTCCTCTGCTTTGGACTGCGTCAGGGAAGAGCCCTTTGTTACTCAAATGCAGAGAATCACTCCAGGAGCCTGGCAGGGCTGAGCCTGGGGGAAGCTGAAGACACAAGATGACCAAAGCTGGCAACACTGCTCAACCAAGTGTCCAGCTTCTGCTGGGACCAGCAAGTCTGGGCCCTTCCACCTGCAGCATCCAGCCAAGAGCTGGTCGCTGCCTCTCAGCAGCTTGGGACAAGCCTGGCAGCAAACTGAGTCTCAGCAATTCAGATGTCTCAGGTGGGGAATAAAACAGTACCAAACCTGAGCTGCCTTGAAGTCCATGTGTGAGTGTTTCATGTAGAAGATGGGCATTCGGTGTCCAGAGATCCTGCACTCTCAGTGCCCCTGCAGCCATATGGCCTTCAGCCTTGAAGGAAATAATCTAATCCTTATGCCAAGCAGCTGTTCCTGTCATACAGCTAGCCTGACTTCCCAGCCCCCTTAACTCAAAGGCCTCATCCTTCCCAATGGCAGGAAGGGCTGGAGCTTCAGTTGGCCCTCAGAGCTAAAGCACACCAGCATACCTTGTTACAGTGCCTTAAGCTCTGCCTACAGTGAGCTCAAACAGGAAAGCAGCTGGAAAAGTTGGCTTTGCCCTTCCCCCTTCCTGCCAAGTTCTTCAAGGACTTTGGTAAGAGCAGATAAGAAACAACCCATACTTTGTGTTTTCAAAGCTTTACTGCTAAAACCATCTTCTAAAAGAAAACAATTAAACAATCCTTTGGACACAGAAGGCAAGGACCTCTCCTCTCCCTGTACCTGTCTTGCTCCTGTCCTTCCCTGCTCAATACAGAAATTAAGTAACTTATATTTGTGTTTTAAGGAGCCACACACAAAAGGAGCAATTACAGGGGTACCCAGAGGTACTGCAGCTTAGGGGCAAGTTCTAGAGAATTATTACTTCTCAAGTGCCCAGGAGCCTTCCATACAACCTGCCCTTGAGACATGCTTTGCATGTGCGTTTCACCATTACGTGAAATTGGGGAAATGGTTGAGAGAAGTACTGCTTTGATTCTTATTTCCCACATTTAAAATTGCACAAGAAAATATTCATGGACTGCTGCCACAGTCCCTTCCAGAGGATACCTGGATTTCTGCAGTCAGGGTTCAACGCTTGTTTCCAGCTGTGATAGCTTTCAAGTTAGTTGTTCTCTTCAAGATGTTCGGGACAAAGAGAAGCCCTGAGGCTCGCTCAATGCTCTCGATGGGAACCAGGAACCGCTCAAGCGGGATGTTCTCATCCACAGGGCTGTTGGGCATCACATAGGAGCGCAACTCAATCTCCCCACTCTCCTTTTCCAGGATGAGCACCTTGAAGAAATGTGTGGGGACGGCCACATTGTTCTTTCCAATCACCTGGTACTTGACGTACATCTTCCCATCCGCCTCCATCCTGCACCAAAAGTGATGTCCCACATTATCTCCTAGTCTGGTGCCTCTTCCAGCCCCTCAGCCCTCTATCACCACCCTAAGAGAGCCCCCACCGCACAGTGTGGCAGGGAGCAGCCCTGCTTCTGCGGTACAGATGTAAACGTGTTGCTGTAACAGAGGCTGGGTGACATGGTGAGGCTGAGCTTTACATAGGGTCTGCTCCCCCCAGATCACAGAATCACAGAATCACGTAGGGATTGGAAGGGACCTTGAAAGATCATCTAATCCAATCCCCCTGCCGGAGCAGGAACACCTAGATCAGGTCACACAGGAGATCCCTTCACACAGATCCCTTCCCACAGTCTCTCCTTTAACAGCTATTTCCTGCTGTGAAAAGATCTCAGCTTGTGAGAACCGCTCTTCCTACACAAATATCCTTGCAGATAACACTATGCTCTTAAGTGGACAAATAGTCCATGGAATGAAACCTCGGAGCCTTATTCTGCAGGGAGAGGGTCAGCAGTCTAATCTGTTAATCTAATAATCTAAAACTACTAGATTACGAAGAACTGTAAACAAAAGTGACTAGGTTACCTTGTATCTCAAGAAACCCACTCTATATATTCCCAAAATAATCGACTGAACAGGAAACATACACAAACTAATCCCAATTCCAAGAAATCACCGTTCTGCAGAAACTGCACACTGCTGGTCTCACCTACTGCAGGGGCTCTTAGCAGATCACTCCTGTTTTCGAGCAGCTGGGAGGCTGCAACCCCTCAGCCTGCTTTAACTTCCCAGCACGACATCTCTCGAGTGTGGTCCCAGCTGGGTCCTCATGTTTACCTGGGCAGGTAAAGAGGTCCCGTGCAGACATAGACGTTCTTGTTTTTCCTTGCCAAGCTTCTGCTGTACTTCTCGAGGTTATTCCAGGCGTTTTGGTTTAAATGAGGAACCTGAAAATACAACCAGGGTGATGTAGACAGCACAGACAGTCACTAAGACACTTCCTCCTCGTTCAGAGCCTTCCTCGTAATAACACTCGCCTTTCTGTAACACCTCTGGAGTGCTCGGGGCACCGTGAGAAGAGGTCACCACTGCCACCTCCGCTCTAGAAGCTGTGTGTGGAGAGGTCGTGGTTTGCACACCCAGAACCCACAAGCCTCATACCACGACCTTCGTGGGCACCTATCCGTCTGTCCGTCTGTCCAGCTGCAGCACGCTGCGCTGACTGGGGTCAGAGGGAAGCACCCGGGGGGGGCTGCAGGAACCCCACCACCCCCAGCGAACGCAGTCACCTGAGCCCCCCCCCTCTCTGTCCGAGCTGCTGCGGGGAGCGGCTCCGCTCCGGGCTGGCTGCCGCTGCCCACCACCCACCGGGCCCTACCTGAGGGGCGACNNGAAGGTGTCCCGCATGGCCTTCTGGCTCCACTTGTGGTTGGCGGCGGCCGCCAGGTGGCCGCGGTCGAAGCCGCTGCCGCGGTAATCGGCGTTGGTGGCGCGGTGGTACTCGTGCACCGAGTCGTCCTCCTGGAAGTCGCAGGCGGCGCGGTCGGAGGTTCCGCTGAGCGTCTCCCGGTTGAGCTGCTCGATGACCCAGAGCGCGCTGCGGCTCCGCGGGTCGTAGCACAGCACGTAGGACTCGCGGCTCCGCAGCTGCGCCAGCCCGGGCAAACCGTACTTCGTCAGCTCGCCCCGACCCGACCCGAGGGCTGNAGCGCCAGGGAGGCGCCGGGCAGCAGCCAGCGGCCCCGCAGCATGGCCCCGCGGCGGCACCCGCTTCAAGCGGCCGCAGCTTCCTGCCACCGGGGCTGTCTCTCTTCCGGCGCTTCCCCTCTCCTCCTCCCACAATGGCATCGCCCCTTTAAGGGCTCCGCGCTCCTCCCGCGGCGCCCACAGAAGCGCAGCCGGCAGCGGTGTGTGAGGAAACCATTTTATTGGGACGCCCCGCCACGGAGCTGGCTGGGGGGGGACGGGGGGACACAGGACGGGAACAACGAGCGGGAGAAGCCCCCCGAGGCGAAGCCCAGGTGCCTCGGTGAGCGGCGGGGGGCTGCACAAAGCCCCCCCCGGCGCGCTGAGGGGTGCGGTATAAAAATAGTGTTTAAAAGGAAGCATAAAAGAAGTAGTTTTAGAGTGATGAAGTGTTCTCTACACCCTGGTCTGGCAATTCTTTCCAGCCAAGGTAAAGAAAGAAAAAAAAAAAAGTGTTATTTGACAAACTGCCAGGTGTGTTCCTCTTTCTGGCAAGGACAGTTCAGGAGAGCTAAAACAAAGTCACTGACACTCATTAAGGAAAACAGCCTCGGCTTTCCCAAATACCCCGGACTCGCCTTAGTCAGCTCCCAGCCTTCATTCCACTCACTGCCAAAGCATGAATAATTCCCACTTAGGTTCCAGAATTCTAACTCAAAATCAGTGTTCTGCAGAACCATCATCAACGACTTCATCTCAGGCATCCTGGTCCTACCTCACTGTCAAAGCCACGACATTTCCAGAAGCCTGAATTACAGCAAGGTGAAGGAACTTCCTCCTCCCAGGGAAGGCTCACATCCCTGCACCCAGCATCGCATCCTCTTTTTCCTCCTGGTTGAGGAGGGTCCGCTCACCCTGCTCAGCAGCAGTGCCACCTGCGAGGAATGCTTCCAAAGAGCTACTTAAACATCCTCTGTTCGGGCCCCTGTGAAACAAGGCGTCCTCAAGGCACCCCAGGCTAACACCTTCCGCCCCAAAGAACTGCTGCTGCAGCCAAGCTCGCCGCTCCTGCAGCACTTTAGGATTGAAAGAAATCTCCAGGATGGCACAGGCGCTACTTGGCCACTCAAGCAAGGAACAATCATAAGCTAGTTAATGCTGTCTGACCTCAAAAAACAAAAAAAAAATCCATAAAATTATCACCAACAGCCTTTGAGGAATGAATACATGGAAACTAATGAGGTGATTCAAAAGCTGGTAACAAGACTTTTTCTCCCCTCAGAAAATCCATTTTTGCTCTTAAAGAAAGGAGCAAGTCTTGGAATAAAGAAATGGATGGCCCAAGTCATTGAAAAGTAGGACAACTCCCTTCGAAGCCCTTTTCAGCAGCAGAACAAAGTCCTGCCACACAGGAGGGAAGAAGGAAGGACATAAAACAGCTCTTCATGTAGGAACCAGCCTGCCTGGGTGTATCAAAGTTGTTATAAGTTTTCCCCAAAGAAGAACTCAAATTAATCAGTTGAGCAGCCATAGGCTCATCTGGATAAAGCTACTGAATTTATACCAGAGAACCTTTCCAGCAGCCAAAGCTCTCATCTCATCCCATTAAACCACTGCAAACTCCTTTTAAAAGTGTTCACCATTACCCCCTAAAGAGAAATAAAACAGCATAATATAAGCCCTTTGACACCTAGGAAGAGAGGAGACAGCACAACGCCTGTACCCAGCCAGCCTTCTGCACTGCTGCTCCAGTAACCACCTCCCCGGGGCCTTCCTCAAGCGCTTGGGATGCTACAGCCCCGCACACGGCTCAGAGCTGGCCAACCCCACTGCAGTGGAGGGCAACCTCAGGGCCCAAACACAACTCTGAAAACAAGCAGAAGTTCACCTGCAAGTAATGTTTTGATCCCCATTTGCCCACTGCCTTCTCAGGTTATTTCAAGGAGACTCCCAGCTATTCAGAGCAGGAACTCTCACGGATTCTGCTGTTACCAGCGAGAAAACACAGAGTAAGCACTTGCTAGGTGGACCTGAAGTGGCCAGCCCAGGCATACAGGGCAATTGTGCATGGAACATAAGAGCTACAGCAATACTTAGAGGCAATAGTGTTTTGGAAGAGGTCCAGCTCTGCTGAGAGTCTGATCCTCCAGTTCCACATTTGTGGCTACCATCTAGCAGTTTGACCATATGACATCTGACAACTAGCCTCTGTAGTGCAGGGTACCCAACAGCTGAGACCACCTAGAACAGCTCAGTGATAGAAGCCAGGAAGAACATCCATCCAATGGCTAGAGCAGACAGGAAGCCCCATCACACAGCTGTCCTGGTCCATCAGTTCCATTTTTCTTGGAGGAAAACTCTACCCTCTAGAAAGGATTGCAGCAGAGAGGGATGCTGTCAGCCACAGGTATTAGATTGTTTTTAGCCTTCAGTTGCTCATGCTCCACCACAGCAGCAACACCTGGCTGCACCAGTGTCACTTGAGCACCTTCTAAAGAGGCAGAAAGATTGCTTGGGATTGCTAACAAGAACATAGGCACATGCACCAACCTGTCCTCCAGCATTATGCAAATTACAGTAGCCTGCAAAGAACTGGCCTTCAGTAAAGGAAGCAACGCCAGTAAAACAGCTGAAGGCTGACAACATCCCTCTTGCTAGGACCCTTGTAGGCCATCAGCAGCTTATGCAGATCTTAGAAAGATGACTGACCTTTAACAAATCAATGCTCATAAATACTGAAAACTGCAGTGTTGAACAGTTTTGAGGTGAGCCAGCACAGCACAGAAAGAGGGTAAAGCATGCTGGATTAGTGTTCACTCAAGAGCTTCTGCACAACCCAAGCACCTGGGTGCTGGCAGTGTCTCCCTTTGAGGATTATGGTTTCTGATCAGCTTGACACTGCTGGCAGGTTTAACAGCTCTTTCCATAGCTTGTCTTAGTCAATGTTCACCTAAGCCTGCTCTGCAGTATTCAAAATGCAGCAGATTCCCTCTCAGGAGGGACAAGTGTCCAACTCATGACTGTCACTCCAATAGGACTGGTATACAGAAGTGTGGATCAGCCCCAGGAGTCAGCTAATGACTGAAATGCTTGTATGCCCACTGGATTACACCAGAAAAGGATTCTTACTTGCAGGTCACACCTGTAACATGTCTCTTCCTGGCAAGAAGTACTAATAGACAATACCAAGGTTACCATGACCAGAGCTTATGCAGGGTAATACTATGCAAGCCACTGAGGCAGAAAACCCCAATGCCATGCCTGTATAAGTCCCTAAATATAGCTGTCTTCATGCAACTAGATGCCTGTTTCTGGTATTTCAGGATCCTGATTGTAGCTGGACATGCCCCAGTTCAGAGCCAGGAAAGCAGCTTGAGGCCTCAGCCTCCCTGCAGCAACAAGCTCCTGCTCTAAGGCTGTGCATAATAAGGCTTGACTTCAAACTATACCTCACTCATTGATTAAAACCACTGCAGTCTTGCTTTCAAGGAGACCTTCTTGATAAGGCGATTCTGGATTCAGGCAGTTTCACTGCACAAAGCTGCCAGCTGTAATCATGTCTTCCCACCGCAGCTTCTCAAGGTCTCTTTCCCATGTGAAGGGGTCCAAACTGCTGGATGTCAGATGACACTCACCAGAGGCTGATGCAATCTTCTTTTTTTTTTTTGCACACCCTAGGGATGGCTAAGTGCAGACACGATGGAGAAGAATCCAGAAGCTACTTGAATGGCAGGATGTGTGACTTTGTTTGGATACATTCTATTCACAGGAGAAAGATCCTTCTATACTCACCCACCAAAATCCACTGGATCCAGCTTGTCCCTTCCCCATCAGAAGTTACTCCACGTGAGCTACTTTCAGGATGCAGAAGGAGTCCACCCCTTGAGGGATATGCTGACAGATGTTTTCTCTTTCTCCACTTAAAGTCATTAAAAAAGATACAAAGAACTGCTTTTGGCAGCACAGAGGCATTTGAAATTTGAAAAAATCTGGAGTGCAGGACCCAAGCAGATGGGGAAGTAATCAGTCCTTGACCTAATAAATACAGTAGAAGGAAGTCTTCAAGGTGGCCAGTCGCCCAAATGCAAAACCTGAAGTCCTGCAGAGACCACTAGGAGTTTTAATGCACCACACTGCACAGGGGCATCTCCTAGGATCCACTGCCATATAGTTTTTCCAACACCTTTTGTTAGGCTCATGGACTATTTGGAATCCTGAAGCTCCTTTGCCTTTTTCAAAATCAGGTGAACATCAGAGATAGGATAATCCTAGGTTAAAGAAAAGTGATTTAAGTGCCAACTTAGCATTTCTTGCACACATCGTCCCACCTAAGCAGAGCAAACCTTGACAATAGCATTCTTCGCCTATTATAACACGTTGTCATGTTCAGTTACTCCCCTAACAGTTAACAGTTTCCTGTTTTGTAACCGATCAAACCCCAATACCCTTCAAGAATGTTTTTTAACTTGTCCTCCAAGGGTACAGGCAGCTGGCCTGCTACAAGGGCTATCTTCATGCCAAAACGCCTTATCAAAGCCAGTACCTTGCACAGCCCAAAGCAGGAACTGGCAGAATCAGAGATATCCTACTGTTCAGTGCAAGTGTTTTCAACCTTGGGCTCTCACAAATCCCAGAACTAAGCAAAAGCCTCTGGCCAACAAATTTAACACCGTTACATAGGGTTTCAGAACTTTGCTGGAAAGTATTTATTTTTCGCAAACCAAAAGAATGTTAAAAGCCTCTAGTCTATGACAATTTCTCTGTAGGCTACAAATGGTGTACGAGCCAAAGAAGGCTATATGTTAACGGTAGTGCTGGGCTCCAGACAGCAGCACTGTGCCCCACCAACAGAAAACCAGAGAAGGAATACTACTCTCTGAAACAGAGCTCATTGCTGTTGTAGCACTAGGAAAGGGGAGGATGGAGAAAAGATCCATACAGAGCTAGGAAGACAACATAAGTAGCCTACAGCCACATTCTGTATGTGGAAGTGAAAGCCCAGTTAACAGCACAGGAAGCAGAGACACCACCACCAAGAAAATCAAAGCAGTCATTCACCTCAAGCGAGTTCAGTTTCCCTGGGGGTGGTGGGGACCACAGCACGCAAAGATTCACACTTCCAGTAATGAGCGTGCTATAAGATCAACCTTGAGATTTTTCTGCACGCAACCATCAGAAACCTGGTACTTCTCAGCCAGGCATACCCCTACCACCATCCTCTCCCACAATACTATTTCAGATTCTTCAAACTACTCCCTGTGCCTGCTATATTTAATCCTTACCTGTAGCAGTCTCATATTCAAAGTGAAGTCTCCTTCCAGCAACTGATCCCGGATTAGTCTGAAAGATGGAAATTATTCCAGCTACTTTTGGCTCTTTACAGAGGGACTTTAAAAATGGACTACACTGTGCCCTTATAGAGGTTTCTGAGAACACTTTCACTACCATTGTGACAAGCGTCTGTAACCTATTCACTAGATGCATTAACACATGCCTATGGAACTCCTGGATCCACGGATTTCATTAAAGGAGGGAAAGAAAAGAGCAGGAAGGCTACCTCTGTACTTACGTCAACATGGCACAACAGACAAGTAGAAGAAAATCGAAGCGCTTATCATCAGCAAAGAGGGAGTCCCAGATACGGATGACGTCTGGCAGCAGGAACTCTTGGGACAAGAGCAGCGTCAGCCAGCGGAAGGCAAAGAACTGGGGTTTGATGTTCTGTTCTTGCTGTCAGACATGCACCAGGCAAAGAATGAATATATGCTCTCGGCCCATTCCGTATGAGAGACGCACCCCTTGTTTCCATCCCCATCTCCACCCTAATATTGCTCTAGGTTGCCAACTCATACTGGAACATCGGCAAATCTGCTGCCTCCTTTGAAGGCCCTCACATTCAAACTAGATTGAAAGGTCTTCAATGTAACTACATTCCATGTTTATAAAGCCAGAAAATGCTCCTCTAAGACACGAGTAAAGGAAGCTTTTCTTCCTAAAGGCACTGTTTGTGTTAGTTCAGTTAAACTTGCCAAGTAATTTTAATTTCCCATTTGAACAACATCTTATCTGCAAAGCTGCAGCCCTCCCCCTCTAGCAGAGGCACTGTTTTGTCAGGATTTCCTCTCCTTTCCAGAAGGCCTGTATTTATCAAAGGTTTACTGTTCACAAAAAGAAACAAAAGATGGAACAGAGTTCACACTAATAGTCAATAAAACATATTGTAAGCACTTCTAGCCCTAAGCTTTCTTGGGTTTTGCTATCAAATCCAAGGGACCATAAGTTTAAGCAAGGTCAAACAAGCTCAGGATCCTCATGACATTCTTAAGCTGCTGCATGGCCAAGACCATTTCCTGCCAGCCAAACAGTAAGCAGTTTATTTTCTCCCCACTGAATCAGCCTTCAGCCAACATTGTGGGTTGTGCCTCTGTGCTGACAGATCATCTTTTGGATTACAAAAGAAACATCTTGCCTTCTCTAAATGCAAAAAAAAAAAAAAAAAAAAAAAAAATTTGGTGGAGGTGGGAAAAAAAAAAAAGTAATTTGGTGAAGGTTGGAATAACAAGAACAGCTTTCCTTTCCAAATTCTCCTTAGACTTTGGCACCAAACGGACCATAAGCCCTAAAGAGGTTTGCAACAAAGCTGCCTTCTAGATGTTCTACAAAACCCACATCAAACCGTGGCACTCTGAGATACTTAAATGTAGGAGAATCATAGAATTAGGTGAGCGGGATGGTATAGGATTTCAGTTTACTTCTGGAATGATCTCCATGTAGTTTAAGTCAGTGTTATCAGGGCATCCAGTGGCAGTAGAAGTGTGCAGAGGGTGGGGGAGTGGGGAGATTTTTTGTTTTGTTTTTGAAGACTGAGGCACAATTCCTGTAACCTCAAATTCCAAGGGACTTTACAGCAAAACTCATGTTTCCAGCTCCAACTAGCCTTCAACCCAGGTGACGAGGGATGGTGGCCAAGTCACTTCGGTTGTTGCAGAGCTGCCAACTGTGACTCCATTGTCTGCTTTCAGTCAAGCAGGGGAGGAAAACCTTGCTGCGTCAGCTCACTCTAGGCTTACTCCAAAGAGAGTTTGTTTCAGCTTACAGATAAGACAGCCTCTATGTCCTATTGGCAAAGGCCTTCATACAGCCTCTTAACCTTTCTACTCAAGCCCAGTAACAGTTTAACAAAATTGGCCGACATTTAAATGCACTAATAAGCTCCTTTCCCCACATTCCAACCAAGACTCAGAGAAACACCTAGCTCCTCACCAGTTTCAAATACAGCTCCACGTCTTTTTCCTTCAGGGTAGAGTAGACCTTCTCCATTTTGTACGTTATACCACACTGAGAATCATCCAAGCTCTTAATGAAGTTGTCCCGAATTTCAGCCATTAGGTTGGTAAAGCAGAAAAATGTGTCAGCTTCGGCATGTTCTGGGGAGGGAAGAAAAAAAGAAAAAAGTTAATGGGGGAACAGAGAAAGAATCATTGACAGAGGCACATAGAACTGCTTTTGTTCAATATCCCGGTTGCTGTACTTGACTCAGGTAGTGCATCTCACAAGACCTTGGCTTGCTTGGTCTGGATGAGACTGACACTTTTTTTTTTTGGACTAGAAGTGTCTACAGAGCCACTGCAAATACAGACCCTGCGTGCAACGCAAGGTCTTCATGACATGGGGTCAAGAACCAGTTATCTATGCCCAAGAACACCATCTGCTCTCCCTGCCATCAGGGCACACCCTCAGAGCTCTGTGGAGTAGAAGCAACAGGCAAAGTACTCCCATTCCATTCTTTTCCTTGCCCCATCTTTTTTTTAATTAATAAAAAATTTAATAAATTTTTTAATTTTTTTATTAAAAACATTTTTTTTTTTTATTTGTACACCCCCCCCAAGGGATTTATAGTACAATCAAACAAGAGTTTCTAAAGGGATTTTAAGTTTCAGTCAGGAAGTGCAACTCAGATCCATGCAAAACAAAAATCCCCCAAATCCTCACCACCCACAGCCCATTCAGTTTCTGCCGGTTTGCTGTGGTCTCAGAAAGTCCTCATCTCTTGCTTCATTTGCTTTTTTTTTTTTTTTGCCTAATCAGTTGAAACTGAGTTGTTTAGAGTCTCGTTCCCAAAACACCTCTTTACAGAGAGCATGAAATACAACAGCCATTAGTGAGCATCCAAAAGAGTCTCTCACCTTTCCACTCGCTGTTAGGATCTGTAGCAAAGGTGTAGTAAAGAGGCCCCACTATTTCATTCATCCCCTGAACATATGCTATCCCGGGGTTCAGCTTGGCATAGATGAAAAGGATTCGCTCCACCACTTCCCAGTGAGCTTCGCAGCCGTTGGGCAGAACTTCGTACTCACTCAGAGAATTAGGAGATGTTTTAAGAGGGGAGCTCACCTGAAGAGCAAGGTAAGAGTAGGCCCGATTCAGGGTAACCAGCTGGCACAGATAGTTTCTTACACGTGACAAGCTTGGCTCTGAATGCACATAGCCCCCCAGAAAATTTGGGCAGCATGCACTGAGCAGTCAGGTATTCACATAAACCAAGACAAGCAACTCAAAGTAGCACAAAGGCACTGAAATCCTAGTGCTGCCTTTCCCTGACAAACAAAGCAGTCTGTGCTGCAACAGATAGTTCCCCTGAATCATTGCATCACCTGATCCCATACAGCAAGAAAACACAGCAGTTCCACTTCTTTGTTAGTAATGTAGGAAAAAGGACGGACCTGCTGCAGTAGCTAGCCACCTTCCCCAACAGCAAGTGTGTAGCACGTAATATTGTAACACTCGTGAAAGAGGAAAAGAGACAACACCCGCTTCAGCAGATAACCAGCTCTTTTCCTAAATGCAGTTTTATGAGATCCAGCTCTGGAAGACTATATAAATTCAGCTTCAGTAAATTAACCCTTCACTGCTTTGTTCTCATGCAGGAAGGCACATGTCAGGCATAAAATATTCACACCTTCCTGCAACTCTGATTTCTACTGGAAGTCAGGAAAAAAACAAACAAACAAAAAAAAACTTAAAATTAAATGTATCTATAATTCCCTACCAACTGTCAGGTACATCAACTGGTTCTTTAAAGTTGTCCAGCCACCAAAATACAAGGTATCTGCTGGGGTATTGACATAATTCCACCACACAAGCAGAGACAAACAGAGAAAAACGCCTGAGAGCCACCATTCGCCTTATCAGCTAAGACGCCTTGCCCCAGGGGCAGCCCACACCTAGATCTCACATTTGTAACCCCACTCCGGTTTCGTGCCACCGTCTGTGACTTGAGTGTGGTCTGCTCCACCCGCTTGCGCAGTGTCTCAAACTCATTTTGAGGGTCCAGGATTAAAAGGCAGGGGTAGTCTGTTGGGCGCTGGAAGAATGCCATGTCAGGGTACAGCCTCCTAGGATGGATACAGGAGGAAATCAGGCATAAGAAGGAAGTACGTGCCCCATGTTGAATGAAAAGCTCAGTTTAATATTAAACTTCACTTCCAAAGTACAAAGTATTAATCAAACCACTCAGGTTCAGAAACCTGAGTCATTACGCCCCACATACCTGACATCTTTGTCTATCTGGAGAAGCACTTCATTATCCTTGAAGTAAGTATTCCATCGACTGTCCGGGTTTGGATTGAGGGGCTAAAGAAATAAACAACAGAAACATCAAAACAAGCGTGCTCCACAGGTACCAAAACCCTCAGTAAATACATACTGATTTAACATTTCTGTTGTCCCTTTGTCAGCTAGTACCAGCACATTCCTAGTGCATCAGGTTTAATCTTTCTGCCACTATGTCTAGCGCTGTTTCTTCAGACAGTAGGAACAGCGCAGGAAGCAGACCAGAGCCTGCAAAATAAGTGAGCATGCAGGTTCACTTAGTCAGAAGCCAACATTTCCAATCCCTTTTCACCTGCCTCTTAATGACTTTGTTCCCCAATCAAGTATCCTGTCCTCTGTCAACAAGATTCTTGATTGCAACTCCAACCTGTACAACAGAGACAGTCTTTGTACTTAGCACAAGAGTTAACCACAACACATAAGTACTGTGTAGGTGGGTATTAGTTACAAGTTGACCCCCCATCTCAGCTCTGAGAAGGCTGATTAAACATCACCATTGTGCCAAGGAAAAAGGAAATACATTATTAATACAAACAACCTATCCCCTATCTGATCAGTTCTCCAATATGACAAACTTGACTCTCCCTCCCCCACATGCACTTTCTTCTCTCCAGATCAAGATCCATGCAAAATTAAGTCAGCTGAGAGAAGAAAAAAAAAAAAGGAACGTTCCAAGAGATCCAAAGATCACTGTAACCTGCCAACACATGGAGTGTTACAAACATGATAGTTTTACAGCACCAAGGCCTCCAGAGATCACAGCAGCACAGATGACTGTACGCTAGCAGAGAAGTTAACGTTCAAGATAAGCCGTGGAGGCAGTTGTATCACTTTACAATCTCTTCCGGCCAGTTACTTCAACCCCTGCCTTGACACAAACTTGACAGCACTTTCAAAGAAGTAAAAAGGGATGCAGGAAACAGTCAATAAAGTCAGTCATCAGCAGAACTAGAAATTCATCTCCTGCCTCCCATGCTACTGTCCAGCTCGACTCTGCTGCCTCTTCTACACCCTCTGTTCAGAGTAGCCTGTTCTGAGTCTACCCATGGAAACAGCTTCCCAGGAGAGCATCTCTTTGCTAGAGGTACCTCTTGGGATCCTCTCTTCTCCTCTTCCCTAGGAGACCCACAGGCTGGACAGCTATCCCCAGAGGAGGTGAGAAGATGCATGCCTAGCTGAAAACAGCTCCCTTCATAACTGTTGGTGCTTTGCCAATTATTCCCGCTAAAGGCTACTAAGACACAAGTACAAGGCTGGTACCTAGGAACCATCCCTCCCACTAGCAGGGCAAAATAGTTTGAGAACAGAACCAAGAGCAGGACAGGAGTCCCGACTCCAGAACAACAGCTTATAGCTTTGAGGAATTTCCGGCAACACAAAGGTTAACAGCACTTACGTGATCTTCTAAGGTCACATCTTCCCTTGAAACACCCAGGTTGGCTTTGGCAATCCCGGGCTGGATAATCATTTCTTTTAGGAATTGGGAATACAGATCCCTTGAGGAGTGAAAGAGAAATTTGCAATGAAGCAGACAATTATATCAATGTAAGCACCCAGACTGAGTTGAAACAGATATCCCTGCACCACTCTGCTCAGTCAGAAAGCATTTGATTTTTCTCCTCAGTTGAGTTCAACTAAAAAGGTCAATCCAGTGACCCCAAGAGACAGAGTACAGAACAGTGCATTCCACACAAGAACAATTCATTTTATGAAGGTACTTAATTATTTAAGGAACCATTCCCCTTCTCCAGAGATACCATTAGAAATAAAGGAGCGAGTACAGATGTCCTCACCTCTGCTTCTTCAGCAAAGAGCTCCATAAGGCTTTCTCTAAAGGGAGGTAGTTCAGGAGTATCTGCACAGAAGACAGACGTACACACATTAGTATTTGGAGCATGAGCTATCAGACCTGTAAGGTGAGCAAACCAAACACAGCGGCTCTCTGAAAATACAGGGAGTTTTCTCCATAAAGCTTAGTTCTTTGCTAAACAGCAGTCAGGAATATTTCAGGGACTGGTTTTCAACACAGGCCTACTCAGAGGGTTGATCAATAGCAAACGTGACTGAGATGCACTCCCAGATTAATACTGCAGGCTGTGCTCATGCAAAGAGCAGACAGCCACTTTCAATCATCCGAAGCAATGGCTGTAATGTGTTGTTAAATGCTACTGTCACTGTGCCAGTGCTGATCTCCACAATTTATTGTCAATGTAGAGTGGCTTTTAAATTCTGCGTTGTTATTTTTTTTTTTGATTTTAAGTGCTCAAGAATACTGTGTGTACTCAGGCAACCCAAAGCACCACTCGCGAGAAACAAAAGCGCCCCAAGCAAAACCCACCTTCCAGCACAGGCAGCGCAGCCCACCATCAAAGGGAATTCCTGTGGAACATCGGGCAGAAAGATAACTCTGTTAGCCCCGGTCTCCTCACCACGGTTTGCTGACATCGCCCCACGAACCAGCCAGGCAGCACTTTTGTCCCCAGGAGGCAAGAAGTTTTCACAAAGACGCTACAGGGGTTACACAGGGTGCCAGGAGCGCCGCTGCCTCCCACAGGGAACGGTGCCTGGCAGGCGCTGGAAGCAGCTGGGGCGCAGAAAGACGGGGCCCATGCAAGTGATGTGCGGGGCGCAGCCAAGCGATGGAGCCCACAGGCGCCTCGGACAGAGAGGAAGGGAAAGGAAAGCTTTGCCTGGAAGCCCGTGGCCGCGCAGAAAAGCCGGACGGGCACCGCTGCGGCCTGACAGCCGAACACAGCACGGCCTTGAGAGCCTGCCGGCCTCAGGTTCACGGCACCCGCTGCTTCCCCTCACCGTTAGGAGCGGATCGCTTCGCAGGGCCGGACACCGCCTGACCCCGGGGGGGGTCTGAGGCCGTGCCCAGCGCCCTCCTG
>VXAA01000599.1:226379-289446 GCA_013399115.1 Anseranas semipalmata
GAGGGTGGCGGCTGCCGAGGCGGTGCCGGGCGAGGTGACCTCCGGGCGCCTCGGGAGCTGCAAGTCCCCGGGGAGCGCGGGTCGGAGGGCGAGGGAGGGTTCGGGGCCGGGCCGGGAGCTGCCCGCAGGCTGGCGAAGCGGCTCTCGGGGCTGTCAGGGACCGTCGCGGGCTGGCGGCGGCAGAGCCCCAACCCGGGGGGCTCCCGGAGGCGGCCTGTCGGGGAGGTGACCTTTGGGAAGGAAAATCCGCGATACAGTTCAGTGACCAGATGGGGCAGGTACAACGATCAGCCACGTTTCCTGGCTAGCGCGAGTCACCTCATTTGCAACGTCTTGGGTGAGCTGGGCAGGCCGACAAGTTTGGAAATTGCAGGCTTTGCTTGGCCACTGTGAATAGTTCAATCTACTCCTGCTTCAGTTTCCCTGCTGGAAGGCAGGGATGGTATTTCCCACACCAGTTGCAACGAGCCATAAATTAATAAAAACACAGTGATTTGCAGCTGCAAGATGCCAGCTAAAATGACAGTGCAGTTTTCCTTCAAAACGTAACCTGTGCCAAACTCCGCATTTACATTAAATTTGTTATTTTAAAGTCATTCCTTGTAATCAGCTCACATCAGAATGCATTGTTTGCCCTCTCCTTGGACAAGTCCCCGATGCTCTGAAAGTCAGCTTTGCCAGTCATTTTTGTGGCAACGATGTAAATGCTATGTCGTTGGCCTGGAGCCACGGTGAGTCAGGCTTGGCTTCGGGCAGCAGCCCGGAGGGAGATATTGGGAGAGAAGATGGGTCTGAAGTCCAAGGTAGAGAATTTTGGCACAGGCAGCCCAAGACCAGAGCCAAGCCTCACGTGCCAGTGCAGCCAGAAATGCTGTAAAAATACAAATGTAGCCTACAAATAAGCAATATTTGCCAAAGAGGCTGTCTGGATCTGGATGGCTGGCGATGGGGAAGAGTGAAGCTGCACGTCCTGGTACTGCAGTTTCCTCTGGGTCCCATGAACGGTGGGAGGGTGCTGTTACTCCACGGAGGAGGCTGCTTCTGGGGGTAGTCAGGTATGCAGGCTTTAATCTGCCCACTTCTGCATCTCCAAGGGACTCAGTTCCTTTGTGCATTGAAACTGAAGTGAAACCTGTTAGAGAAATAAATTGTAAAGAAGATTCGCAGCTGCATTTCTGACTTTTTTCGATTCCTGGACTTGAATTTTCTTCATCTTTCACATGTTTTTGACCCTTCAAAAACACACATCCACTAGACAGCTTATTACCTGTCATTGGAGAGCACTGGTGACAGTCTGCAAGGCAGGCAACTTGCTGATCTATTGCCTGTGGAAAGCTGCCTGAGGATAATGATTAGGCAAATGCTAATGATTCGTCAGCATCTCTAGTTCATTTATTTTTATCAGCAAAGCACACTGAGCTTATATCTAGAGACAATATTGATCAGTGCAGCTATTGACTTTCTTGCCTCCATCTCCCCCTATGTCACCTCTCAAGTGTAGTTTGAGGAGGCAGGGACTAGCTCATATCGTGTCGTGCACAAAAGGACCACAGTCGCAGCAGCAGCTTGGGTGCTACTCGAGTATGCCCAATAAATCACGAGGATGAATGCTTTTCTTTGGTGTTATTTTACTGGGAGATTTTAACCACTTTCCACTGTACTAACTTCCCGTATGGGATTTTGTTGGTAGATCATGGGGAGCTCAGAAGTTAACGTGTAGCTGATTTTTCCAGGGCTAGGATCAACTGACTACATTGTGCTGGTCGCAGCAGAGGGGCAACAGAGGATTGTTAGAGCAACAGGAAGGCAGTCCTTGCCCTTTAGAGCTCTAAGCTGCTTGGACAAGTCCCAAGCACTGGCGATTTCCAGCTCCACGTGATAAAAGGTTGTCAATGGGAATTTGTTTTCAAGTTCTCTGGCCATCAGTAGCAAACAGTGGAAGGACACTAGCTTCAGGAACCTCCTGTCTGATGGCTCAGGTGAACTGGTAGGGATAGCAGAACATGCTTCCCTACTGGTTCAGATCTTCCTGTTGATCTTGCCTTTCTGGAAAGATTCTCTCAAGCAAGCTTCAGGCAAAATATGTGAGAGGGACTCGTTCTGGAGGTGAAGCAGATTCATCTCCAAAGCAGACACCATGCAGAGTGCAGGACAGCTTCCTCCCGCCTGCATTCCCTTACTCGGGACCTCACTGGTAGTGAGGCAATTCTCCGCACTCAGTGGCCCATTTCATCCTTGACTTCTCTCCTGACATAACTACAAAAGGGAGAGCTGTTGATTATGGATTTCCTTCTTTTTCAGAATGAAAACCCACCATCTTACTCATTTTCATTCTTTGTACAACATACATCTCAAAGGTCTCCAAGTTATTGTGGCACCCCTAAGAAGTCATAATTTTATGTTATTACATCATTAGCTCAGGACTCAGTGACCCAGAGAGAGGCTACACCCTTTAAACTCTCTGATCAGCACATTAAGTACATTTTTTGTGATTGCTGAGTTTTATTCTTTTTTTTTTTTTTTTCCTGCATCCACTTGTGCTTGGAGACCTTTTGCCTCTTGAGCAAAAACCAGTGGAGAACCTGCTTGAGATCCCCACTGGAAAGGCTGTTGAAAGTTCTAGGTCAGGACACAGTGGGTCAGGAATTTGGAACTGAAACACAATCCTTAGGGTTGCCTGCAGGTATCGTTCCCAAAAATGCTTATAGGAAGAAGAACTTATTGATCCAATTCAAGTAAAGACAAAAGACAACTCGTGTTCAGTCCCAGGCTTGTCCACTTACACTAGAGCAAGATTTGGCCCAGGGAGACAAGGCTTGGGATAGGTGTACTTCAGGAGTGATCCAGCACTGCAGTTCCTCCATCGCTGAGCAAGGAGCAGCTCTGCTGATCTCGCTTGCCTTCTGAGAGGCTCCTTTCTGTCTGGGGTTAATTCCTTGGCCAACTCTTTGTCCCTGGCACTGAAGCACACTTGCAAAAAATGAATTAATGAGACAAAAAGAAGAAAAGAGCTTTGATTTGCAACTTGTGTTGCCCTCATGTTTGCACAGAAATCCATTCTGCAGCACAGGGAGGGAGCAGAAGGCTAGGAGCCTGGGCTGCCAGGCAGGCTCAGTCACAGCTGTGCTCCTGTCTCCCACAGAGACCATTTGGTGCCTGAATTTGCAAGGTTACCTCATCCACAGCTCTGAGTGATCCCTCATACTGGTGTCGTGGCCCAGGCAGTGGCTGAACAGAGCATCTAAAAGGGGAGGAGGGAAGGTGCCTGATCCACTCAGAGTGCCTTTGGGGATAGCAATTAAGGTGAGGAAACTGAGTTAAACTCTTGCATCGTGTACTGGGACTGCAGGAATGAAGGAAAGAGAGCACCAGAGGCTTTAGAGGAATGCTCAGAAGCAGAGAGCTAGAGACACAGACAAGTGTCTTGATCTTTGCAGCTGCAGGATAAAGATCAGAAACAGAATATAGTTAGACATTTTGCAATAACTTCCCCAGCAAAGGTTGCTCAGCTGCTGTGCAGAAGAGAATAACTAACTCCATTCCACTGGTGTCCTCATTGCAGTAGGGACATACCTATTGAAAAGACACAGGTTTTATCTGAAGAAGTAAACATTTCAACACAATTTTTTGTGTGCTCATGGAAATATATTGAAGGGTTCACATTAGGGTTGCTTCTAATGTGATTTGACCCTTTGAAAGTGAAATGGAGTTGTTGGTCTTCAGTCATTTCTCCTAAACACCTTCAGTGCACTCAGCTAGTGCTCCTTCAGTGTCAGTGAGCAAGACTGAAAACTAGAGCCATGAGATTTTTGAAATAAGAAAATAGGCAGGAATAGCTTCTCCTAATTGTCTGCCTCACCATCCTTCTTTATCCAGTATTAAAAACCAAGAAGGGAAGAAGTCCCTTGCCTTTTTCCAAGTCAGTCACCCATACTTTTTTTGTGACAGAATTTGGAATGCTTTAGGTGAGTGAGTTCCAGTGCATGCATAGATGTCCAAGATGTCCATCATGTGCATAAACCTTGCTTTTCACTGCACTCAGAAAGGGAAGTCAAACCAGTCCATATGTTTCCCTCTGGCTTCTGATCCACTTCATGGTCTAGTTCAAGAACTGGCTTGGAGCTGCAGAGAAACATCCAGCTTGAACTTCACTTGGAATGATGGCAAACAATTGCAGGCACGAAATACGGGGCCACCAGATCCCACTGGGGCTATACAAAGGATCTTCCCAACAGTAAATTTTCTGGTGGTTTATCCGACCCACTCTGAAGGAAACCAAGCAATGTGGTTTCTGCCACTTCCCTTTGAGAGGCCCTTCGTCAGCCAGATAACTCCTGCAATGAGGAAACGTTTTCTTGCTGTGTAGCTTCATTTCCAAACATGTTTCATATTAACTCATTCCCTCAGTGTCCCCTGGGGTTGGGGTTACCAAGGAATTAAGTACATACTCCCAGAGAGGCCAAAATGCTGCAGGTTCTTTTGAGGTCAGCATGTGATGGGCTGTAAATAAAACTATCAACATGCTGCTGTACAACAGCTTTGCAGGATGCTTTCCAATGTGCCTTTCTCAATGCATCTTTTTTTCCTCCTCTGCTTATAGCTGCCCTGATGTCCCTGTAAATTCATCCCGGAATTTCATTTGAGAAAAGGATCTTCTGAATCAAAAGCTTCCTTCTGTTCTTCCCCTTTCCATTGCTTCCCTCAAGATGGCATCTGATAGCCCAGAGTCACTAATGACCTTGTGCACAGATTTCTGCCTTCGCAACTTGGAGGGGACTCTCTGCTACCTACTGGACAATGAAACTCTCCGGCTCCATCCTGACATCTTCTTGCCGAGCGAGATTTGTGACAAACTTGTCAACGAGTATGTCTCAGGCCTGTGGAGAAGCTGTTGTCTGGTTTGGAAAGGAGTTGGGAGCTTGGGGAAGGGGGACCATAGTTTTCTTAAAAAAAAAAAGTGATGGAAAGGATACAAGGAAAAAAATGGGGAGGAATTCATAGGGCAGTTTTTGCTGGTTGAGCCTCATATTGGAAATAATGATTTGCATTAACATCAGAAGGAACTATCCCCAGGGGTTATTGTAGTTCTGCCAATCACCATTTCCATATAGGTAAACCCAGATTGCAATGAACAGTCACTGCTTCTTCCAAGAACATCAGTAAGCAAAAAGGAACTTTCCTGTTTCCCACCACTGAAGCATTACAACTCTCTCTCAAACCAGAAAAATAAGAGTGCAAAGTGCTAACAGATGTTGCATTTTAAGGCTGCTGCTCCCATAGCTTTACAAAGCAACCTGTTTCCAGGGATTTATAATTTGGCTATCACAGTTTCTCTTGGCTGAACTCCTGCCCACAAAGTCTGGCAGAAAACTGGCCAGCTAATTTTCTGAAAATGAAAAATCAAGTTAATAGCTTTAAACAGTGAGGAACAAAAAATCCTGGAGTCCATGCTTGCCAGAATCCAGTTTGCTCTGAAATACACATGACCTTGCACAAATCTTTGCCTTAGATTTTCCTAAGAATTGTTAGCTTTGTGCAAGAAGAGATAATAGCCTAGCTCCCGTTACCCCTAAGGTAATTCTGGATGATCGGGAGGGAATGTGTGCTCAGGCACTTGGTAACATGTTGTCATAACCAGTAAAGGTGCTAGAGCTGTAGCTGAGCCTTTGTGTTGTGCAGTGCTAACACCATTGCCCTAATACAGGTATGTGGAGTTGGTGAAGACGGACAGCATCTTCGAACCCCATGAAAGCTTCTTCACCCTGTTCTCAGATCCCCGGAGCACCAGGCTAGCTCGGATCCACTTGCGGGAACAGATCGTGCAGGACCAGGACCTGGAGGCCATCAGGAAGCAGGTGGCATTGCAGTGACAGCCACTTCACATGGCAGCACTGCTGTATGGGGACCAGCTAGAATTCCAGACATCCAGAGATTTCCAAGATTGCATCCCTCACCATCCAAGTTTTCTTTGGGAAAACCTGAGCATCTCGCTCCTCAGCTCCCTACAGGCCACTGTTGGGAATGGGATGGGGACTCTGGTCAAGTTTGGTGATGTGTGGTCTCAGGCTGTCCCTGTGTGAGGTGTTGTAGGGAACAGGGTGGGCATTCTGCCTGTGAAATATTTCTAACTGTTTGATTTCCCATCTTCCAGGATCTTGTTGAGCTCTACCTGACTAACTGTGAGAAGCTGACAGCAAAGAGTCTGCAAACCTTGGTGAGCTTCAGCCACACACTTATCTCCCTTAGCCTCTTTGGATGCTGTAATATCTTCTACGAGGAGGAGAACCCTGGAGGCTGCGAAGATGACTGTTTGGTGAACCCCACTCGCCAGGTTTTGGTCAAGGACTTTACTTTTGAAGGCTTTAGCCGCTTGCGCTTCCTGAACCTGGGCCGCTTGATTGAAGGGGTAAATGTGGAGACATTGCTTCGGCCTTTGGCTTCCCTTGCAGCTCTTGATCTCTCTGGGATCCAGCTGAACGATGTGGGATTTCTGACCCAGTGGAAGGACAGTCTGGTTTCCTTAGTGCTTTACAACATGGACCTTTCAGAGGAGCACATCCAAGTGATTGCACAGCTTCACAAGCTCAGGTCAGCAGATCTCTTTTTCCTTGTTTATATTTTCCCCATTGATAGGAGCCATGCAAGACTCTTAGGAGTGGGCTACCTGCCTGTTAATGGAGAGCCATCTGCTGCTGGCTTCAGGTTATAAACCTGCTCGCTCATTGACTCACCCTACACGTCTGACATGGCTAAAGCCAACCTGGGTTTTGCCTGCAAAAGGGCACCACTTAGAAATTCCCTCTTGGGGAAAAAAAAAAAAAATACACACATACACACAAACACACACCCCCACTGCAACCAAACAAAAAAAGAACAGCAGAAACCTAAAAATATGGCAAAAAATGGCTATGGATGTATACAGATACTAGTACAGTGATAATCACACTGCAAAACTCAATCCTTCAAACCACTTGTTGAACAGTAACATCCAAAATTTAAATGTGGCTCTGAGATAAAACTAGAAAAACTCTCAGCTCAGACCATCTGCTCACTGTGCTTTGCGTAAGTACGCTATACATGGATGGTGCAACCAAGGAAAAAAAGCAGCGTAAATAAATAGGCACTCCTGACCTAACAGTGTTGACAGTGAAATGACTTCCTGAAACAGAGTTGAGACAATTGCTATTCAAACTGCACAGTGGTATCGGGAAAAGGATCCAGGACTTCCAAGCCAAATAGAAGGGCCTTACTATTCACATGAAGGATACTTCGCAATGGCTTTAGTATTGTCTCTACAGACCGCAGACACTAGGGGGTACCATGTTAACATATGACCTAGGAGAACCTCCTGGGTAACACTGGCTAAATCCAAGTCACTTACTTTGACTCCTGGTGATTTGCAATGACCAGGTCATTGGTTCACAAACTTGGTTCACAACTTGTAGAAGACACTTTTGTAAGTATGTATGATATTGGCTCCTGTCTTAGGCAGTTTAGTCTCTCCCAAGGGGTCTTCGCTCAGCAGGCAAGTGCAGGCCCTGTCCTGTAAGGGACCCCACTTGCATATGGTGGCCAATTAGTTTGTCCCACAATTCTCTTAGCATCAGGGGTTTCCCCAAAGCTTAAGCATTTAAATACCTGAAGATACATGAAATAAGGAGAGAGTAATAGCCTGGAGTGGAAAAAAATAAGACTGGGGAAGCAGACAAAAACGTGTAAATTAATTTGTGGGATGAAGCAACAGATGTTTCTGGGAATGCAAAGATCCTCTAGTGCATCTTAATCACTAGGCAGAAATGCTCAGGTGGCTGCTTTGATGGAGCTTGGGAAAGGCAGTTCCTGAGCCTAAAGCAATTTCCTTTGTGATGGTGTGGCCAAATGACTCACTGTGCTCCATTTTAAGTAGACCTCTACCAGATATCTGTGTACTTTGGTTAGACACAAGGCCAGATCCTGCTGCCAGATCCTACAGAACCACATTCCTGTATCTTAGGAAGGAAGTAATAATAACAATCACCATTATGCTTGGCTTGTCACTTTCTGCTGGTAGGGTCACAGAAGCCCCAGCTGATGCTTTCCAGGCTCTGAGCTGCTCTCTGTCATTTGCAGGCACTTGGATATCTCCCGAGACCATCTGTCCAGTTATTACAAATTCAAGCTGACCCGGCGGGTTCTAAACCTGTTTGTGGAAAACCTGGTAAACCTCACTTCGCTCGATATCTCAGGGCACACCATGCTGGAGAACTGCACTATCCCAAGCATGGAAGAGAAGATGGGCCAGACAAGGTAAGGAAATAGCAATTACTGAGGTCTGCTTGGATAGCTAGTTCAGTCAAAGATGAATTAAGAACAGTTCCCTCTTCTGGCCTTCCAAATTCTAGATCTAATTAATACTAAAAAGCAAGATACAACTGTTGCTAGTTCCTCCTGATGCTAAAGACTAGTATGGGAATCAGCTGTGATTTCTGTATGTGACACAGGTAAGGACTTTAAAAATAATAAAAAATTCATTCCACCTAGCTTCCATACTTCTGAAGAAGTTCTTTTCCACACACATTCCTCCAGGGATCTCTTGCAGTGGTTTACAGATCTTCTAAAAGGACTCCAGAGCCCTTTACACATTTTCTACACAAAACATTCTTACCTTGACTGAAATGAGGCTTTTCTGAGACAGAACATTTCTACACTAAGTCAATCAATGTTCATAGTCATCAATGTTCTTAGGAGGGCTGAGTGAAATAGGAACTTAGAATCTAAAGGCAGATTTTCAGATTTGACCTTAATGCTGGGCAGATCAACCTTTGAAAATCCTGGTGCACCTCAGTAGGGCATACCTAGAGGTATGGTTTTCCAGGTCAGCCAAGAACTCTGCCCTCCTATTCCCCAACCACTTACTGAACAAAAACAAACAAGTGAGACAGTACTGGCTCCTTTCCAAATCTGGTAAAAAAAAAAAAAAAAATACTGGCTCTCGGACAATAAGGAACATGGCAGCAAAACAACAAGTGTTCTTGCATGATCACAGAAGCAGACTAGCATGTTTATCAGATGACATACAGTCAAGTTTGCAAATAGCTTGGATCAGTGAAATCTACATCCCTTTCCTAAGAAGCGTTCACCCCAGCCAGTGAACTTCCAGGACAAATTCCATCTAGGAAAGCTGCATTCTGTCTGCATAAATTCTTACTGCTGTCTTTGTTCAACACATTTACCCCTTCACTCAGGATTACCTGGGACGCGTGCCTGTTGTTAGCTTTAGGACAAGCTGGCTGCTGTACAACTGAAATACAGATGATATCACTCTAGTTATGGAGCAGTACAGTCAAAGTGAACAGAGAGGAGGTAGCTGTCTCTGTGGCACGAGACACCTGGAGAAGCAGAGTACCAACACAAGTGATCTCTTTCTTTCCTCAGCATTGAGCCAGCAAAGAGCAGCATTGCTCCCTTCCGGGGTCTGAAACGACCGCTCCAGTTCTTGGGCCTTTTTGAAACATCTCTCTGCCGCCTGACACATATTCCAGCCTATAAGGTAATGAGGGTGCAAGAATATTTGTAGCAGGTACTTAGTAGGAGTTCAAAGAACATGCAAAACACTGGCTGCTAGTAGAGTGGAGTTCTTAGGGTCTCATGTGCGACAATTTAGCTCTGACCTTCCAGTAGCTACTTGATAATGCAGGAGAGCTGCCAGAAGGCAAGACAAGACCTATACCCCACACAGTTTTTACAAGTGTTAAAAAAATAAAAGTAAAAATAAATTAAAATGCATGCCTTTTAAAGAATGGCCAGAAAAAAGTCATCCTGACTGAAGGACCAGGATTGTCTGTGACTACCAGAAAAGAATTAAAGACAATAGGAGTCTTACTTGTGAATATAGCATCCTCCTCCCCCAGAGCTGCCATTTCTTGCCATTCTGGGCTGAGAAGTGACTCAACCTCTTTGCTCCCATCATGGGCCTAATCCTACTAGCAGGACAGACCAAAGTTGCACTCTTTCACATTTCAGACTTACCCTCAGAGTTCCCTTCTCATGCTGGCTTTCCTGCCTCATCCTTTCTTCCCTGACTCTTGTTCCTCCATGCCAGGTGAGTGGAGACAAGAATGAAGAGCAAGTCCTGAATGCTATTGAGGCTTACACTGAACACCGGCCAGAAATCACTTCGCGGGCCATCAACCTCCTTTTCGACATTGCCCGCATTGAGCGTTGCAGCCAGCTGCTGCGAGCCCTCCAGGTAAGCCCCATGCTAGCATTTACCTCACCCTTACAAGGCAAGTTTTGTAGTCCCAGCCTTTTCTTCACCCTGGGACACCATATCAGGCCATTCTGGAGAAAGCTCCAGTGATGCAGTGCAGCTGGGTACCTTCATTTCTTAAGCACATTCCTGCAATGCCTGGGTCACACATTCCTTGCGGGCTTGTAACAGTCTTTGCCCCATGCAGCCATAACTGTAACTCCAAAACTCATCAGTAAGTCACTGGCACTGAAGCTTCATGTTGCTTCCTTGCAGCTGGTGATCACAGCCCTCAAGTGCCACAAGGATGACAAAAACATCCAGGTGACAGGCAGCGCAGCGCTATTTTACCTGACCAACTCCGAGTACCGCATGGAGCAGAGCGTAAAGCTGCGGCGCCAGGTCATCCAGGTGGTGCTGAACGGCATGGAATCCTACCAGGAAGTCACAGTAAGAGCTGCCTAGCTTCCTTTGGCTCCCATAGTTCTCCTTTCCATATTAAGTCTTTAGCCTGGTGTTAGCATTTGGGTCTTCTAAGCCTCCAGTATGTGAGCTGAGGCAGGCACCAGAGAACCTATTGCCCAGATCTGCTCTTTGCCTTCACTCAGTGGTGGGGATTGCACGCAAGGTGCTCCTTATCCATGTGATGTTCTCCAGAACCAGGGGAAGTAAGTGATGATAGCAAGGCACCTTTTTAGCTGATGTTAATGGTCAAAAGGTGTACAACCCACAGCACAGATGTCCAATACTGATTGTGGGGTGAAAAGGGTGTGGATGTTGGGGGTGCTGAGTTAACAGAAAGAAACATTATGCCAACGCACTCTTATCATAAGCTAGCTGGCAATATATACTGTGATGCCACTGGCTTACAGAATGGTGATTCCAGAACAGAAAGCTTATAGGCAGCAAGGAGTTGCCTTGAAAAGTGCTGTGCCTTGGGTGATTGTGTGGCTATGTGAGACCAGAGGTGCTGACTGAGCACAGCTAAAGCAGAGTGATAGGTAGGAGGGTAACAGAAATTTTAGTGGTAGTAGTCAGACAAGAAGATGGTTTCAGTACAAAGCAGCAAGAGAACATGAGGTGATGGAGTCATGTTTTCGTAGCCACCTGGCACAGCATTTGCTTCCTTCAACCCAGGTACAGCGGAACTGCTGCCTGACACTGTGTAACTTCAGCATTCCTGAGGAGCTGGAGTTCCAGTACCGCCGAGTTAACGAGCTGCTGCTGAACATCCTCAACCAGAGCCGGCAGGACGAGTCTATCCAGCGCATCGCTGTACACCTCTGTAACGCTCTGGTCTGCCAGGTGGACAACGATCATAAAGAAGCCGTGGGCAAGATGGGTTTTGTTATGGTTGGTATGGTCCCAAGGTGTCTGCTTATCTTTAACCCAGGCTACCTCAATTTCCTTGCAGCAGTCCACAAAACATCCAGCCAGTGAACCAACCTTACCGTATCACAGGAGGGAACTGGTGTTCCAGCAACACTAGCCTCTCCTGGAACTTACCCCTCCATGCAACATCTTTTTCTGGCTTGCCAGCACTGGAAGTCACGGTCTCAGAGACAGGCTGTCTGTGAGAGCAGGGAAGCAGTGTGACCTGATACCTTCCATCTTCACTGCACCATATAATTTCCAGAACCAGTACAACCTTTTGATTAGCTCCTTCTGCATCTCCCTGAATTTGCATCAGCTTCCCAACTCACGTCAACGTATATCTCACCCCTTTTCAAAGAACTGCAGAGGCCATTGCTTAGTTGCAGTTCTACCCCATTCCAGACTTCGTCATACAGATCACAACTGACTCGACTGTAAACCCAACAGCTCAGGGATTGTGACATAGTTCAGCTCTGCAAATACTTGCAACATTGAACATAACCCAGTCCCACTGATTTAGAGAAAGAGATACCAAATAGATACTCTTCAAAGGGTCAAAATTGCATATGCCTGCAATTGGCTGTAGCCAGCCCTGCAGAAACTACAGCTGTCAGTTTTAGCTCTGTGATTCTTGAACTGTTCTCACTCTTCCCCTTCTTCTGCCCACAGACAATGCTAAAATTGATTCAGAAGAAGCTGGCTGATAAAACGGTGAGTGTTTCCCACAAAAATTTATACATAGAGTATTTTTTCTTCAGCCTGACTTAGGCATAGAGATCAGTCTGGAGTGCCAACCCAGCTTCTCTACCAAACATGAGACATTCCAGCTGGTGCTGCAGAATTTCCTGTCACTGGAGGGAGGGTGGGATGGCAGGAGGGAATTTGTGTGAGACAAAAGTAATAAACAAAGCAAAAAAAGAAAAAAAAAACCCACTTGCTGACAAGCTGAAAGTGAATAACAAGATTTTCTTACCTCTGGGGTGACGGCAGAGATGAAACACAAGTCGTTGGTTTGCGCTGGGTTCCTACATTTGCAAAGCTCTGTTTTTGTCCCTTTCTCTTCGGATCCATAGTGTGATCAGGTGATGGAGTTCTCCTGGAGTGCCCTCTGGAACATTACTGATGAGACCCCTGATAATTGTGAGATGTTCCTTAACTACAGTGGCATGAAACTGTTCTTGGAGTGCTTGAAAGTAAGTATGTCTGGTTTCCTCTAGATGAATGCTGACATTAGCAGTGGAGATGCAAGTGCCTGGGCATGGTTCCTAGCTATGCTAATCCATAAGCAGTACTTCCCATGTTGTGTAAACAGAAAAAGCTTGCATATTTCATTCTTTCTCCCACCCACCCACCGAACCAGTAGAAGAACAGAGAAACTTAAACTGAACACACTGCCCTCTTTCCTGTCTTGTACACCGTTCCCCTTAAATAGCACAGGAGTGAGCAACAGGCCCTGGCCTTGATTTTCTCATTTCACATGTATCTTGAATGCTAGAGATCTGCTAAAGAACCAATGCTAACTACCCCAAAATACTTATCCTTTCTAGATGCACTGTACAACCTTTCTCCAGGGTCTCTTGTTCTCAGTATCACCATGGCTCTCTACTATTGTAGAATCCTGTCTCAATTTCTTAGGAGTTCCCAGAGAAACAGGAGCTGCATCGCAATATGCTGGGCCTCCTTGGCAACGTAGCAGAGGTGAAGGAACTCCGTCCACAGCTCATGACCTCCCAGTTCATCAGTGTGTTCAGGTGAGTGCCTAGCTAACGAGCAGCTGAGCTGGGGCAGGGTGAATGCTCTGGAGCTTTGGTCCTGAATCACCTGGAGACTTTTCAACCTTTGAGGCATCAGGTTGTTTTTTCATTCAAAAAAGGCTAAAAGGAAATCATAAGACAGCCTTGTAAATGCCTTGGATTGTAGAGGTTTGGTTGTGGCGTTAATGCCACTGACAAGCTGCATCCCTGGAGAGCATTGCTCCTGTTTCAGGCTGGAGATATTTTCTCCAATGATCGTCTCTGATAGAGACAAAAGACATGATTTTTTTTTTTTTTTGTAAGATGCTGAGTAAGGTTGTTCTGGCACCTCTAAATGATCTCTTCTCTCTTGGCAGCAACCTACTGGAGAGCAAAGCAGATGGGATTGAGGTATCCTATAATGCCTGTGGTGTGCTCTCCCATATCATGTTTGATGGTCCAGAGGCTTGGGGTATATGTGAGCCCCACCGAGAGGAAGTTGTAAAGAGGATGTGGGCAGCCATCCAGAGCTGGGATATCAACTCCAGAAGAAATATCAATTACAGGTGAGGAATAGAGAAGTTTGGCCCATTTACCCAGGAGTCAGGATTATCACAGAAAACAAGCACCAACAGACAGAAAGGAAGAGGTACAGCCAAGCATGGAGGCTCTGCTTAGAGTGAAGGAGAAATCTTCAGGGACATATTCTTTAGTGAGGGTTTCACATCTTCCTTTGACTCAAGGTAGCATGTTACACAGGCTGTTGAAAATGGATACCTTGCCTGGCAATTCCTATGGGAGAAGCGTGGGAACCCATCAGAATTTATCCTGCACATTTCTGGTGAAATTGCATAGTTCAGGAAACCCATGATCTGACTGTCTGACACTGACTAAATATTGTTCTCCGAGACTTCTGTCCTTTGCACCTCTTCAAAACTTTAATTCTGAAAGTCGCATGTATTGCTGTAGCTTTCACTCTCCTCTACACAGTTCCTAGAAATCTCTTGAAGGGTTAATACAACTGGTGGAATCCTCCAAAGTCCTTCCTGTATGAGGGTATTGGGTACTCTGTATTCCCATAGTGCTTGGCAGGGATCCTGACTGAATGGCATTCCAATGCCTTAGCTACAGTACAGACACATTATTGTTGTCAGAAGAAACACAGCAACCGTTGCATGTGAGCAGCTGGCTTTGGCTGGGTATAATTTTGCTTTGGACCCTCTACAGAATGATCAGTGCTGCTAGGTTTCAGCTGTCATGAGGAAATGACTGACACAGGATAGAAATCAGCTGACTTCTTTGCAGCTATTTATCTGGGCAGCATGTTTATGTTAAAGTGGTAGGGCCTGTAAGTCTGCCAGTATTGCCGTGTGACACAGACTTAGTCTTTGATGCCAGAATCTTTGACATGCCAATGGATTTACTGCTATGGTGTCTATGAGCACAGAGTTTGTATTGCTTTGAGCGGCAAAGGTGCTGGAAGAAGCAGCTCTTGGATTTTTAACAACTTCTACAATATTTCTGTGCAGGTCATTTGAACCAATCCTTCGACTTCTTCCACAAGGGATCTCTCCAGTCAGCCAGCACTGGGCTACCTGGGCACTGTATAACTTGGTCTCTGTCTACCGTAAGTTCCTGTTTCAAAATCACATCCGTTGCACTGTAAAAGTTGACATTGTGGATCTAAGCTTGTTACCAGAAAAAAAAACATCCCAATCTAGCTATGTAGTTAGAGAGAACCTTCTTTGAACGATGCAGGAATGTCCAGGCAGCACAGCCAAACAAAAAACAATGAGACTTAGTGCATAGGAAGTTTCTTCAGTGTTTCGATCCTTTTGGCCATGCTCTTATTTCTCAGTCATTTTGTATCTTGTTTTTATAGCCAGGGTACCCCTAACAGGCTGGCTCCATAAAAAAATAAAGTTTTGTGATTTCTCCAGCAGCACCCTTCCCCTCCTGTCACCCTTTATACCACTCTTGTGAAGGTTCACAAGGACCTGTTTTATTCTTTTCTCTGCAGCTGACAAGTACTGCCCACTGCTGATCAAAGAAGGTGGGATTCCCCTTCTGAAGGACATGATTAAAATGGCCTCAGCACGGCAAGAGACCAAGGAAATGGCCCGGTAGGAAACCAATGCACTGTCATCAAACATTCAGTTTAGCTTCAGTTTAGTTGTTATTCTCCTACATCAAGTAAGGCTACCAAAGAAAGGCCTGTGCTGGTCTGTACAAGGGGTGAAGCAAACACAGGAGAAGAGCAGGAAAAAGAGGATAGAAACAGAAGACTAGAGAGGTGTTTATAGGTGGGCAACATATACATCATTCAGGGTTCATGGATGCCAGGCAAATAGGTTATAGAAGTGGCTTGTTGGACAGGAGAGCCGCATTACTGACTGCATCTCTTACTCTGATAGTCCCCAGCCATCACTATTCTCCATACTTGAGGTGTGGCATCTCTGTCCAGAATCATATCGGCCTGCCACTAAAAGAGCTGACTGCACAGTCGGAGGATTCTCAAAAGGTGGAGAGAGTCCACCACTTTTGTGAGCCTCCCCGACTTATTACATGACTTTCCTTTGGAGTCATTCTTCCAGAGTTTTAAAAGCTAGCTGCAGTTTCTAATCATTGACAAACTGAAATCTACAATTTCCTACCTGCAGGATGAATATAAAAGAGAAGTGGAGATTGGCTGGGAATACATACCTTGTGGGTGGGCAGCAGGCATTCCCCACAGCCGAAGGGTTGCTAAATGCTGGAGGTGATAGAACCCTGCAGAAGAATAACACAGGTTAGGTAGATGGTGATATGGTGATGCAACGGTCCAAGAATGTTAAATGGAAAGAATAGGAAAAGCGTGGACAGATAACAGTAGAGTGAATGACAAACATTTGTATGCATATGTTTCCTGATGTGATTCAAAGTTATCTGATGACTTGGATATGGGGGTGATAAATGAATGGTCTCAGGGATCTGGATGTATACTAACATGACTTGAAATTCCAAGGGGATGAACTACAAGCTCTGTGTTGCTTTTGTGGAATATGCTGGTTTTGACACAAACCAGAAGAGACTGCCTGCTGCAAATAGCATATATTTACATAGAGATCAAGCTGTTGGACAGTTCTTATGTTCCTGTCCCACAACTGTAATGCAGTAAGCTTTAAACTAAACCATCTCTCCCTGTCCTGTTTTATCCATAGGAAAGTTATAGAGCACTGCAGTAACTTTAAGGAGGAGAACATGGACACTTCCAGATAGAGGCAATCATCTAGTGCCTCTTGCCAGCACTGTATCCAGCTTCTCTCTAATCCACTGTATATAGGGAGGACTCTTTCTTACCAACTCGCCTGTTGGAAGGAGACTTTATGTGTGTGTGTGAGACCCTCAGTAGATGAAGGTGAACGGGGAGGGGGGGGAGGGACTTTTTGCACAACAAAATGCTTTCCTTAAATTAGTGGACTTTTTCGTTATGAAGTTTCAGATTGAAGTTCTGTGTGTATGATTTCTGTATAAAAAAAGAAAACAAAAAACAAAGACAATTACATTATGTATCTTTTAACTTTTTTTTAGACCACACGGAGAGCCTCAAATGATCATGAGCTTGAAGACCTAGTTGTGTGATCGCTAGTGTGACTTTTTTTATTTCCCACTTTTTAGAAAATTCCCTTTTGCTGTATTGCATGAGGTCCTGTAATGTCTACAAGAACACCAGTCCTGAATTGGTATTGGCCGCTCGATGGGTTTACAGGCAGTGATGAGTTATTTATTTGCTTAGAGAGGTTGGGGGACACAATAGCAGAGAGTTAGACCAAAAGAACCGACCTTTTTAGTAATATTTGTAAGTAGAGGAAATGGGAAAGAAAAATCTTTCAAGTCAATTCATTCCCTTAAGTTTTTTATATGGAAGACTCACATTAATGGAAGCACTGTTAAGTGTATGTGGGTCATTCGGAAATAAGACATTCCCATTAAAGTCAAGAATTCTGTTTTGTCCCCTTTGGCAGTTCAGTAGGATTTGCCAGCCCACCCAGTCTCATATAGTCAGGGATGACCAGTAAAACCAGTTACACATCCTTGGCAACACAGAGCTTTTCCATCAAAGGGAGCCTGTGCAACAAGGAACAAGGTTTGTTCACAAAGGGCTACGCATCTTCATTCCAGTTCTTCACCTTTTTAGTTGCATTCTGCTATATGGGGAAGGGCTACAAATGCCAGAGGGTGGATTTCCCCTTGGCATAATAAGTTCTACTAGGCCCTAGGCCAGAGCGGCTTGTACCAGTGCAAGTTCCAGTAATGGACTGAAGCTGTCCTACCCTTCAGTCTGCATTGGTGCAAGCCATGCTCAACGCAAAGTAATCTCCCTTTATTGGAAGCTCACTGCAGCACAGATGCTGTCATTGGAGGTGCTAACATCCTCTTCTGAGACTGGGGAGTCTCTAGGCACCCTTTGGAGTGTGATCTCATGAAATACCACCTCTTGTTCCACCCCAGCATCTTCCCTGTCTTCTGGGAAGCAAATGGCCCTATTATCCAGCTCGCACCAGTGCAGTCCCACTCTCATCAGCAGAATTACTCAAATTTATATGGTGTAGGGGAGAGGAGAGTCCCACTAAGGTGGTCTTCACTTTTAAGACTCCAGACCTATAAATGCTTAAGAAGCCAAGGGCCAATGTTTGCTTCACAGACCGGCACTCAATAACACATTGTGCAGTTCATGCTTAGAGCCCCCTGCTTGTCACAATTCTTTCACAATTCACAGCTTTTCCCTTAAAAGGGGTTTAGAAAAGATTTTACATCTGCAGTTAGAGGAAGCCATGGCCATGTGATTTAGAACATTTCAGGCCTCTGAGATAGCACAATAACCATCGCTGCTCTCTTCCCTCACATACGTTGCTCTCAGATTTGACTCGCTGCTATGACTGAGGTTCTTCTAAAGCTCAGAGTTAATGCTGTCATTGCTGAGCACATTACAGACAGATCCTAGAGACACAAACTGACACTTTAAATGACAGAACACAGCTGCCCTGGAGAGGTTTACTTTTTTTCTGCCAATATGGTGTTACTCAATGTCTTTTTCCTCTTTTTAACCATATGTCATTTGTTTTGATATTGTGAGAACTGTACTGTTTTCTTTAAGTATTTTTCAAACATATATTTTTGTGTCACTTTTGAATTGTTTTCATATGGTTTGCAAAACTTGACAAATTATACCTTTTTTTTTTGCGGTCGTTTCATTGAAATGTATTTTTCTCTCTCTTATTCCTGCTCCCCAAGAATTTGTGTCCCTATAAGTTTTGACAGGGAAGTTTATTTCAAGATGTTTTCTGTATAATGCTTGCTAATCATTCTCCTAGATGCAAAACTAAGAGCAGCTGCATATACTGCTGACCAGCCTCCACTCATTAGGGGAGTTAGGCTTTGCTCATTTAATTCTCCATTTAGTGCTCTTCTTTTGAAGTTGTCTCATATGACGGTGCCACCCACTAGACTTTCTTCCTTTCTAATGCCCATATAGTGAACCACTAAAATCTCGAATCAAGTGACAAAAAGCAGTCAAGATTCTGACTATGTTGGCAAGGTGGGATTGAAGGAGATGGGAAAACATCACAGATGCAAGAGGTATCAGAAACCTATGTCTCCAGAATGCAGCTGCCATGCTGGGGAGGCAGCTGGAGCACAGGAATTCCTGTCTCAGCTGGAGCACATCTCAGCCTCGCATTGTAATCAGAGCCAATCAGGCTTTATTCTGAGATGTTGGCAAAACTACATCAAGGTTAATGCACAAACAATGGCTCGGTTCCATCTGTCTCAAGACTGAAGGATGCCAAAGGTTTGGGTTTTTTTAAAACCAGTGCCTCTGTAAGTTGATCTATTACTGAAGTTGCACCTGCTGCAGCTAGACTGGGGTATCATAAACGAACAATATCCAAGCTGCATCAAACCTTTGTTTCACAATGTGAAAATAACCTCTACCCTCACTGCTCACATATCCTCATCAAGCTGTACTTGAGCCTGAACCAGAAAAAAAGATTTCAATTTCACAGCAATGTGGAAATTAATGGAGTCAGTCCAGCCTGCCAGAAAAGCTTAGTTTTATGAAATCTGTTGCTTAACCCCAGGGGAAGGGGGGGGGGACTATAACTGGTCTATTACAGTGAGCTACACACAAGATTTTGAGTTGGACCACCAGCCAGGTAAATTCCTGAGACAGCATTTAAAAAACAATAGCACCACTGTTAGAGTAACATGAGCTTTTCCTAAAAGTTTCAATTTCTTTAAGACAACAGGCTTTATGAGCTGAAAAATACCATAGAATGGGTTGGGTTGGAAGGGACCTTAAAGGTCATCTAGTTCCAACCCCCCTGCCATGGGCAGGGACACCTCCCACCAGACCAGGCTGCCCAAAGCCCCATCCAGCTTGACCTTGAACACTTCCAGGGATGGAGCATCCATAACTTTTCTGGGCAACCTGTTGCAGAGTCTCACCACCCTCATAGTGAAGAAATTCTTCCTTATGTCCTTACGTTCCTAATCTAAATCTACAGTCTTTTGGTTTAAAACCCTTACCCCTTGTCCTATCATTACAGGCCCTGGTAAAAAGTCTCTCTCCATCTTTCTTATAAGCCCCCTTTAAGTATTGAAAGGCCACAATAAGGTCCCCTCAGAGCCTTCTCTTCTCCAGGCTGAACAACCCAAGTCAGCCTTTCTTCATAGCACAAACACTGTCCTTTCAGTAAGGAAGGAAAGGTATCCTCTGAACATCTGAGTATAATCCAGGAATTCCTGTGAACTGGAGTCTGAAACTAGGTTGTACTTTATAGTCTCCCTAAATGAAACAACAGGAGTTGTTGCATCCTAGGCATAAGGCATGTTTTATGACCTAAAAGCACTTTTTGGATGCAAAGAGGAGTTGATGAATTGCTGCTGTAGGTACAACACTCACAACAGAACAGGACAGTTGTCTTCAGCTGCAGAATGTCAATATTCTGCAAAGGAGGGGAGGGCAAAGTGGCTGATTTTTATGAAGGTCTTATGTGAAAAGGGGAAGTTGGATTTCCAGAAATGCTTGCCTGTTACAGAGAAGCCTCTCAAGCCTTCTAGCTTTGCTGGAGCAAAGGAATGAAACAGGAGACTTCGATTCCACACAGGGTTACAAAGCCAGCAACCAATCCTGCCTAGAAAGCAATAACAGTGTTCTATCTGCCAGATGAAAGTGCAGCTGGTGAGAAGCTCACCACGTGTCAAGGACAGAGGAATTCCTTATGCTCTGTAGTTGTTGTCCTATTCACACTCTTACTCATGTTTTCACTACTACATTTCCTTCAATAATCAAAAGATTGGCAGGCAGAGCATGAACACAACTCAGTAGTTCTCTGCAGAGACTGTACCAACAAAGGAACTCTCTACCTTCAGTGTAAGTAGTTTCCTTCCTGGCTGGAAGAAGCCTCACGGTTCAGGGGCCCAGGTCAATGATACAGCAGTCCTCAGCATGGAGGGTGTCAGGTGTCTGCCATTTTCTCTGGAATAGATAAGAGAGCAAGTTTGTGGGCAACCTTCCACAAGTGCTTCCATTTTACAAGATCTGTGGGAGGAATTGTTTATACAGATTGGCATCTATTTGTATTATGCTTAACACCTGGCAGCACCAGACTTTCTCATCTAGACCAAGCTGAGAAAGTTTAGCACTGATATTTGTGGCATTAGCAACAATGCAGATAATTCATCTGACCCATCTGCATCATGGCTGTTATCCCACAGCACCTACCTGCTAGCTCAAATGATATCTGTTCAGCACTGAATCCCACCCAGCTTGTCACCTTGGCTGGACTTCCATCTTAGTTGCTTTGGTCTCTGCAAAAGATGAGTGGGAAGAAAACTCTTGGAGCTATGAGCTTATTCCCCATATCACTTGATGAAGGCAATTAATTACCAGTAGGGCAGCAGAGGTAGGAGCACTGCCTGAGTGCAGTGCTCCACAGAAAAGACATTTTCCTGAGACTGTTTAGGCAGGAGCCTGCCACAGCTCAGGTGTTAGAGGGTGGCTTGTGCTGGAAAAAGAGAATTAAAAGTAGGGAAACAGCTGGTCTCCACGACAACCACGTGTATGAAGCCCAGAGGGCAACGGTTGTCAGGGATGGTTGGAAAGCAACATGGGGACTGGATGAGAAGACAGCACTTAGAAAAGGAATTAGGGAGATTTCCTGCTTAACTGAAACACTTCTGCTTTAACAGACTATTTTGGTTTCAGATAATTGTCACTGATTCTCTCTGTAATTCCTTTCTTGTTAAAACAAAGCTTTTAAGCTAACCAAATATGTATTTCCTTGTTTTGCTTAAAGAACATAACCTCAGTTATAATGAGCAAGCTTCTGCTTTTACTCTGTCCATTGGCCTGCCTAATGTTGAGAGGCCTGGTTCAAATATTTGTACATGGTGAAACCAAGCAAAAAAATAATAATGCACAACTGTTGCTTCCTTACAATTCTGAATGAATTAACTTTTCTGTTGTATCCATTGGGATACCTGCTGTGTATTAAACCTAGTGCTTAACAATGTCTTCTTCCTTTGGTCTATGAATGGGGTTTATTTAGGTACATTACTGGTACATTTGCTGTCATATATTTCATTAAAAATGAAAGGAACTGCCATGTGATGATTGTGCAGTTCAGTGGCTTTTGCTTTCATCACTCCAAGGGATACAATGCTGTTTGTCAATAGAAAAGAGGCGTGGAGGAAGAGAGTATTGTTATGAAATGATGCGAGAGGGAAAAAAAATCAGAATAATATTTGACTGTACAGATTGCCTCTGAACTCTGTAACGGATCTGTGGCTAGCATTCTACAGCCTTAATGCTGTAAGTGGGCAGAAGCCGAGTACTTAAGGAAAGACCCTTTCTACTTCAAACAGTCAACCTGCTTTAAGGCCAGCAGGACTTTCTTCTTAAGACCCCAATCTTGCAAGAGTTCAACTCCCAGTTAATTCAATGGTCTCTGTAAAATCTCTAAAGGATCAGACTCTCAGTGGCTGAAGAAGAGAAGGAATTATGTGAAACTGAACTGCCTATAGGGAGCTGAAAATGTACTACATTGTAAGAGAACAGAGAGATAACTTATGCTTACAGCAACATGAAATTCCTAGCTGGAATGCCATAAGAATCTAGATTCTCTGCTCAGAAACTTGCTAATAGAGGCTTTCTGAACTGAGCCTGACTTCAACCAGTCATTTGGGTTGAAACCCTTGAGATAAACTCTGATCTCTCTAAGACAGGTTTCAAAGCTGTGAGAAAAGATAAAAAGCATAACATGCACCAAAATATTCTAATCACAAAGACAGAGAGAATATATTCTTTAGGACAGACTATTCTGGAATATCAGAATGTTTCTACTTTGAAGTGGGTAATATTGTTACTACTCAAATTGCCTTCATTAAGCTTTAAAATTTACACCTCTCTGCAAACGGAAAGGCACTACCTACCTTTTTTCTCCTGTTTGTAGACAGAGACTGATGCTACCGTTCTGAGCTTCCTACTGTTCTGAAAGGCTTTCTTTGCAACTGAAGGAACAGAAAGATTTTTTAGGATATTTAAAGCATGCAGAGAGTAGCAGGGCCATCTCCAAGCTCTCAGATTTGATAAGCACTGAACCAGTCTATGAGGTTTCTGTTGGACGATTTCTGTAGGTTTTACCTTTACCTAGAATAATTTTAAAAAGGCAAAAGGATTTGAATGACCATTGAAAAGGCAAATTTAGATCATTATTTTTATTAACATTTCAATGCTGCTGACTTAGGTAAGTAATTTATGTGACCTATGCAACCAGGTGCTTTCCTGGAATCAGCAGGTGGCCACCCATTCAATTAAAACAGACTAAAATAATCAAAACCATGCCACTTATGGTCAATGATACCGAGGAATCAGCTACTTTTCAGGTGGTGGAGGATAAATTTGCAAAGAATGTGATTTTTCTTCCCAAGTTTTTACTGGGAAGGAAGGTAACAAAAGCAGCCAATTAACAGGTACATTAAAACCAAAACAGTTTAAAGAAAAAAAACACTTATTTCAGAACTTCTACAGGATTGTGGTGAGATTAATCTCCCCTAAAGAGACAGACATTCAAAGTGTGTATACATCTAAGCTAGTCATCTTGGCTTTTTTATTGTTAGCAAGAGAGAAAAACACATCTAGGGTGCAATTCAATGACTTCTAGATGTCTGCTTTCAGATGAGGAGCACCACTCTCTAGACATGCCTATTTCCCTCCACTGCTGTCAGGGGAGTCCAACAGCCTCACTCAGATACAAATGTCTGCACTGCAGACATATGAAGGTAGATCAAATCCCACCCTGAAAACCTCCTACCAAAGTTATGCCAGACATTTTGTAAGCTCCATTTGCATTAATAGAGCTGTCTAAATGTGCTCAGCCACGCACAACCTCTGCATTTCTCCCTAGGGCGTGGAAATCGACAGATAAAAATAAAATTGGCGAGACCAGAGTTAATGCCGTGGTGCAGGATCTTGCCCAGACAGCACCCCGAGTCCTCGCCTTCCAACGGTGCCCCTCTGTGAGACCCCCTTTTATTGCTACACACGTTTAGCAGCGTTTCCCTCAGGTCTAACTGCAACGCACAGCTGACTTTTACCTGTAACGCTGCCCTCGGGGGCCACAATAGCTGGGGAAATAAAGTCTGGCCGACGGCTGAGGTGCCCGTGCAGAGCTCAGGGGGACGAGCGGGGACTGAAGGAAAGCGCCCTTCCCCTGGCAAAGGCCAGGACTACCACACAGGGCAAAATGCGGCGGGGCAGGAGCTGCGAAGGGAAAAAGGAAGACCCATGGGCTACGGCGGGCTTCCCCCTGCAAACGCTGGGTGGGCCTGAGCGCGAAGGGAGGAAAGAGACCCCGGGGAGCCGAGCGTGAGGTGTCGGCACCCGCGCTGCGGCCCCTCAGCCCCCCGCCAGGCTGGGCCACTTCAGGGAGCAGCACGGGGCCGGGGGATCTCCGCCGGGCCGAGCCGGGCAGACCAAGCCCCGCCTTCGGGCGCTGCCTGCGGCCGGGGCGGTGCTCTACGCCCTTCCGGGCCTCCGGGTGCCATGGGGGCCGGCGGGCTGTGGGTGAGGGCGGCGCACACGGCCCTCAGCGGGGGCTTGGCGCTGGGGCTCTTCCTGCACCGCACAGGTGAGGCGGAGCCGCCACCGCGCCCGGCCGTGAGGGGGCTGCCCGCCGCGGGGAAGGGGGCGGCCGAGGGCCGGGCTGGGGGCGGGCCCGTGCATGAGGGGAGGTGGCAAGGAGCGGGGCTCGGGCCGTGCAAGCACCCTGCCCTGAGGGCGGAGGGGGACTGGGGGGCTCTCAGCTCCGTACCCCACGCGCCGGGGGACCCTTCTGTTGCCTTCATTTCTCCCCATTCCCCCTGGGGGCCTTCAGGGGTCTGGGAAGGGCCGGCCCTAAGGGGAGCTGTCAGCGCCGAGGGCCTCTCGAAACGCCGCGGTTGTGGTGCTCGTGGGGTGCCGGTAACGTTCGCGTTGCATAACGCGCTGCAGAACGGCGGGGGGAGAGAAACCGGGGCCAGGGCACTCCGCAGAGCTCGCCCGTTTAAGCGGCTTTTCTATCCGTGTGCGACACGGTGCGTGCCCGCTGAACGCGGCTCCGGTGGGGACGGGCTCCAAGTAGCTGCCGTTCTGCCCCGCTGCTGAGGTGCGTGGCCCCTCGTTAAGGTCAGGGAGAAAATCCTAAATGCTCTGCAAGGAACCACTGCTCTCTTTTTTTTTTGGGGGGGTACCTTTCAGATCTACAAAAACAAGTGGAGCGCGGAGAGCTGCTGCAGCCAGCGATCTTCATCGTGCTGGTTTTGTGCTCTGTCCTGCTGTACTTTAAGGTGTCTCTCATGGATCCGGGCTTTGTTAAGTCTGAAGAGGAAGTGAAGGTATATTATTTCATGAATGGAAAAAAGTGCTGGGGCTATAAAATCCATAGGCTTTTTTTTTTTTTCCTACTCTGCTACATAAGAACAATATGAAACGGTTTCTGTTGCACTTGGCCTAAAGCAAGCATATGCAGATGGGTGGAGATGAGGCCAAAGAGTCTCTGATTCATGTCCTGTAACCGGGATGGGGTTCACAGACTTCACCTGCATCTTTTACCTCACACCCCACCTTGTTAAGTGCACTGTGCCATTTGAGCGTTGTCCTCTCTTTCCTCAGAGGCAGCTATGAAATATTTACCTGTTGTATTTTATACTAATCACTACTAATTGGTATGAGTACAAAAAAAAAAAAAACTGAATTGAAAGGCAAGCTTAGAAGAAAGAGAAAGTACTCTCTGCAGCTCTATTTATCAAATTATTTATAGATTTGTTGCCCTCTCAGAGGACAGATACACAAACAAGTTACAGTCTTGCTGGTTGCATAGGACAAAAGAGGCAAGGCATTATCGATTTTAATCTTCCATCATTAGTGTAAATGTTGGCTGTGTTATGAATAAGTAGCACTCCTTATACTGAAAAGACATCATTATTGTGTTTGGAAGTAAGTCTAACCTTGTTTATTTGTGTCCTGAAGTGTAGTGTTGGGATCGGTGTGGTATCTTGTCCACAAGTATTTCTACCTCAATACAAACATTCTTTTGATGGTTACAGTAGTCTGTTCTCTCTGGATGTATCCTAACTATCTGCAGTGGAATTTCATGCCACGGTATCTATATAGCAGCTTCTGTACTTCATTAGGCATTATTTTGCTTAACTTCACTAATGACAGAGATAACCAGCACTACATAACTGCTAAGTAAAAGGATCCAGATAGCTCAGTTATGCCAAGCAGGCTGTTAGCTGCTGTACTTCAGACAGCAGCACACAACACCTTTTGTCACTCTGTTGTCACTCCCTTTCTCTCTTTTTTTTTTTTTTTTTTTTTTTTTTTTTGTAGGCAGGCAAGAGCGAAGAACAAAGCATGGTGATACCCCAAGTTTCAAGCAATATTAAGATGCGGCGTTGCGGTTACTGCATGGTGAAGGTAGGTATTCATAACACACTAGAAGAGAATGGGATGACTGATTTACAAGTTTGCATTTTTGGCAACATCTTTGTACAGCTGGTATTGCTTCTATTTTTCTGCTCTGCCATTGCTGCTCACTGTTCAGTGGTTTGGAGGGATGGCAGAGCTGATTGATTAATTCTGTCACAGGGTCGTCCTGCTGCTGAAAAACTCACAGAAAAAAAAGTAAATAAAACTAGCAAATTAAACTCAGATGCAGTCCTGAATTGAAAAGTGATCCAAAAGGATTGCATAGCTAAAGATGTAATGATGAACATTGGCATGTATGCTAATTTCCCAAGGTTGAAACAAGTCCCTGCTGGCTCATACAAACAAAGATCTTCTTTTGCCATATTCCACCATGGGAAAATTGTGTTCTGTGTTCTTACTGCCATGTGAGTCAGACCTTACAGTATTATCAAAAAGGTTATTATGAAGGTATCTTGATGGAGAATCAGAAAGGCAGTTGAGCATGACATACAAGAACTGCTGGTAGCTGCAAGCTTGTTTGGGGCCTAAAAACAACAAAACATTAGCCTGAACTGTAAAAGAGAGCATGATGGAAAAAATAGAGCAATTAAATTAGGTCTTAAAACAGTTTGCCTAAAGCCTAGAAATGCCTATTTTCACAGTGATCCTTACCAGTTTAATAAAATCCATCATTATCCCAGCTTCCATAAATTCCTGAAGAATATCTATCAAGAGAAGTCAGCTTATCGCAAGAGGATAAGCTGGCAAAACATATATATGCTTCAAGGAGCAAATCCTAGGAAGGACATTCATACTACTTTCCTCAACTGTATCTTTTATCTTCGCTATTCTTGGTACATGAACTGTGCAAGTGTCTTGTATTTACACAGAAGCAGAGATACTCCCCCCCTCTGCAATCCCCTAGACATCCTACCCCTGCACACTTTCTTCAATAGCAGTGGTTCTAGTTTTTTCCCTCCACACTGTGCTCATGCTTTCCTGAATAGACTGATTTGATCTGTCTCCTCCTTTGCACACTGAACTTCCTATAAATAGGTAGATAATAAATAAAATATTATAGATAGAGGTAGTGTGAGAGAGTAATTTGAATATCACTCATTTGGATCTGTACTAGGGGAACCATGATCCCCTTCAGTTGTCTTAGCAACGTTTATATTGTGCTGTTATCTCAAAACAGAGTGCTTTTAGGACAGTACTGCTGTGGAAGAGGGCATTTTTGCACGATGCTCTCTTCTACCAAGCAGAAGGTTTAACAGGAGTGGACTATTGCTAGCATTTTGTTTCTTTTTCTTGGTTTGTCTTTTGTTTTGTAGCAACCAATGCGAGCCAAGCACTGCCAGCTGTGCCAACGTTGTGTACGGCGTTACGACCATCACTGCCCCTGGATTGAGAACTGTGTAGGAGAGAAGAATCACCCCCTCTTCATAGTCTACTTGAGTGTACAACTTGTAGTTCTGCTGTGGGGAGGTCACATTGCTTGGTAAGGCCTGGAGGCAGCACTTTGACCTCTGAAGTTATTAGAAGTCTTGATGCTCCTAGAGCCCCACTGAAAGGTTTGTGTAGAACATAGCAGTGGCTGGATTGGCTTTGTATCTTCACCCTCTTTTGCATTGTATAGATCAGCTTTTCTGAGCCCCCTAACCTGCTGAGGAACAACATAGCTGATCAATAGTTAGCAGAATCTGATAATTTGGGTTTCATTGTTCATCTTTAAATTAATAGAATTAACAACATTACAAGAGCTAACTAATTTTGTTTTGGTTACTGTAATACTATCTTTATTTACAAATTGAAATATTGGAAACTCCACCTGGGTTTCAGCTGTGTACCTGTTCAGGAAATGAATTAACTGAAGATGATTGCATCTCTCAGCTGTCAGGGGAACCAGCATCTTTCAAATTTCTTAGAATTTAAGTCACCGCTGTTGCAGTCTCTTAAATTTTATAGTATATTAAACTCTCTGTAGTACATGATGATCAGAAGCTCACTAGTTATGAATTAAATGTGCATCAAGTTTGCTTGGTTTACATAACTAGTTTTCCGTCTTTAACTTTGAATTTATTTCTCTTTGAATTGAAAGGTCAGGCCTCTACTTTAAACAGTCTTGGGATTGGCTGCAGCACAACATTTTCCTCCTCATGTCCTTCCTCCTGATAGTCGTATTCACCATAGTTGTCTTGCTGCTGCTTATTTCTCACCTCTATCTGATCTCAAGCAACACCACCACCTGGGAATTCATGTCGTATCATCGCATCTCCTACCTGAGACACTCTGAGTTGGAGAATCCCTTTGACCAAGGGATAATCCTCAATCTCTGGAGATTCTTCTGTTCATGCCATCTCACTACATGGGAGAAAATCTATTTTCACAGGAACAATGAGCCTGTCTAGTCACAGTAGTACCTACTTAGTAGAATGCCAAGACATCTGCAGGTTGCTGGATAAAGCTTTGCTAATATAATTGCTGCTGTTTCCTTGCATGGAACTTCAGTACGTCATGAAGTATGCAACCTGTTCCACAACCTGTTCATCCATAAACACAAATTAAGTTTCAAGAAGGATAGTCAGGGTTATTTTTTATATATGAATAACACTGTTAAAGGAGAGACGCTGGTTCTGAGAAGGCCAGAGGGGTTGATTTCTGGACTGAGCAATAGTATCTCTCCTAATTTACTTCCTTTTGTTAACTGCACCCACGTCTCTCCACAAGAGATGCAAGAATAGTGTGAACAGCCATGTTAACTTCTGTTCCCCAAAGTTTCCTCTCCCTTTGCTGCTAGGGAACAACAGCCGTTACAAACAAACCAGCCAGAATCAATATAATTCCTGTGGCCTTTCTTCAACATAGTTTTCACTGTGAGAACCACAGTGCCTTTTGTCAATAGTGTTGGGCACATAATAGAAATATTTGAGTAAATATTTGGACAGTCAAAAGCAAATTTCATTTTGACTGCATGCCTAAACTTCATGCTTTTCACAAAGATTTGAGGTTTCATAGTATTAATGTTCATGAGAAACAGCTGTAGGGCAACAAATTCAACTTGAGAGATAATTAGTCTATACTTTGCAATGCCTTGACCAGCATCCTGAGAGTTCCCCCCTCTCAGTTGATGTTAACAGTTCACAGGGTATTTTGAATGAATTCAGCAAAAAATGATGCCATCCACTTTTCTTTTGAGAAAAGCAATACTTGCCTACTAAATTATATATGCAGATAACCTCATGCTCTAGGCCTTCAACTGTAGCTAATGGGGAAAGAGCCAGTAACAGAGGTGGGTACTTCTTGCCTAGCTCAAATAACACTAGTGGTAATGCTACTACCTCAGCATACTAGTAAAATTTTAATGAAATAATATGAAGTTTCAGTGGAAAGGAACTTTCAAAGGAAAGGTTCTAGGTCCTATTTGTTTCTCTGGGATTAGGGGGTGCTGATAGCATTCCAGGACAGCAGAAAGCTTACTTGTTTTCCATTGTAATAGGTCATACTTCAAGTTTCTGTGAAGGACTAGAAGGAGAGTTAAGAAGAGAAATTTTAGTTTTAAAAGCAGAAAAGCCTGTGGTGTGAATTTTAGTCCTGACTCTTTTCTGTTTTAAACAACAACAGCAACAACAAACACCACACACCCCCAACAACTTAGTTAATATTATTTTGTGCCTTAATTGCTTTGACTCAGAAGTTAAAGCCAGCTGAAGAACACATCTAGCGTGCTGGTAGGATGCACTCAGGGTCTAAAGTTCATGAACACCCATAAAAGGACAGTGTAGTCACTAGCATGATAGTCCAAAAGCAGATTGAAACAGCAGAAGACCAAATCCGGAGTCTGTAAACTGCACCAGTCTGATTTGTTCAGGGAAGAAACTCCTATAAGAGGGATGTCAGAATGTTAAGAACTATTTTCATAATAATGATGTACAATCCAGAAAGGATTCTGCAATTTGTTTGTGTCAGTGTGGTGCCTGCCAAAGTATGGCTCATCTGCTATTTGGCAATTACTGTTTCTTCAGATATCAGTCAAATAAAAATTTGTAAGCAGGTATTACAGCTCAAAACACACAGTGTTGCTCTGTTTGGTAATTCTTTTTCAAATGCACTGGGATGGTAATTTTATAAAAGTATTAAAAGATTAAATACACCATGTTTGTTTCTTTTTGCCTTTCTTTCTGAGCCTCAAGTTTTAGGTTTCACCTGAACTAACAACCCACTGTGCTACTTAGCACTTTACAAAAGTCCTGACCTTAAAAAAAAAAATCACAAAACACACTGCAGGGGCCAAAAGCAAGCCAACCATTACTGTTCAAACAAGGGAGAGGAAGGTGTATATCCTGCTTTAAATGGGCCATTGCACTGCAAGGCAGAGCAGGAGGTTGAAAGTATGTTTGTACACTGGAATGTTAAGAAGCAGTTATACTTGGCTCTGAAAAAAGGAAACTGAGGTTCAGTGTGAATTATTTGTTTAGCACAAACATATGCTCTCACACCTCTGAATTCTGAAGCACTTAGACCAGCCTTGATTTAAGAAGGGCAACTCACTAGCTGTACCCCAGCCTTATCCCCAGAAATAGCACAATTGTATTAGTTCAACTTCTGTCTACTTCTGTTGAAGACAAACTGAAAGAATAATAGCTACATGTCCCTATATGTCTTTAGTGAGATGCTTCATTTCTAGATATGCTTCCCTTTTTTTTGCCCAACAAGCTAACATTATGAATTTGAGAGAAGAAAATGTATCTAACAAAGTATAATTACAAAATACGTTGCTAAGCAAGTGAATCAGCCTAAACTTCCTGATTTTCCAATATTAACGTTGCCAATATCTAGCTATTCCAAAAAAAAAAAAAAGATACAGGATACATACATTGATAAAAAACTGGAGAGAGACGACTTGACTGCAATTATTTGGATGACAGTTGATCACACCATGCAATATGTACACAGACAACTTGAATGAGAAGGAAGCAAGGAACAAAGAAAATACTACTATGACATTTACAGAGAAAAATAAAATCCTTTCTGTTGAGCTTAATATGGTTAGGCCTGATCTGAAATATTCAGCTAACACCAAGGACATGAAAAGCTGAAATTTCATTATAAGGAAAAGTATCTTTATTTTCAAAAGAAAAAATAGCATGTGCAAAGCTGTGGCTTCTTTATATAATTAAAAACAATAGCTAAGATTTCACATCCTGAAAGAAGTAGAAAGAGACTCTTTTACCTTAAGATATATCACTTGGATCATTACCAAACTCAAACATGATTATCTTGGTTGTGTTAAAATCCATTCCTTCTCTGGCATACATACTTATGAGTGTGAATGGGCATAAAATCATTACAAAGAAGGAATGCTGCATATCTATTCTAGAAAACAGGTGAGAAGTGGCCATTCTCCCTGGCATTATGCAACTTAAAAAAGCTGTGCTTACTTCCTTAGGCTCTTTGTAAAGAGTAACCTGGGATGGAGAGATGACTTGATTTCATTAAATTAAGTCCAGCTTAAATTCCACATTACCATACATATTCAATGGCAGCAGAAGACACATCCAGTCAAAAATGAACTACTTCTTGAAGGTAATTCACATCCAGCATCCCTCCAGCGAACAAGGCTGAAAAAAACACAAGTAGTGTAACTCAGCTTGCAAGGCACTTCAGTACCAGTGCTGTGAAGTCTGTTGCCTTTTCCGTTGCCCATGCCAAGTCCTCTCTACACCCTCTCGAGATGGTAACAATTTGTTCGTGTTTCTTATAGCATGGGAATCAAACATCTAAAAGGTGTTTGGAGACAAAGTCAAAGTCCTTGAAGACAGCCTGCTGCTTATGGGTTAGGAGAGCAACCTCCTCTGGAGGAGTCAGAATTGGCTTTTGCGATGTAAACTCTTCATCAAAGTTGCTAATGTCAGTTGGATCTCTTAAAGTGGGCACAAAAGGGGGCTTCAGAGTCCTGGCATACAAAGCATCCCAATCGATTTCCTGTAAGAGAAGGAAGTGAACAGGCTAGATTGACATTAAGATTATTTATGAAACATGAAAGTTGGAGGAAGGAAAAAAAACATGCCAAAGCAAACAGCATAGCTGGTGCAGGCCAGGTAGTATGAGATTCTATACAGCCTAAGTTTTTTCTTCAGAACACCAAGAAACAAAGCTATAGCTCAAGCTATATATAGGAGGACAAAACTAAAGTGCTGCTGTGGCCAGGTATATCTGTGGACTTCCCAGCAATTTCTGCTGACATCCAAGTTCTTTGCTTACTCTAGTGCAGAGCCAGCCAGGTGCTATAAGTAACTTCTGGCAGATGGGTAATAACAAGGAAGAATGATAACACCTTTGCCTAGAACAGATATATGCCATTGCATATGCTTTACCTAAAGCAAATGTGTCTTTAACCTCAATTTCTCTTAGGATTCTTGTATATTCTGCAAATGTAGGTGCCATCAAATTGACTGGCAGTAACTGTCATCACTAGACAGCATCTTTTACTACTGCAGTTTGATTTATAAAGGGATATTTGTTGATGACTCAAAAGGAAGGTATATTTGTACATAGAAGGAGCACAATCAGAAATAACAAGCTGGCCCTGGAAGCTTACAGGTCCGAGAAAACATGCTTGGGTAGGTGTCACTTCCAACACGAACTGAAACACATACCTGAATAGAGCAACGATGTGCAACAGAAGCTGCCACTAAGATCTCACTGATAACTAATGAAAATTTGCCTCAATACCAACAGAAAGCAAACCACTCTCATCTCAAATACAAGAACTGAAGGGAAGGGATAAAGTGAGTTCCTACCTTAAAAAAGGCCTGCATTTTAATCTCTTCTGCATCTCTTTCCCCTGCTCCCAGCCTACGCTCTGGACATTTCCGAAGAAGCTGCAGGAAAGATCAGTTCAAAATTAAACAACTGGAACAAAAAGATGGACAGAAATAATGCTCCAGAGAGAAAAACAAAGAGATCAACCAACCCCTCGGTATCTTCTCATTCTCACTTTGCAGCAAGGTCATAAACCACTAGTAATAGCTCAGACAGAGCTCCTTGTAAACAATTTGCCCACATCAGTAAGATACCCACCATAAACTGCATGTAGCATCTCATCTTAATTGTGCACCTGTAACTACTGGGTCACATTCAAAAACTGAATTAAGTCATCTTCACTGAATTACTCTGACATTACTGCCCTTGAATCAACACTTCTCCATTTCAGAGTTAGCAGCAACAGACCTCAGTAAGAAGCCTGCTTAGTCATCCTTAGACAAAACAATTGCATTTACGTAAGGAGAAGAAAAGGAAAAGTATGCGTAAATTTTAAATGTTTCCTTTGTCTGTGTAGGCAGCTATAGATTACACACACACACAAATGCTACCTGGTCCTAACAGAGTCCCTCTGGATCCACTTGCAGTAAATACAAATCCCTCAGGCTCCCAGAGACCCCTCAAGCCATTACCTTACGGATTATAGAAAGTGCCTCAGATGAAAGGAATCGTGGATACCGGACTTCATCATTGACAATACTATCAAAGACTTCTTCCTCATTGTCTCCAGGAAATGGTGACTGCAATTGTGACATTTTGGTTTATTTAACACACATAGCACCCACTCCTTGCTAATAAGTAAGGATGAGAATAGCAGGGAGTTGTACGGATTAATTACTGTTTGGCAAGCACAATGAACAAGAAAAATGTGATATTAATACTATACTATTAAATAATAACTAATAAGCAGTTGGCTACTTTCACCAAAATTTTATCTCAGGTGATCAGGTTCTACTCTCCCCAAGTGCTTGGTGAGATTCTCTTACAGATAGGTGGTCTTACCTCACCAACAAGCATTTCATAAATGAGTACACCCAATCCCCACCAGTCTACTGCCCGAGTGTATGAGATGTCCGTCAGGACTTCTGGAGCCAGAAATTCAGGAGTACCACAGAAGGTGTTTGTGCGGTCTCCAAAACCTATTCCTGCAGGACAAGAACACTCTTGTAAAATCCAGCACACACTTCTAAACAGATCACATGCAGTCTCACCTTCTGAAAGCCATAGATTATCACTTGATAATTTGATGTTGTTAACCGTGCAAGGGCTCTCATCAATGCTTGTAAATGCCAATGAGAAAGTATGATACCTCAAGTCCCTAACAACTTTGAATAAGAAATACACAGACAATGCTTAAATAAACAACAGAACCAAGGAACCTTCCTGCAGATTCCACTGCTCATTTACTTAAGTACATATCTTGTAGTATTATATATCTTGGCTCTTTTGAGCAAAGAAGTACATTGTAAACTCCCTCATAAGTTTCCTGAAAAGCAAAGGGCAAAGTATTCTTTCCAATTTTATCATGGCCAGACTGGTGATTTTTTTTTTTTTTTTTTTTTAATGGAGATCAATACAAGCTATATAAACCCACCTCTGTATTTGTATTTGTGAACACCTTACCAAAGCTCAGACCCCAAACTTTGTTCTGATGGTTCAATATTGGCTTCACCAAAGCCACTCACCTTCTTTACACAATCCAAAATCTGCAATCTTCACAAATCCTTCAGCATCTAAAAGCAGATTATCCAGTTTCAGGTCCCTGCAGGCAAGGTGTGGGGGAAGAAAATGTTGGATGAAGTCTGAGGATTGCCATCTAACAGCCTTTTTTGCAAGAGCCAGAAACTAGATATTAATAAAGAGAATAAAAATCTACATTGAGTAAAGTCTACATTTGGCTTAAACAATGTATTATTTGGAAATTTCCCCTCAATTTATTGACATTTTCCTCTTAATTAAAGGCTCACAAAGCAGTTTAGAGCTGGGTGGGGCTTATTTTTCTGGAAAAGAGCATCCCACAATAGCATGACAAATTATTCAACTGTCCAAGTAAAAAAGAAAGCAGTGAGTTACAGGTGCCCCAGAATGTATGTTACAGAGGAAGAATCACCTACAACATGTCAGAAGAATAGCTCTTAGATGACTTTCTTTACTGTATGCATGATGAACATGCTGACAGCAAGAGGAGATGGGGAAAATAAAGACAGACAGAAAGATTAGAAACCCCAGCAAGATAGTTAGCTCCAGACATGTAGCTACAGGAAAAATAAACTTTCAAGTTACTGAACTGTCTTATATTTTTGCTGCATTACCTATAAACAATTTTCTTCTCATGCAAGAATTGGAGCCCCAAGACTACACAGGCTGTATAAAACCTAAAAAAAGAGGAATAGTTATCAGGAAAGATATATGAGAACCAAGTTAAACATTTACAGTGCCTGGAAACTAGACTAATTGTAACTCACTGTGCCATATGCTCTGGAAAGACATCTTCATGTATGCGCATCATAAGATCACCACCCGGAGTATATTCCATCACAAAACAAGCATGATGAGGTGTCTGAAAACATGCAAACATGTTCACAAGGAATGGATGATCAGAAGAATTGACCACCTCAAATATTCGCTTCTCACAGTTCAAGCTGCCAGGATTCAAAGAATTAAAATGTCAGTGTTAAAACTTGGCAGAAAAGCCTGTTTTGAGAAAGACAGAATGAAGAAGAAAATCTTTACATCTTAAGTTACAGAAATAAGAAGTGTGGGCTAATACAATAGTTATCTTTAATACTTCCAAACCTTGAATTTTAGACTGTTCTTCAGGTGTGTATTATTGCACCAGAAGCTAGAAAGCAGCGCTGTTATAAGTTTCCTTATTCCTGATTTTAGTTACCCCAGCCTTAAGGTCACTCTTAACCTTAACAGTACCAAGACAAGTACACATCATACCTACTAACAGTTCATTACAGGTGTGATAATGTAGCTTTGGCAATAGTACCATCTCTAAACAAAGCTTACCTATCAATTTCATCTCTCCTAATAATATCTTTTTTCTTCAAGGCTTTGATAGCATACAGCTTCCTGGTTGCCTTGTATTGGGCCAACAGTACCTGAAAGACAACAGAAATGCTGTACTCCAAACAAATCTGTTATTTCCTTGTTGGATTACTTTGAGTCCCATCGACAAAAACTATTTCCATCCACACCAAACAGTCATTCTCAAAACCAAGCTCAAGTAACTCCAAAAATGGAGTACTTTTCCTACTCCTTGTGCTGCAGCAGTCCAGAACGACGTCACTCTAAGCTATGTCCTTTTCCGAAGCAGTACTATCACAGCTAGTCCAATGCTTTAAAAGCACCTCAGTGCTCTCACAGCAAGCAACTATGCACACACTTTATGGGAATGAAGCTATTCCACTAGTGATCACAGTGATAATGAAAGGAACAGTAATGATGTGCTCTGTGAAATGATTTGGCACTCCCTAGAGTGTTTTCTCCAGGCTTTGAAGCCACAAATCTTCAGGAGTTTTGACGGTTAACAGGAGTACCAGCTGCTTGTGTGTTTGGGTTGGGTTTGTTTTGTATATCTGCAGTGCAACAAATCTCTTCCGTACTGCAATATTTCTGTTCAGACTCAGAAGCCGAGGCCCATCTTCACAATCACAGTCCTACTGCCCTCCACAGAGCAAGCACTTCTACACTACCTTCCCAAAGTGTCCACGTCCCAGCACAGCAATGCAGTGAAAATCCTCAAGCTGAATTGCCCTTTTTCTGCAGACAAACAAAGAAGAATTGCTGAGACAATACCCAAAAGATGCAGAAACAGATAACAAGGGAGTGTGTATTTGTGTTAGGGGAAGGTGTGTACAGCAAAAGGGGAAGTGAACAGCTGCATCAGCCACTTCTCGCCTAGGCTGAAATCCTGAAAAGTTAGGCTTGCTGCTGCTGTTCTGCAACTGAAGAAAGGTGCAGGTAACTGTAAGGCAAGGAAACTGCTCCCAGTGGTAGCAGTCTCTGCCTTCCATCTGTATTGGCAACAGGAGCAACAATTCTGTCTCTCCAAGGTTTGCTCTCTCTGTTACTTCCCATAATAGGATTAGTTGTTCCCCCCCATCCTTGGAGGAGTAAAATTTAATTTTGCCTACACTCCTGTCAGCAGGCTCAACAGCAATTGCGACATCAGACATGAACATGTATATCAAGTGCCAGTAGGACAAGGGCATAATAAGAAAAGTTCTCAAACAGGAACTGGAAATGAAACAAGGAGAGACAACAGACACAAGATGTTGCTGGGAAAAAAAAAAAACAAAAACACATAGCTGAATAAAGAAATTCTATAGAACATTATATCAGCCACAAGGTGTTACCAAGGAAACTCAGACTGCAGAATTGCTTGGAAAGAATTTAAAAAACGAAACAAAACAAACCACCCACACCCCTAAAGCTTTAGTCCAGGATCTCTTTTAAAAGGCAGCAGATGCTCTATACTCCTCTGGTGAGTGAAATGAAGGGATCAGTAAGCACCCATAAAGGACTCAACTCCCTCCTCAGTCTTCTCAGAGGGAAAGTATGTAGTGTCTGACTGCATCCTGACTCTAGCATTTTGAAGATGGGACCTCTCGAAAGTGATGAAGTTATGAAAACATTCTAAGATCTGAACTGTGAGATCAGCTTAGATAGATTTTATTTGTGCTTTTTCAGTCAGTATTTGTTCAACGATAGTATTTTTTTCCTACTTGCCTTGTTTTGGTATATTTACTACTGTATCTTTTTTATATGCAAGTTGTATATGTAACTGCCACAAACTATAAACTTACTGTTTTCTGCCTCCCTATGTAATGAAAGACGCTGTATCTTGCTTATCGATAAAAAACAGAAGAGTGCAAGGGTTGCCAAAAGTGTTTCTGAAATATATCTCTTATAACTCTACTTAGACATGTCTAAATGCACAATACCATAAAACTTCAAACATAAGGAAGCACTGGAAGACAGTTAACTGACTTTAGCTTCTACCAAAGTCAGCTATTACACTGTAGAGCACAGTCTATTAATAGGCTAAGTAATGGGGTTTAATGAGCTGGTAAGGCATAGCAGATTTTTGGACAAGTAAAGTTCAGAGCAGACTTTTCCTAATGTTGTCCACACTTGGCACCAACAATCTGCTGCTGAGAAACCAAAGCATATCTTAAGCAGAATTTTGGACTGTGTGCTCAAATATTTCAGCCCAGTGCTTCTTTAATCTGTGACCCAAGACACCCCATGCTGTCCCCAGTTACCTTGGAGACGCCAGGATTGGAAATTCTGTTAAAGCAGAGCTGCAAGACTTCTCAACATGCAGCCTCTTCAGACACTAGGAACAGAGAGAAAGTTGCAGTATGTTATCCTCTGGAATCACCAAATCAGATGTGAGCACCCACATCCAAATTTCTTTCTGTGTAATGACCCAGCATGACACATGCTTGCAGTTGGTCATCACCTCTGCTTGGAGGGAAGCATCACGAAAACAAGTTGTCTGTGGCCACACAAAACTATTCCCATGTACAATATTTCTTGGATAGGATGAACTCCTTTAAAATAAAGGCTTTAAAAAGTCCAGGAAAAAAACAATTCTCTTTCTAGAAAAAAGGCATTTTGTGTCCCCAAAAGAGCCACCGTGATCAGAGAACACACTCTCCTCTATTGCCAAAGACAAAGAAAAAAGGGTTAGACATGGTAGAACACAAGTCATTAGCCATTATATCACTCAGAACAATCTTCCTGCTCCTTCCTCTCAGAAAAGGAGAGCTCTTCTTGGTTTTGCACAATTTCTTCAATGGCAAAGAACTTCACCCGGTCCTAAAAGCCTGTTAACCCTTTTTCCCTACTTTTTCTGTACAGTCATCTGTTCTGTACTCCTGCCCTGAACTCCCAATGCTGACCTACCTCCCACTTTGCTTCTCCAAGAAAAGCAACCTATAATTAAAAAAGAGCTGCAACACTTTCATAAAGACTCCGTGCCAAAAGAGCTTACTGGACTCTGAATCCTTGGAGACCAGCCAGCTAACGAGGAGGCACCTGCCTCAAGTACAGCTAATTTCTCCAGTAACCATTACCGGAGAATCTGCAGGAGACGGTGTTGATTCTTTGGAGTTGGCCATCAGAAAAAGGCATGGAGGCTTGGGTGGTGCTTCATCATCATATGTAAGCTTAGCCACAGGAAAGTCACTGCATTGGTAAGACACAATCGAAGGAGATCGCCTTAGAGCAGAACATTATATGCAGACACAAATGTATCATCTTTACTATGTAAGCAAAGTTTAGTTCAGTCCAATATACTAGACAAGAAACAGCTTGATTCACACAGCAAGTCTATGAAGTATCAACAAGAAATACGCTCTTCTAAATAAATGAAAAGAAAATGAGCTATTAAATTGCTGATGGTTAGAGTCATATTTCAACACTACTCTCTGATGCTATAAAATTGTTACTTTAATTTAACATAGAAATAAGTGACTATGATCAAGAATTTAAAGCAATCTTTGATTAGCAGTTGACTTTTGTCTTTTCCAGATCTTGTGAATCATTGGAAATAGTCTCTTCTAGAGAACGACATTAATAATTCATTCCAACAATTTTAGAACATTATTATTTAGATAATTTTTTTTCTACAGAATATTTAAAAGCCTAATTATATAACTTCTGAGTGCTACATTATGCTAGTGGTTGAGGTACATGTAACCTCATGAAAGAAGAGTACATTTTTACCAAACAATCACATTGTGACCTTGTATAGAGTTCAGTTACTATACTGGTGAAGATATTTAATGAGTGGAATTTTCTTTCCTTTAAGGTGCAGAACCAGTACATCTCTTTGTGTATATAAAATAACTTTTGAAAATCTGCTTTAGTTTTTTCTGCATTATGATGTTTACCTATAACCACTTTTATGCCCACAGTTACTGCAGAGGAAAAGAAAGCTACTGAAGTTCCCCTGGCTCTGGAACACACCGCCTGTTAGGAGAGCAATTTTGGAAATTGGTCCAGCTGCTAACAATTAAATCAGAGGTAGCCACAGAGTATTGAACAACCCACCAAAACCACATAATTTCTGGCAGTATTGGCTTTTCTTAAAATTCTGACTGTCATCCGGCAATACTCAGAACATAACTTACCTACTCAACTTGGTTATTGAGTCAACATGATTTTGTGGGGGAACTGGAGAGAAGTCTGTATGAATGGGATCGTGAAGTGGGGGACTCAGAGTGCTTATTGAACTACATGGAGGGAGGAAGCTCATCATCAGTCGACCCCAAGCAGCAACATTCATGTTCATTTGAGGAGCTCGGAGAAATTCTTTCCCTGGAGGAATCATAGTCAAAAAAACAGTGAGATTACAATGCATGGACTACGATCCCATGAATTGTTAAACTACCATTTTCACCCAAACACCCATGGGTTTAATCAAAAAAGGTATTCCACCCTAGAGAGAACGGACTTTCTTTCAGGGAATAAAGTTTAATAACGATGATGAAATAGATCTATTATTTCACCTAAGTCCAGATCCATATACTATCATAACAATACTCAAGTAGAGGGTGCACAAGATATGAAAAATTGATCTTATTTTAAGCCAGGTTTTCTTCTACTTCTACACTGCATTTTAATCATTCAGCCTGTTAACAGAAAGCTTCTGAAAATATCTTAAAAAAGTAAAACATTAGGGATCTTTTCATTATTTTTACCACCTCCTAAAGAACATAAATATAAAATCTATTTTATTCCCACTGACAACAGTCCTCTGTATGTAAAGTCTTACCTTATTCAGCTTCACAGGAAAAAAATTGCAGACAAAAAAGAAAGTATGCAAGTTATTCCAGTTCCTGAACTGAGATGCCAACTCTAAAGCCTTGAGACACAATCGGTAGCCTGTTCATGCTACGGTCTTCTATAATTCAGAGTTTTTCAGAAAATCTTCCAATACCTGTTCTTTCATCAGTAACAACATCACTGTGTAAATTAGTACAGCTTGAGTCCTAGATCTTGCTAAGAAGTCTGTTAAATAGCTTGTAATTATATCTTCCTAACACTGATAACTGTGAATAGAAACACTGAAACAATATCACAACATTACACAACATGCTGCAGCCCAGCTGCCTGCACTTTTTGTGACTGAAAAAACTTTTACATTTGAATAAAGCCCCCACAAAATACACACAATAACTAGCAAGCATTGTAATGTGTCTCACAAATTTAATGAGACAGGAGTGCATACAAAACTGTTTGTGCAAAACTGTTTGTGCAAACCCCTGCCCTCACCCACAACCCTAGACAGTAAGCGGTCAGTTCTCTAGCAGCTTACCTTTCTGTTTGGGGAAAATACGTTTCTGTCGCTGCAGTTTTGGCTTTCTCTCAATGACAGGATTACAGAACATCACCTGTCAGAGAAGCAAAGGGGATTTGTCAAGATACTTCACTTACACTGTGAACACAAATTTGCACACATGCATTCTCTTTCATCACATTCTCCATTCATATCTTTTTGGTAAGCTAGGAGTCACTCGCACAGACAGATTCCAGACCATGTTATTCTAGCTTCACCCTCTGAATATCTGTTATTTCAACTGTGGTTTTAGATGTTGGAATCTTCTGCTATCTGAAATGCAGAAAACTCCCCAAATCAAGACCCAAACAAAATTAATCCAATTCATAAAGCCATACATAAAAAGCTGCTTTATAATGCAGCCATTTGTAGGGTGATAAAAAAGTAGCAGCCTATGACACAAAAGTTGTTTAAAAAAAAAAAAAAAAAGAGGGGAGGCAAATTTTGGTATGTAAGGTCAAGATCCTACTTTTGGAAAGTTAACCACAAGATCTTTCATCACAACACAAAGGAGAAAGTACTGCGGCTTTTAAGGGATTATCTGGATGATCTCTTCATTGATGGTACTTCAAACCCTTTATTACTAGCCTCAGAAAGATGATAAAATAAGTATACCCAGAGGGAATTTGGATCTCTGATTCTACATTCTGTGTAATTCAAACCTGACCATTAAGCCATATGTTTAATTAAAGTGTCACCAATGACTCATAATGAAAGCAAATAAAAAAAACAGCGGATTTCACAGTACACACACACACATAATTACAGAGGAGTAGCTGAAAAGTCACTCCAGGCTAGGGCACGTGTACATCTTATTATATCACATTGCTCCTTATTCTTATTTGTGATATTAACACAAAAGGATTTCAGGTGTCACTCTACCCTTCTAGATTTTGTTCCTTCTGCTCCTTGTATACTGGGTTGAACAACTGCTTTCAGGGTAGGAACCCTAAACAGACAGACTTCTCTGAAAAAGAAACAAAGCTGACATGTATACCTCTGCAAAAAGCATTCCTTGGGGTTCGAGCAAGAGGCACATCCCATGGCGTTCGTTATCAAGGAAATCATCCAATCGTAAAAACTTCACTGCACATAGCTCTCTCCAGTCTCTCCAATAAATTGCAATTTCTAGCTCACGAGACTGGGCAGAACAGGGGGGAGACGGGGAGAGAGAAAAAAGCAGAAGAGTTACATACTGCCCCATGCTCTGGACATACCACACACGTGCTGCTGTAAAATTCAGTTAACTAGACAGTATGCATAAGAAACTTCTTTAATCCTTCTGTTTTCCCACTGTTTCTGATGTTTTCAGATCTTCCCAGCTACAGACCCTTCTGGAAATAGCTGTCTTTGCTCTCCATTTCAGAAATGTTTTTTAGAGTCGCTCTCTTGGTAAGATGAAATAAAACTGCTCAGATACAGAGAAAAGGACAACAGATACTGTTCGGGCTGAATCTCTGCCAGAGATACAGTGCCTTGGGGGGAAGACTAAGATAGCTGGTACATAAAAGGACATGAAGACAGTGCCAATACAGAGATTAATTAAATGGAATTACAGCTAAATGAGCAAATCAGGTAAGGTGAAATGGAAAAACAAATAAAACTCAGGAAATCTAAGACAATCTTACCCGGTCCAACTCAATGACAAAGCTCTGGTCCCATGCCTGGTTATTAACTGGTCCCCAGTTTGTTTGGCCAACCACTTTATTGTCCACTTTGAGCACAGCAAGAACCTCATCTGGACAAAGGAAAAAACGTGGATTATAATCTTTTATGATGCTATAAAACTAAAGAAAATCTCTCATGCTTAAGGTCAATATCCCAATCAAATATAATTTCCATAAGATAACTATGAGGATTAGGTATAATGTGATTCATTCTCTCTCTTAGTTTTGCAGAAACCAGGTTTCTCATAATTACACTCATACCAAGCTAATGTTGTACCCAGATGAGAAGTCCCCATGCCCCCAGTGCCACTTACAAAACAACGAGGAACCCCATACTCACTACATAGGTCTTCATTCCGCAGGTACTTTCCTGCAACACTACGGCCATGGATACCTAGGCCAACTCTTGTTCTGCCAACACTTGGGCTGCCACAGACAGGAGAAGAACCAGCCATTCGGGAACGTCCTGGAACATTTTCCAATAGATCTTGACACCCCATCAGTCTCACTTCTAATGTTCCTGAGGGAGATATTCAGGAGAGTAAAGAATGTTATTCCGTAAAAGACAAAAGTGATTCCAGTCAACCTGTCCTCACAGAGGTCCAAGAATTTCTCAGATTCCTGATTTCTCGGCTAATAGCTTAAATCTACCCCAGGTTAGAATAGTATAGAATAGCATAGAACAGAATAGTTCAGTTGGAAGGGACCTACAAAGATCATCAAGTCCAACTACCTATGTAATAGATTAAATAGATTTAATAGATTAATAGACTGCAAATCCTTATGATCAGAAAGCTTTTACTTGCCTAGAAGAAATAAGTCCAGTTCACAGAAAATCAAACATCCATATAACAAGAGATATTACCGCAACGAGAAGAAATGCAACTCATTTTTTCCTGTATCCTCCCCACAACAACATGCCATGCTGGATTTACCTACCTGTAAGGGCTGTAGGTTTGATGACTGCAGTGGGTTGGATAATGCCATGCTGAGCTCCCAGGGAAGAAGTATTTACTAGTTCCTGCTTGATGAGCGCTCGTTTTGGGTGATCTGGAGAAAGTTCACTAAGCTGATGTTCTAAGGACAAGCGCAGCAGGTCAATCTTCTGAGAGGATTCTTGCAAACGACCCTGAGCCTAGCAATATAAAGTAGAACAGAAAGCAGGCAGAAGTTTCCAAATTAACAGCCCCAGTCCGGGTACTATTATTCCTTTATGAACTACTAGAGTCAGTCTCAAAAAAAGACCTGATAACATCTTACTAACAAAGGAATGAGAAGGAATATTTTCCCATAGATCCTGACCACCCCATCAGTGTCACTTCCAACATTCTTAAGTAATTTCACCAAAGCAAGGAACGTTATCCCTAGAAGGAAAAGTGATCCCAAACAGTCTGTTCTCACAGACAGTCAGGAGTTTCCCAAATTCATAACTCCTGGTTATTTCTGCTCATTCATGCTAAATCGGTGCTGTTGAGGCATGAACAAGAGCTTACCTCAGCCAAAAACTTGCGATCCTGTATCCGACTCCCTCCTAGGATCTTCAGCACATTTTTTGCCCCCTCAGCTACAGCAGCTTCAATGCGCAGATGATGTCTCAGCTCCTCAATGCGCAGCTCCACAGCACTGATGGTGGTCCCCAGCCTCACTGGCCATTTTGGAGATAAAATACAGTGAGGATGAAAACTGACTATTCTGGATCTTGGGGCTTTGGCCACATCTTTTATGAGCCGTATACTTAACACACCCTACCTGCTGGATCCACTGTATCTTCCATCCCTCCAGCTGACTGAGATACCTTCACAATGTGCATGCGGATTATTTCAATCTTTGTCTTACTATCCTGAAGCATCTGTTGAGCTGTAGCCAGCAGCTTCCGCTCCTGCCAAAAAGAAAGTATGTACAGAGAAAGGACCATGCTCATTAAAAATGGATAATAATGATGTATTTGGCTAAGAGGGTGAGATGGCACCTGCAAGAAGGGTCATAAATGAACTTGAAATAGCACACATAAGCAGTTATGTAAAGGAGACACTGCTGAGGATCAAGGACTTCGAGATCATAATCTCCATTTTTAGAGGGAAAGGACAGGTCAAGGAGTCTTTGATGGACTATGACACCAAGAAAAGAAAACGTGATGAGTTGCTACAAACAGGGTCTGCCTTGTAGGTATGCCAGTTAATACCACACCTTGCAGTCACTGACACTTATAGTTCACCAGTCAGCTGTGCTTACAGTATTTTGTGAGCAAAGGTTTTGAATAAATCAAAATAGTACAACGCTCTACACTGCTGGTCTTACTGAATTAAGCTTCATAATAAGCTTGGATTTTTTTTTAATTATCCTTTGAATTTTAAATGTGATTATGCCAAACTGTGATTATCCTACAAGTAAGTGGGATGAATATGAAACCAGTAAAGCTCTGAAAACTTCTCTCATGTAAAGAGATATCACATGCTGTGCTCCATCCTAAAGTAACTACTGGTATCAAAACATCACACCAACTCAGTGAACAATACCAATGCTTTTTTAACTTTATTTTCTCAAGTCACTGATTGAATGTACCTCTTATACTGCCCTCACTACCTTCCCAAGCTTGGAAAAGATTTTCTAGAGATAGGAAGTGGCATGATAGAAGTGCTATGAGACACTTTTCTCCAACTCAAATCTGCCTCTAAACTGGAGTCACTATGAACATTGAGGTTAGATGTATTAACACCTCTATGCTGGCATTCAGACAGCCGAGTTAAGCACCTAGACCAAAGGAGTCGTGTAGAGTCTGTAGTGGGTAGGAAGAAGTAGGTCTTTCCAAAGAGCCGTTCATCTGTTCAACAATGATAACGCAAGCTACACTAGATAGCTAGCACTTTCCCGTGAGACTACAGAAGGATTTAGGTGGTTGAGGTAAAACAGTATGATTCCCAACTCCATCATTAACACCACTAAGCAACATTCAAGAGCAGAAGCACAATCAGCATTCGCCACGTAAGAACTGACAAAAGGATCAAAACTGCCAGACTATGCCAGTCTGGCTGGTCTAGTAACTCCCCTCTAATAGTGATCACCACCAGATGATTGATAAAAAGGAACAGGCAACCACATCATGGGCCAAAGTAGAATAAACTGCCCTTCCAGAAGAGCCTTGTCCTATCATCCAGTACATATAGATTAGCTTAAGCTCTTGACAGATGAAATACGCTCCTTCCAATTCCTTTCTGATTTCTGCTAAATTCCTAAAATCTGTGCATTATTAGACTCACCGCGATGTGTTACTATCATATGATTAGTTGTCCTGTGCAGCATCATGACATGCTGTCACTATGCTGAGGACAAAAAAGCAGAGCTAGGATTCAGTCAAGCAAGCTTCACAAATTAATTTCTTTCACACACCAATTACCAGAGAGAGTTTGTGTATGGACTTCAAATACAGATTTTGTTCCAGGAATCCATGTTCCTACTTGGGTGTTTATTCCTGCTTACCTTGGATGTTGCACTTGAATACATTTGGATCATATTCTCAGCTCCTTGCTTGACTTTCATTTCAACATGCAGTTGCTTTTTCAGAGCTTCAACCTTCCTTGCCATGGGGTTTGGGTTTCTTTCCCAGAGACAAGGGTCTGGAGATAAAGACCCATCTGTACAAACAATACCATCAATATCATTAGTCACCATTTCTTGTGAGATTTCACTGGGTGGTTCTGGGTGAACTGGATGGGTGATTCTATAAAAGAAGGTTAGGCTACAAAACAACATATAAAAAGGTCTTGTCTACAAAACTGACTGCAAAACACTGTTTCAAATGAAGCTCAAGTTCATAAATATTTCTTACTTTATCAGTGAACTGCTCCTAACAAGCACTCTTCCAATTTTATTCTCATTCATCCCATATGGTACTTGGATGTTCAACTGCCCAGAAACTCTATTCAAGTCTCTTCAATTCTCCTGAACGTTGTCCATGCGCAGCATTCTCAGGTGGTCTTCTCTCTACACTGATCTCTCATGTTGCCTCCTTTCACCTTGATTGCCTCATTCTCAACATTTTACAGCACCGATCATTTCATCAGCTGAATACAAACAGGTAAAATTCCCACTACTTGCAAGCCCTCAACAGAAAATGTAATTAAACTAGCGCTGAAGCACTACAAGATTTTCCTCTCAATTGTGACTCATGGCATACCTGTCTTATTCTCCTCTTTATCTGTTACAACAATCCTTGCATTGAGCTCCTGAAGTTCCCAGTGAAGTTGCTCTAGTTTCCGGTTAGAAGATTTCAGCACATGCTCTATATGAACAAGATTCTTTCTGTCTGTTGTTGCTTTACGCAGGTTTTCTGCTCCCTCTTTAATCTTCAGTTCTTTCTGTATAGCACGGCGAAGAAGTTCCTTCTCACCCTCCAGTTTTTGCTGGAAGCTTGGATCCATTAAGTTCACACCATTGCCTAGTTGCAAGAGACAGCTGCCCTGCAATCAAGCAGCATTGAGCAAGAGGATTTCAGAGATAACACAGTTCAACCTTTTTATACCCTCATAAGATTCCACCCCTTCATTTCATTTAGCAAATGGTTCACATAAATTCTGAAGGCAACCTTTTCACAAAGTTTTCAAGATGACCACACCTAGATTTAAATTCCAGAGGACAGAATGCAACTTTGATCTTACTATGATGCAATTTAGTTTTAAACCACAGTGGAGACAAAACCCATATTACTTTTCTTGTTATTTAATGGCTACACGAATCTTTGTTCCTCCAGTATTAAAGCCTAGCCAATATTTGCCCTTGTCCTGATCAACTTTTACTATTATGATGTAGTAGGTAACAGACTTTTATGTCTTGATGTTGACTGTCCAAAGACACATCCCAACCAACCTGATAGAGATTTTTAGGAATGTCACACAACCATGCATGAACTCTGAGCTGTTACCCTGAAGAACAAAAATGTAACCCCTACAGCAGTTTCTACAAATGAACAAGCAAAAGAATAAGCTTAATTTTCAGCTGTTTCTGAAAAGTTAACCAGCCTGTTGTCTCAATCTCTATTCTGCCTGTGGTTTACAGGCAGTAAAACCACATTAAATGTTGATTATTCCGAGTTGCATTAGTAGCATGCAGGTTTGCTCTGGGCTTTGTTTTGTATCATTTTCAATACTCCTTGTTCTGGTTAGATATGCCTCATCAACAGCTCTGGATGGTGGTGCTCTGTTTACAGACTCTGAACGTACACAGTATAGGCAGTAACAGCACAGACATATCTCACTGACCAAATAAGCACCGAACTCAAACAGGAGCTGTGAAAACTTTATCCACAAGGACGATACCAAACACCTCAAGAAAGAGATCCAAACAAAAGGTTATGCTTTTCTCTTCAACAACAGTGATTTTATGGCATTAAGAGCAATTAATATATTAATAACCTAGCGTTAACTACTCATCACATTCCCCACTTAAATGCAAAAGACATGTTTGTGCAGCCAAACTCCACTCCACTAACCGACTTGATATCACACAGCATGTCAGTGACTAAAGACAGAACTCAGGAATCCTGACTTGCTTTCACATTCTTTAATCGGTTGACCACATTTCCAACAATAAACCACACTGGTTTTGTATTACTTGTGTACATTACCGCACTTTAAGAGTGTGCTACGCATCCAAACCCTATGCCACTCACACAGAAATACACAATTATTCAATCATACTATTTGTATATTTTGTTGTGCACCTCAAAGACCCCAACAGACATCCTTGATCAATTTTCACTATGCTTTCAGCTTACTAGCAAAATAAATAAAGACAAAAAACAGAAAAAAAAATCTATTTTAAAGTTGGCCTAAAACCAAGTTGGGTCTGCAAGAGATACACGATAGCCAAAATAGGAATTGTTCAGATTGGTAACAAAACAAAAAGGTTCAGATTAACATCCTGATTCCAGGAAGTTCTCGCCCAATTATTCAAGCCAGGAACTAAGCCAGAGCTTTGAAAAACATCCAAGGTTTTGTGAGGAAGAACTTGAATCATGGAGTTCCTGAGTCACAGGCAACCTTTACCAGCTCTAAGTTAGAAAATCAAAAAGCTCTTTATCCAGCCTGTAACAAGTGGCTAAAAGGAGTTTGTTGGTTGTAAGTTTCATTTAAATAATCAGAAAAAGCATACAGATTTATTTTATATCCAAACTATGCAAACAGAGGTAAGCAATCCACCCTCTCCATCTGCCCAGACCAATTGAATGAGAAGCTGGTGCGAGATTAATGCCGACAAATGGTACTGAATCCAGAGACCTGGATATTGATTCAGAGAACAGGTACAGTCTGGGCAGTTGTCAGGTCAATTTTCCTCCACATCACTCTCTGCCAAAAGCGAGTCGGAATACCAGTTAATGCACCATGCTCATTTTCTAAATATATTTAGAATATAAACATGGTATGTTTTACTGGATCCTTCTTCCCCTCTATAGATCAGGGAGTGCCATACCATAGATGTCATGTTTGCACCAGGAATATAAAATATTCTATTACTGAGGAGGATGAGAAATCTGAATTTGCATTTGGGTTGATGCATTTTGCATTCTGATTCAGGAATGTCAGTGGGGTGTCGGGATACCGCTACAGACCATGCTGCAGCTGTTCTTGGGTTCCCAGAGAAGGTCAGTCCTTCAGGGTATGTCTCCAGCACAGTCCAGAAACACATTTACAGCTTGCACAGAAATATCCAAGCCAGCTTAAATTAGCTTGCTTTTGGTACTTTTAGCAAGGCTGCCAGAACTCACCCAGGGCCTCAGCTAGACTCATGCCATACTGAAGTATCTTACTGTTTTCTAACTAGCAAAGATTTCAGCAGGATCAAAGTTGCACTTGGTCCTCCAGGTTGCAGCCCTGAGAGATCCCATCCCTCGGGGCTGTTACACCCAGCCTGGCAACGAGCTTCACCTGCACAAAGCCCAGAGCAGACCCAGCCTTTAGAGTTGCAGTAGCAACACAGAAACTGATTTACAGTTTGATTTAATGAGCTGGTGATGAGGAGGGCATCCCTGCTGCAGACCACATGCGTTCACCAGAACATTTTAAATCCCATCTTTCGTGGCAACTTTGTGCTGCAGTGATGAGGCCCGCATCGGGCAGGCTCACGTTAACTACATTCACTCTTCACAAGAAAAAGCCACTGTTTGGTTTGGAAAAAGGCAATTGGAATCTTGCCTGGACCCCTTTCCAACCCTGAGCTACGCAATGTTTGCTAAGCAAAGAGCCCAGGCGGCTCCGAGACAGGCAGTACCCAGGTCAGGCCTGCAGCAATGGCACCGAGCCCTTTGTGCTGGTCTCTCCATCGCTTCTTTCCCAGATTAGGCTTGAAACGCCTCAGGCAGGGGGGGCATCTCCCCCACCCCGGGGAGCTTATTCCAGAAATTAATGTTTTTCCCAGCAGGGAGCCCCGCTGCGTTCCCTTCGCTCCCGTGTGCCAGCCCCACAGCCGCCCTCTCCTCACACACCCACTTCGACGCGAGAGGGGCCCCTCTTTCCTCCGCAGGCACCCACTTTGTCTGAACTCCCTTTCCCTGAGGCGAGCAGGGACATTTTTAGGGGCTCCCCCCGCCCCCAGGGCACGACCACCGCGACAGGCGGAGGAGACGACGGCAAGCCCCGCTGCCCCACCGCCCTGCCCCGCAGCCAGGGGCTTCCGGCGGAGCACGGAGCTGGGCTTTCCCGGCGGGAGGACGGAGAAGCCCCCGAAAGGGCGGAGGGGTCCCCCGGGAGGACCCCAGCACCGTGGGGCGGACGCCCCGGAGGAGGGATGCCCCTCGCTTCAGGCGAGGCTCGCCGCGCCGGCGCCTCTCCGAGCCACCCCCCCGTTCCCCGGCACTCACCTGCGGGGTCCCCGCCGCCATTGCTCCGTGAGGCACCGCCAGCAACCGGCACTTTTTCAAACTTCAGCCTTCCCGGGAAGCGGCGCGGCGCCGCCAGCGCCCTCTCGCGGGGTCCGGACCCGGGAGAGCTCCCGGCGGGCGGCCCTCAGGGAGCCGGGAGCCTCCCTTCCCTACCCACCGCCCGGCTCTGCCCGCGGGCTCCTCGGCCAGCCGCGGGTCCCGGCCCTGTCGGGAGGTCGACCCGCTGCCTTCGCCCGCCCTGAGGGGAAATGCGCAGCCGAGAGCTGTCGGCGAGGTCCCGCAGCGCGCCCGGGATCGCGGCGGGAAGGAGGGCGGCGCGACAGGCCGGACGCTGAGGAGACTGAGGTACCTCCCGCTTCCCAGCGCGGACATCGCCCTCCGCGTCGGGCTGCCGCGGAAGGAGAGGCTCGAGGGGGTCACTGTCCTTTGCAGGCACAAAAATTGCGGGTTTGTGCCAAAGTGGCGGTACGGGGACACGCACAGTGACAGATCTCCGTAGCTCGGGCCCTGCTCACTGCCTGACATCTCCTCCAGGCAGGAGCCGGGCACTATGAGGAAAGATCCCTGCAGCGTGCCTCAGCTTGGGCCCAGTTTGCTGTGCTGGGACCATCAGGTGGTTTCCAGTTTTAGTTCTGTGCATCGGCTTGTAACTGGCATCTGTAGGGGGACAGGCAAACTGCAACTCTCCTTTAGAGAGGATGCTGCCCTGGAAAGGGAACAATGCCTGTCTCCAGCGCTGTTCTTTGACTAACTTTTCCTCTGCAGGACTGCCGGCAGATATATCAGGATACTGCTGTTCAGCAACATAAAAAGTTAGAAATATACTAATAAACAGAAATGTTTTCCTTTTATTTAATTAGAGCAGTTTTTCTAACATAAGCACTTTGTAAATGGTCTACAAGTGAATAATTAGTAAAAGGAAATCACCAGAAAATGTAAAATTGAAATCTAGTTTAATCAAGTTGAATTAATAAAGCCTTAGACTTCTATAAAGCCTTTGAACATGCTCCTGTTGTTAATAAAGCAAGTGCATTAGATTAATATAAACCCATCTGGAACCTGCTGCTATTTGTAACATGGTCCAGGCTCCATTTAGTGTTTAAAGAAAGATTTTAATTAGACTGTTCATTCATTGGAAATGCTGGAAAGGGAAAAGATAAATTAGTAGGCGTTAGGTTGAGTTTCACAGGAGCAGGGACACTACCGTATCTTCAGTGGACAAAGCCTGTCCCAGCTGAAAGGGACGGGAGCTGCGTTTGGCTCAGTGAGCTGCAGAGAGGTTTGGTGGGAGCCAGCGGAGGTCGGTCTGTACTTGGGGTACACACAGGGGCTTCGCCCCCTTTCCTTCACGTCTTGTACCCTCACAGTGAGGCAAGAGGAGGGCTGGGAAGCAGTTCATGGAGCATGGGGAGCTGGAGCAGCTGGCCAAGGTTTACTTGGCTGAACAAGAGCCAGGAAGGTGGGACCAGCCCAGGGGGGCAGCCGGGCAGGCTGCAGTTTCCAAAATGTGCCTGGGGTCCCAGGGTCGAGCTGTGTGATTGTTTTCCAGCACCTCCTGGAGGGGGGGGTCAGGGGTTAAGGCATGCCCTGCTTTGGGACTGTCAGCCCCTGTCCTCTGCTAAACCTGGAGGACTAGGGATGTGTGTGGGACTAGCTTGTAGACGAATTGCCACTCCAGGAAAATCTCTACACTCTCGTGATTTTGACTGCAGGTATGTGCGCGACAAAAGGAGGAAAAAGCACAGGGATAGATGCCCCTGCTTCCCAGAGCCCTGTGCCTTTCACCTTGGCCAGCTCAGCACCCATTTCATCACACTCCTGCCCCAGACAGAGAATAGCCCTCCAGGTCAGCATGCCAGGAGCAGTGGGAACACCCAGAGGGAGCTGCTCCAGCCCTTGGGCACTGCCAAGACCCTCTGGGTAGCAGCAGGGCCACTGCATGGTGCACACGCAGGAGCCCCAACACTTCTGCAGCTCTCCAGGAGCTTACAGTCTTACAGGACTCCCTCCACTAGAGCACATTCACTCAGAGAAGTGGGATCAAGGGAAAAGTCTTAGAAATTCCTATTTTTAATGCAGGAGAGGGAGGGCAAGTGGTTAAGCAAAAATCTGTTCCCCAGCAGAAGCAAGCTTCTTGTTCCAGAGTCACTTGTGACCTCTTGTCACTGTTACCGTACTGGGCACCTGAAATCCATAAAAGAGAAGTAAGCACTATCACCTCCACCCATGAAAGATGCTGCAGGCTTTGGGACTAATAACTGATTCTTTTGAAAAAGACTCTTAGAAATGGTAACATCAAGTAACAGTTAAAGGTACTTTAATTCCTTCAAATAGAAGGATATCTTGAAGGTACATCAGAGAAATGATTTCAGTCTTTTTTTTTAAAAAAAAAAAAAAAGAAAAAAAGAAAGCACGGCTTCAAAATTCAGGAACAGTATCAGATAAACAAAGTGCTACCATTATGCACCTGTTTTAAAGTGGTACAAATAGAAGCTTACAGATTCAAACGAATGGCATAAATGACTGAGAAACTGATTCTGATAATGCTTGTTTACAGGGACAAAACCTATATTGACAACTATGAATAAGCACACATGTTAAAAAAAATATTTACACACATGGATATATCTGCTTTCCTTTGGCACTAGAAATTACAGACAAAAGATTCCATTTTATAGCAATTAAATTTCAAACTTAGAATAAAAATAACCTTCAAGTCATTTAAGTCATACAGCCCCAACACAGTAGCTTTAAATTGCCACCAATTCTGTATTCTAACCCTGGAAATTCAGGCCATAAAGCCTAAATTCAGCTTCCACCTGTGACAAGTTTCACTCAGCAGGATTAACTGGATGTGAGGAGCTCAAGCAGTATTGGAGAATTAACAAGAAATAGACACAGATGTTTAATAAAAATTAATCTCCCATTCTTATCCAAGGTGGACATCTACCTTTAAATGCCTTTTGTATGCATGAACAGATTAAATCAAGTAAAAATGGGCACCCATTACATATATTCAGTCAAATTAGACATTAAGTGAACAGTCAGAGCACATGATGGCTATCTATAGTATTTCTTCAGTGTTGCAGAGAAATGTGTTAATCCCTATTCATTTCCATTGCTAGAAAAAAAATAATTTAAGAATACGCTTAACAAATATGGTTTACTCTTTTAGTATGTTAGCTTACTCCTTAGCCATTGCCAGGGGTAAACCCATAATGTTCACAGGAAATTCAGTATTATCAGTACAGTAGCAAGAGTGTTTTGTCACCCTGTAAAACCCTAAAGAACGTGTAAATGTGTAAAAAAAACTCAAAAGTATTATTTGATAATCCAGACTTATCATTTCTTGTTCATGGTATTCGACTTTACAGAACCTGAAGCTTTGATTACTTTCAAAACAGTTTTTATAGGTTTTCTGCTAGTAACAGACAGACATGTTAACAACAATGGCATAGTATTTTTCACAAAGTATTAAAGTAAGACTAGCTAAAGATGCTTTTCCTTAAAGAACTACAATCAATTAGGATTACATAAAAATTAAGTAACATTTATGAGGCATCAGGGCAAGTAATAGCACATCAACCCGCTACTGCAATAGGTAGTGGACTTCAATCTTATAATAAAAAGGAATCAAAAGAAAAAATTATAGACTCCATAGTTTTCATTTGTTCTCTCTCTAGATGGCAAGAAACCATTACAATTAATATTTTAATTTGCTCTGCAAACAGTAAGATCAGGGCAGAAGCTTTTGTTGAGATGGAATAAAGTAGATAGTTATCTTATTTTGCACTGATCACACGCAGACTGGATGTTGTATCATCTGATAACTGGACTGAATCCAAGATAGACCTGACACTTACAGAATACTCTTTCCCCCCATGTTATTTGGGCATGTCTCAAAAAGAGATTAATCTTGTTCTGCTAAGTGTATTCTTAAGCATCAAAAACAAACAAACAAAAATAGCAGAATTTGACTATAGCAAATTCTGTGAGGAAAAGGAATCAGATTATAAGAGCAAGTCTTCCCAGAAGACAGTCTTCTCTACACATCCAAAGAGAACTAGCTGTTTGAATTTGAGATTAGCTAATACAATCTTTTAAATATTTCAAAAGCACAGCATGTTAGAACAATTTTCATTACACTTTGTGGAATACCGGTACCAACAACCTCTACGTGAAATCATTACAGGCTACTCAAACACAGTCTCTTAACATGGGGGAAAAAGAAAATAAAAAGTACATCTAAAGCATATATACATGCTGCTACCAAGGAAAGAAAGCAGTGAAGTAGCAACTTCTTTATACAAGAGCTTCACAAAGAATCTTGCTAATTGAAATAACCCAAAAGGTTAGCTTGCACTTAAGATTTATTTTCAACTCAAAGAAAAGACTTCCAAAACCACCAAAATCTTACTAGGAGACCCTTTGGTCTTTTTGCTCTGAGCTTGCATGTTTTTTTCATGCAAACTGATTTACTGGAGATACAGTACTGAAAGTTACTACTCAAAAAAAAATATCTAAGAATCAAGTGATTTTTCTTTTGGCAGAACATGAACGTACACCTCTGTCTTCACGCAAGGTATATGCACCTACAGCCTTGTCTAAGAGTTACGTAATTCAGGAAATGGAGTGTGCAGGAGTAACTACCAGATGAAACACTTTCCAAATACTGTAATAATGGAACCTAAATGAACTGATTATCAGTCCACAGAACCTCAAGGTTGCATTGCACTACATAAATACTGACCAAATGCCCCCAAAAATGCCAAGAAACTATAAGCAAGTTCAAAACAGGGTATTACAACTGTTTCTTTCAGTGAAGACCAACCAGTCCCTTTGTGTACACATTTAGTTTTATTGTAACAAAGCAACTTGTACACTTTAACGTTTAAAACTGAGCATCTTTCTTTCCTTTCCAGTGAAACAAAAAAAAAAAAAGAATTTAAAAATAAACAAGAACAAAATTACAATAGAGAATGTCAATTCCAAATAAGATCCTACAGGTTCTGCTCTGATTCTCCATCAAGTGGCAGGGCTCAAAGTCATCATTAGGAGAAGATTTTATTTTAAAAGTGTCATCTTAAACTGCGAGGATGTTTGTTAAACATCACAATTAAACATGCCAAAGGAGAAGAAGCCATGTTGTCAAAATGCCCACTTAACCCACCCAAACATCTGAAACCCACCCCGGCTGACCTTCTATAACCCCGATTTTTTTTTTTTTTAGTTTTTCTTTTTTTTTTTAAACAAGAGAAAGTAGACAGATACATGTTGGTAAATGCTAACTGTCCATATTCACATAGAGACACAGTGTAATCTCTGAGCCCAATATACAGAGAAAGAAGGAAAAAAGCTAGATTCTATGCACTACTACACAGGGGCCTAGCACTCTTCAGCTTCCAGCAGAGTGAAGGGAGCAGAAGGTTTTCTTTTTTCCCACAGAACATGGTGTGTTGATTCCATAAACAGTTTTTGTTTTGAGACAGAAAGGGATAAAAATGAACTTGAAACAGAAACTGGTAGATTCTTTTCCACTGTGTTCTGCTCAAGGTATTTCCCCCAAAATAAATTGTGAACCATGGTGTAGAGGAGAGAAAAAGAGACCTCAAGAGAACAAGGCGACTGAGCACAAGAAAAAAAAGACAGCAACTTGCTCCCAGGGACTGGAGAAAAATTAAAAAGGTAAAAAGGGGGTTTGGAATCCATCAGTGTTCAATTAGTCGTCTTCTCCTTCATCCTCCTGTTGAAAGATAAGCAACAATTAAAAAAAATCTAATCATAAGCTTCAGATAGCACAAACTTTAAAATGCAATAACCAGAATGGTTTGCTACCCTAGAGATCACAGCCCTACAGTATTACTCATAGCATCATGATCTCTTTCCCTCTTCACTGTGGAATAGTAACACTTGCCATGAATATCTATCCACATTCATGTCAGTTAATACTCGACGTCCCAATGAAAAAAGCATCAGGCAGACTTGAAAAAGTTACTATGACTTAAAATCACTACAAACGTTAACATAAATTTAATATTCAGAAAGTGAAGGGCTTGTCTTTTTTGCTCCTTATAAATTCAGAAGAGCAAAATTCTTCAAGTTTCAGATGCTAATATTCTAGGCTACAACCCATTATTCAGCATACAGAGTGTCTGGTGCCACAATGGCCCTCCTACCTCAGTAACCAGAAACAAAGACATGCTAATGCTAAGCTTTAAGTTACCAACACCCTGAATCCTGTCTCTGGAAACCCACTTGCTACTAAAGAAAATTTCTAATTCCTGATCCCAAAGAGTCATAGCTAAGCTGGCAATAAGCCAAAATAAACCAACAGGTGGGAGGATGACAGAACTGGATGCATCAACAAAAGCTATTTACAAGTGAAGTTTTGCTAGAATTTTGTTAATTTTAATAAAAAGAATTTTGTTAAGCTAGAACAGACACTAATATCCTAACTCGTCTAGAGCACTTTCCTTGCAAGTTTACTAAACCCACTTATTTGCACTCTCACATACACAAATATCCTTATCACTACACTGAAACCATACCACAAATTCAGGCACTAACAGTTCTGCTTCTCTCCTCCAAAAACTTTGTCAGTGATTGTACAGAAAACAACTAATTTACCTTTGTACCAATGGCTCAATATCCTTACAAGAAGGTCCCTCACAAATTTCTTTGATTCTCATACACCAGAGATGGAAGAGGTAAAGGCTGAATGCTCACCTCTCCTTCCTCTCCCTCATCATCATCTTCATCTTCTTCCCCCTCATCTTCATCTCCTTCTTCATCAATATCCTCCAATCCTTCTTCTTCTTCATCATCATCATCATCTTCCTCTCCCTCCCCTTCTTCATCATCCATATCAGGAACCTTAAAGACACATATGTAACATTAACTACAGTGATCAAATTCACTTTTACCTGCACAGTGCTTTTGTGGATATGGATCAACAATGCAGTGCTACACTTACCAAGTAGTACTGTAATGGATTTGGCCAGATGTCATCCTTGATGACTTCTCCTAGTTCATCAGCCCCTGCATCAGAGTGGTCAGTGAACCAGGTGAAGAAACTTTCTGGCTCTTCATGCTGCCTCTTCCTACTGGCTTTGTTCTGTGTCTGGCTTGAACGTTTTGTCAGATCCTGAAAAGAAAGTTGAGAAGTTCCCTAAATAAGTGGTCTTTACATTGGCCCCTCACCCCCCTTTTTTTAAATAAGCACCATTTAGAAACATACTTGTCTAAACAACCACAAAGAGTCATTTACTCCCTCTTTCAGGGAGAAATCTTAAAGAAACACTTGGAACCCAACAGATTAATAGCAAAAGATATCACCCAGCAGTAAACCCACCTGCTTCTTTTAATGACTTCCACTGAAATACTGAAAATTTACAAGATCTTGCATTTTTCTTTATGCTTCCCTGTCACAGGGAAGCCCAAGTACGATGAGTGTTCAATGAAATGCCAAATTTAAAAGATCTCATAATAGCTTAATACTACTCTGTGTGTTGCTATAATTGTATTTAAATGCTCCAACTCCTACATAAACACACAATTTAAGAAACACTCTCCACACCTCTAATCTCTGTCTTTAATTTAATAGTGAGATGAAGAACTGCCTAGGGTTCTTATCCTAAGATTTTCTGCTTTGAAGTCTTATGGCAATTCTTTGTAGTAAGTGAATAAAGATGCACAAGCCGCTAAAACATATGGTCATGAGAACATACATCCACCACCTTACCCCAAAAGTTTGGTAAGTTTGCAACAATGTTTGCTAAGTTTGAAAAGAAAGCAACTATCCTCTATTTCAATCTATTCTTTCTTTGGTTATAAGGTAACTCCAAACTTCTAATGTTTGTTTTCTTGATAGAATCACAATATTTATAGACTCTCACTGTTTAATGAAGAATAATACCAGAATTCACGTTAATTTTGTGGTATATTGCAAAGACCATTCAGCTACTTTATACCAGACTGTGATTTCTGTACAATAGGAAAAGTTCTAGTTCTCAATGAAAAAAAAAGTTTTTTCTTGGCCTGATGGTGATAAAACAAGCAGCGATTTAAATGCAACCCCCAGTTCTTCTTGTTAATACTCATTTCAAAACCTTCATGATAAAATTAAAGTGCTCCCAACTATTACAGAAACTACAGAACGTTAATTTGGTTTGAATACTGTTTGGATAACAGATATGCCCACATTATTGTGTGGCTGCAATTTCTGTAAAGAAATGGTGTCCAGAAGAGAAATTAAGAAAAAAAAGGAAAGAAAAATTAGACATCCCCTTCCTGCCCCACCCCTCCCAACTGCACTGTCCTTGGAATTCCTAATTTAACAGTTACATTAAAAAAACCAACAAAATACACAGTCTAGATTCATTCCAAAGAGAGACAAGCTAATGTACTTGTTAATCTCTCCATCTGGTCATACTTGTACTTCCACTGTTTTAAAGGCGGTGGTGCTCAACTGAACAAGAGAATTTACTACAGATCTCCACATAAACAGTGTATGCCAAACCTTGCATGAACTACATATATAGAAAAGTGGGAAGGGGGGAGGGGAGGCAGCTGCAATTAATAAAAAAAAAGAAAAAAAAAGGAACATAACTGAAAACAATAGTATCATGGAGAACAGCAATTACCTCTCCCAAATGCAAAGATACATACCTTCCCAGATTTCCATTTGATCTCAGTTGATTTTGAAGATGGGTCTCCACTTTCATTCAGGTGAAACTCTTTGGAGAGAACTTTATTTTCAAAGTATGGATTCTCATCAAAATACTGCAGATTTGAAAGCAACGAGTTAGAACCCACAAAATTTAAGCATACATGTGCCAAGTCAAATTTGGTACTAAACAGATAACTGAAGAAATTAAGTTACAAACTACAACCCAATATACGATTACATTCCAAAAAGCAGCAAAGTCACAAGTGATGGAGTATTTAAAGTACTCACAAAATCTATTCTGTAACCTGATTTGATGTCTTCAAATTCTGTCACCTCAACTCTGGTCAAATAATGCAGTGCCTCTTCATCTTCTTCTCCCAGCAGTGCAGATACTAGGATAGAATTAGTAGTCCCACATTAACAAAAGTTATGAAACGTCCGTCATGGACGCGAAATACAAGAAATTGACATTATATATGAATTGAAAAGCAACGTAATTGTCCAAGCTGACTTCTTGTGACCCATTTTTTGAGATAGCAGCCAACAGACTATTAGCGTCTCTGTGACTTTGCTGAGATAACATTGCGTTTGTTTGTTGTAGTTCATTAAAAAGCATCATCTACTCTTCTCTCTAAAACAGATTTTCAGATAGGTGATTTGCCCAATCTAAGCAGTGTATGGAGTTGTTTTTTTGTCCTCTTGGAAACAGTGTATTGTCAAGAGTCCTAAGGAGCTCACCTCAAATAAAATAATAAAAAAACTATAATCCTTTTTTTTCTTTACAGGGGCCAATTAATTGAGAAAGTGTGAAACCTGTCATTTAAAATACAGGAAGAAAACTACTATGGCATTCTAGTGATCAAGATGTTCCTTTGGTTAACAAATGCAATAGCTAAAAAGCTTATAAAATGCACTCTAAGACAAAAAGGAAGTGTTTGCATGTGAAGCAGGCTTCTGTTTAAATGTATGCCGAGTAACTATCCTAGAAAAAATTCAGAACCACAAGAGACTCACGTTACAAGCAAGGAAACACTGAATTTACAGGGAAAAAGAGGGCTATTAAGAATATACCTTGTGGGTGGTTGACAAATGTTGTTACCCAGAAATTTGGGATTTTGGCGATCAATTCTGACCTCTTCTGGAAGAATGGTTGGCGGAGTTTGTTGTATTTCTGTTCTACTTTCAAAATTTCCTCACTGGCTTGTTCATTCAGTCTGTAATAGAGAGAGACACATTAACCTCAGGAGGGAGAACTGAAATTTAAAGATGTATCATCAGTACTTAGCTAGAAACTGAATAGATTTAATTAAACTAGTCAGCCATGCTCAACAAATGAGGGAGCTCAAACAAAAACCAGAAGCCCAAACCTGTAACCACTATTAAGAAATACACTACCAGAAGCAATCACGCTCATCTTAATGAAGTGTTCTTAACACGTACGTTTTGCAGCACTACATGAGGGACAGACCCTTATTTATGCAAAGCAAAGTAGTATTTAACCTCTTAAACATTTTTGTTTGCAAGACACCTGTAGATGGATAGCGTATAAAATTATCACCTGCCCTTTATAAGTTTTGGGCAGGTAAGCACGACTATAACAAAGCAATTTGGTACCACACGCAAATAAAACCTTAAAGACATAACACTTCATTGGTTTTGTAAAAGTTAGAGCCCTGATACTGCAACTGTTCCACATGGCCAGAGCCCCACTAGTCACTTGCACACTTTGTAGCACGGTACGCGTGGAGATAAGATATAGACAAATAGTGACGTAGAACCCACAGAGTCTGGGGATATGAAACTCATGTTTCAGTGACATTTTCTACCTATTATTCTACAAGCACACATATATATAATAAAAAAATATTTATAATAAAGCTAACTTTTCAACCAAGTTTTTAGTTCTGCTTACAAACGTGAAAATACTTTTGCAAAATGGCATACGCATCAACTTGAAAAAGCAGTAAGAAATTAACCTCTTATCAAAACTATCACAGTGAATTTAAAAATTTAAACTCAAATTCTACATTTTTAATTATAAACAATTAAACAAGAAATCAGGATACTTCTTCAGATTTTTGATCATACACAAATACTACTTACATCTAATCAGGTCAGAACACAAGTATATCATGTGGGAGTTTGAAGACACTGAGAACTACTACCAAGTACTTACTTTACTAAATATTTTATTATTGAAAATCTTTTACTTTCCACTAAAAACTTTTCAAGTTTTTTAATGTTTACCTGTCTATTTCATTCTGTACTTCATCAATGTGTTCAATTGCTTCCTGTTGCTCTTTTTCTGAAAAATAAATGAAAATGCATCAAAATCCCTTAATTCTTGAGTCTGACAAATCACTTGGAGTTTTCTCTTAAGACCTTTTCTAGTGATCTACTTTAGAAGCACACAGATATTTCTATTAAATGTCTTAAGTGTTAGCAGGCCTTAAAGTTTCAGCTACTTCCAGGGTGAACTATTGCTGAAGTGCCCAAAAGTTTGCCGAAACGGGACTCAAAGCAAGTTTACCACTAAAAATCACAGCTCATGTTCCCCTATACAGTTTTACGTGTCAACTTAAATAGTAAGTGAATCACGACAGATTACTAAGAATTTAATTAAGAAGTTGCATGTCTAAGGCCAACAGATTTGAAGAAACATATAAGCGTTAAATAATTCAGAGAGGACAGAAATATCAATGGAAATAGCATAACTGGGAACGCACCGCCTTCTAAAAACCGAAAAGCACGTTCGATGAGCCAGTTACAAGGAAAAAACTTCAAAGTCACGGTTTGGCAGCTAATTTCACATCAGAACTTCCCCTCGACAACGTTTGGCAAAGGTCTCGATTAAAGGACGACTGTTTACCTATCGCGCTGGGAAATGAATGAGCGGCAGCGGGAAGCAGCTGGAGCAGTGCAGCACGCTCACCGCTCCCCCGGTAAGTTTCCCGCACGGCTCAGCCCGCGGTAGCGGACAGCTCTCCCCGAGGGGTCCCGGTGGCGCGGGCGGATGCGCTGCCCCCTCCCACTCCGCAGGGGCGGCCAGGTGCTGGAAAAGCACGTGTGTGACCGCAGCTGGCAGCGGGCGCAGCACCGGGACTCGGTGAAGGAGGAAGGAGAGCGCTGCGCCCTTCCTCCGGCGGCTGCCGGGAGGAAACCCACGGCGCGGCGGCCGGCGCGGCGACCTTTTAAAAACCGCGGAGCCGCCGCGATCGCACGTGGGGAGGGAGGGAGGGAAGGGGGGGGGAAGCGCGGGCGGCTCCATCGCCGCGCCGCCCGAGCACCGCGTGGCTCCCCGGGCGGGCAGGCCCCGGCAGCGGCGGCGCAGCCGGCGCCGCTCCATCCCCGC
>VXAA01000599.1:290741-305031 GCA_013399115.1 Anseranas semipalmata
GGAGACGCGGCCGCTGACAGGGTCGATTGCCCTCGTCGCAGGGGGCTGGCCGAGGTCCCTCAGGAGAAATGTGTATATGTGAGGGGCATTTGGGACCACTGATCCTAAAATGGCAGCGGCCCCGAGCAGCCTCACCACCCGAGGTGGCCCCTCTGGCCCAGCACCAGCATCTCCTGTGCCTGGAGACGCTGCGTGAGGCGAGGTCGCGTTTCCACCCTGGGCAGCCCTGGGGACGTGGTGGCCCCTGCCTCGCTGCGCTGCCACCCTTAGCTGGAACATGACTCAAACAGATAACTTCAGATGATACGTTTTAAGGGCACAGAGGCCCTGTCAGTCACATCCAGCCCACTCAGTTAATGTGGGAGCACAACTCTAGAAGGTCATTGAGCCTAGGCGTCTGCCAGCACACCTGCCACTGCACCAAGAGCAAGCAGACTTTAAATAACCCTTTTTGTCCCTTTCCTGTCCACCTGTCATGGAAGAGCTCATTGCAGCCTCATACTTAGAGCTCACTCTGTTTTGCTCTTAAAGTAACAGTCAGGCCACTCTTTTCTATCAAAAATGCAGCATATCATTCACAAATGAATATTATGATACAGATCAGGCTAAGAAACGACTTCAATTTTGATGAAGTTTGAACTTGTCTTTTGTGGTTTGTTTTCCAGTCACACAATATTCTCACATTCTTCCTGCCTCTGTTTCCTTTCTTCCTTCTCAAGTTGCCCTTCCAATGTACTTATTCAACAAGGCCTGGATTAGTTCCTGCCTCCTCAGAGGTGTTACTATAGTTTCCTGATTCCTGCTCCCACCTGTTGCTTCCAAATCCCAATTGCTTTTTCTTTTCTATTCCCAGCTGTCACTTCCCACCAGCTATGTCTTTGCTTCCATTGCCACCCACAACTGCTGCAGCATGTCCATGATTTGCATTGTGCTTCCCCATGCAAACAGCAGGAGAGAGGAGCTGCCATCCATTAGTCCTCCGTGCTTGCACATACAGTAATGAGCCCTGTTAACGGCTGGACACAAAAGGTAAGTAAAGCACCGCAACTTTATAAATGTAAGATTATCAACTCCTTCCCTAGAGGGATGTCTCAAGGCCTTCCTAAAGCCCAGCACAGTGAGAAAGCTTCTCTTATGCTCTTTCTGCGTCTCCCAAGAACAATTAATATGGATGTCTTCACATTCAGACAAGGTATGCTCGTGTGTGCAGCTTGGTTTTCTTCCTTCAGTTTTCCTTGAATCTCTTCCTATGTAGCTGAAAATACTTGGCATTTTCTTCTTTTATGACCTGTAATTTACTATTATATTGTATGGATTAGTTTTTGAAGGTCCACAACTTGAAAATACAGGATGTATATTTGAAAGCCAGTTCCAAGCAGGAACATGATGATTGAAAGAGCGTCTGCTTACTTCCTGCTAGAATCCTTCTTTAGTACATAAAGTTGTAGGTATTCCCGAAGCATTAGTATGTTCCACTGATGTATTCAAAATCAAGCAATCATGAATTTTAACTGCTGTACTGTTTAAAACATTTCCATGATGTTTATTCTACCCTAACACTAGCTATTATACGAGAAAACAGAGTATATTAATTAGAGAAAACAAACACTTTTTAATATATTTGAGATAGAAAATACTAACCTATGCTTTCATGTGTTGAGGAAAAGCCAAAAGTTGAATTTTTTATTTTTATTTTTAGGAATGGGCATTCTTTCAAAGCATTACTTTCCTTTTCACTTGATTTCTTCAGTTTAGTGCTGGTGATGTGCTGTTCCCAGCTTCCTAATAAAACGTTTGTCCTAACTCTTCCTCACTTCTCTTCCCATCAGAAAAGTTATACTAATATTCTTACTTCTTTTCCAGTTATACATCCTTTCACTCCAACTGACCGTTTGCTTTAACAGCCTGTCTTTTCTGCTTTTCAAAGGAGAACCTCACTTAAACTGTTCAACTGCAGTCTAACTTCAAGGTATACTTCATACAAGGTCTCAAAACAACAGGTGCTTAGATGCTTCTTGGGCTTGGCTCAAAGAATTTGACAACAATTCACAGAATGATGCCCTTTCTGTACTCCCCTCCTTGCTTTATAGAGAAATAAAGAAGTAAAACTAAGCCACTGAGTTAGAGTAGTTGTTGAGCCCTAGGAAAGATGAGAGCTTTTGCAGCTGAATTGATTTACTGTTTGTTCTTGCTGCATTGTTAACACGTACGCTCAGGAGGAACATGACTCAAATATTTGTGAAGAAGCAAGTAGCACAATTCTCAGCTCAGTCTTAAACCGTTCCTCTGTGTAGGCATCCCAGAGCTCATGTAGTTTCATTACAAAGGCAGGAAAATGGCATCTAGGTGGTATAAAGTCTTGGTGTTACTTGATTTATCTGCTTGTTACACAAGATTTTTCAGAAATTGTATGTGATGCTTAGACATAATATGCAACTGTGCTTAATATCCATGATAATATTAAAAAAAAAGGTCTAAGTTTTTGTAACTGATAAATATTCAGTCACTTTCCTTCGCTTTCTAATGTTTTTCATGATCCATAATGAACATCTAATGCAGTTTCAGTCTTTGCATAACTGTTGAGGGGTTAAAATGTACAGTTACAACCTATGAAATAAGGTGTGTGTGAATGCATTTAAAGAATATGATGTCTTCCTCCTCTCACCTGCTCCTAAGACCTTTCTCAGCTCTGATTACATCAACTATAATAGAACAGTAACATTTTTTCCTGAATTACACTGCCCAAGTAGCTATGCTGCCTATATCACAAATAGCTCTTTCCCCTCAATATTAGAGTTAATGCTCTTGTTTGAACTTCAGATTGCGTGGTTAAAGTTGCAAAACGATACTGTATGTGGTATCTTTCAAACCGAGTGTATGAGTACTCCAATGTTGACAAATAAGGGAGTTAGATGTTTGCAGCCTTTGGGATGGCAGTGACTGTCGGATAAGTGAAGAAAATTTGTGTTCGTTTTCCTCTACGTATATTTGGGCATGTAGGGGGGGAGTTGGCAGCACCTGATAACGATTAATGGCCTTACAGTTTACAGACTGTAGCAGTAGTTGCACATTGTTCTCAGGAATGAAATAAACAGAGCCTCTTCATAAAGATAATCTCATATTTGCTTCTTCGTGTAAAAGGTCAGCTCTCCCAAAATTTCTTTCCTTAGTTAGGTGTATTACTACAAACAGAGACATAATTGGTAATCATGCCTAGTTTTTGGAATGTCAAGTCAGCTGTACCTGTTAAACACAGACCCCTGATTTGGCAAGTAAAATCGGAAAATGTGCTAAATCCTCACAAATACAATGTAATGATGTGTGAAAAAAAGAAGAGTAAATTTCCTTCTAAGCATTCCTCCCATGCAAAATGGGCACACACAAAATCTTGCAAGTCGGTATAATTAATAGCAACTTACATTTTTATAGCCTCCATCTGAAAGAATCTCACAGGCTTTACAGACATTATTGTATGGAAATATAAAACAAGGGCCATTTTACCACGGTTGAAATGCAACCAACTGCTTAACAATTGTACGTCTATGCTGGGAGCCTGGTCTTCCACAAAGAACTTGCAGGCTCAGGCTCTGTATTAGGAACAAAGATCCCCCTTACACTGCAAGACAACATTTTTTAGAGTATATGAAAGCTTTTAAATTACTGAGTACACCAATGAGTTGAAAGCTGAAAAACATGTCAAGCGCACATAAGCTTGTACTTGATAGTAAAGTCTGACTGACATATCAGTGCTTACTCTAAGCAGCAGGCAGAGACACACCGGCTGGTTTGCTGCGTGTAATCAGTTTGACAGCCCCCAGGAATTGCTGAGTCTCCATGACCCTGGAAAGACAGTTTGGCACATATATTAAACAGTCAAATACCTCCCCTCCAACTGTTTATTCATCTCCACTAGTCACAGACCTGCCCAGTCGAGTACTCACACTAGGTCTGAATGGTTAGATAATGACGGAAGAATCTTCCACGTGTCCTCACAGTTGTTGCAATCTAAACCCTCAGATGAAAGTATTTCTGGATTAATAACTGCCTTTGAAGCAGGATGGTCGTTCAGTAGCACAGACAACAGGGAATGACTAATATTATACAATCGATTAAATCCGATTGTTCTGTTTGGATTTTTTTTCCTTAATTTTTGGCAAAGTTCCCATGAGACGTAGTTGCTAAACCTGGTTTTTATTTTTTCCTATACCAACATTTTTAATTTACCAGAGCACTTGACAGTAATCTATGAAGACCTGGAAGGTCATATAACACTTCTTCTTGCTCCCAGATACCAGAGACAAAGAGGCAGTCAAAATATTTAAGAAAGTCTTAAAAAAAAAAAAAAAAAAAAAAAAACCAAAGTCAATGAAACCTAAGACTTCTGAACATGAGATATAAGCTTTTCAGATATGTGGGTGCTTATGAACGTTTTGCTTGTATTTTTCACATAAGGTGTACAATTGCGGACAGTGCAGGGAACTGAAATGATCTGTCCCTTCCAGAATGTAAAGGGGAAATTGTTTATTGGAAAATTCTCTTAAAGTTACGTTCAGTATTGTGAAATTAAGAGTCCCTGCCCAAAGAGACATTTGATTGGAGGAGTTTCCTGTCCTTCTTGACTTTCATTTAGATTTTTTACCTCAGACGTTGATATTGTCCTGTTCCTTAGCTCAGGTGGAGCCCTGTGTCTGCAACTATTGATTGACGGTGCCAACAGACACATACATAAATGCTGTTATTCATCCAGCACTACTGAATTGTAGTTTCTAAAAGCAAAAACATTTAAATATCAACCTGTCCAGATGCACTGCCACACCTCCAGGTGTGGATATCCATTTACTCTAGCCTGAGGAGTTCACAGTTCAAGGTGGGATGTGAAATGTACAAAAGCTTTTGTTTGAAGACGTGTGTTGACACATGCAAAGGTGGCTCTTCGCTATCTGTGACACCTGCAAGGTGTTATAAGGACAGATACTTAGATTTCCTTGATGCATTCACACCCGTGGATGTTCAAATCCTATCAGTAGGGATACACATTACTAGTTTTGCAGGACAGTTTTAGGGCTAATCCATCCTGTGCTGAGGCAATGGAAGACTTCAACCAAGCTTAATACAGCGAGAACAGTTTCACAGAAAATGTCTGAAAAACAAGATGCTGTTTGGAATCATCTGGTGATTAAATAATACCTTTTGTGGTTGGGTTTTATATTTATGTTTGAGGCTTTCTTTTACTACATACACTGCTGTGTAATGAAAGCTCTAAATAGAAGTTGTTGGAAAAACTGACCACTTACTTAGGTAGAATGATCAATCACTAATAGGGATGCTTTCAAACTAAAATACTGCAGTATTAATACTAGGAGTTATTCTGGAATAGCTGTGCCAACCACACTTTTATGTAGAAGGCCCTGAAATAATTAACAGGGGAAGTAGCTACTAGCCCTTGATTTCTGCTCTGTCTGAGGGACTAATTTCCTCACAGCTAGGGCAGAAGCTCTAGTGCTAAAGTCCTTCTAACTGAACACAGTAGATCTGGGTCAAAATGAGTGGAAGTTACAGTACTATCAGTTTGTATGAAAGCTGAATCAAAGTCTTAGGATAACTGAGTAGTAGGGAAAGAATGATGAGGACTTGGCAAACTATGTTCTTTTGTGGATTTTCCTGCAAGGAGACCTTCAGATGATCATCTCCCTCTTTTCCACTCATGGGAAAATTAAGAGGGACCCAACTTTTCCACAAACAGAATTTATAAACATTTGCTTTCCAGGATTTTAACTCTGGCCAATTCCTGAAACTTTTATTTACCATCTCCTCAGTCCTATGACAGGAAAACTCTTGCTGAATCCTAAACAAAGTTGAATAACACTTCAAGATTTGGCCCCTCAGGAAGAGCAGTAAAGACTATAATTTTACACTATGTGTATTCCATCCCATTGTCTTGTTACCAAGCAGCAGCTGTTTTTGTGGGAATCGTGAAAGACTTCCCTTGTTATAGAGAGCACTATTGATATTTGAACTCTCAGGGGGAGTAACCTCTGTTTCTATCCAGGAAACATCAGATTAAAATAAACACACAGAACATTGCTCATTGAAGAATGAGTACGTTATTTACAATTCTTTAGTTTCAAGTTGGCATTATTCAAACATTTGCAGTGTGTCTTGAGTCTTGTGTAGGAGTACGGTGACGGAAAAGGTGAAACGGAAAGGAGGAAAATATGTACAGATCTGTCATATACAGTTTTTGCTATAATAATACATTGTACACATTATTCTTTTCATCTGAGAATGTCAGAGCTCATTAAAAAAATGTAGTTAAGTATAAAAAGCTCTGTGAGGAAAGTAATTCCTTTATTGGTAGGTTAACTGAGAGAGTTAATTCAGTTATTCCTCATTAGAACCAGAGACAGTACTCAGGAATAGAACTAGTCTCCAACTTCGGCTACATAAAATGCTGCACAAGTTGCCAACAATGAAGATCTGCAAGTGGAATTTGGTTAATTGTGTCAGTCTGTAGGAACACTTATTATTTTTTGGTATTACAATAGCTCTGAGAGTCCTGAGAGTTCTGCAACTGTGATCCCTTTGCACAAGGTGCTCTCTGAACACAAAGCAAAGAAGTGGTTCTGGCTTGGAAGAATGTAAAGTCTTTCAGGACATAGTTTGACAAAATTTTTGGTAGAAGGCCCTATTTATGCATTCCCCACCATGCATTCCTCCCCTCTTCCCCTTCATGGTGTCCCTGAATTGTGCCAGTGCAGTTTTTTGTGTAGTCCCATGTTAAATTGAATCAGGAAATGGATTTCAATTAAAACTATTCCTCAGAAAAACATTTATTTTTAACTCAGACTAGTACTCTGATCTGTTCCCCACTGCAGATGCATGAAGAATGTTACAAGAAATGAGGTCCCATAAAGGCAGGAATGAATGAGGAAAGGGTAAGGAACAGGTTGCTTAAGTCTTGCTTACTTAGAAGAGGTGTTTGACAAACTGTGTCCTTAACTTAGCCTTACCGTGACAGGGTTGCAATTTTAACTGGTGTGAAAAAACATTTTGTTGTTAGTTTTCTTTAAATTAACACAAGCAAGTGGACTGTATCAATATACAAAATAACAGAACTGCCACCTCAGGTGATACTGTAAAAGTTTTCAGAGTAGAATTTGATATCATTGCCAAAAAGTCATCCTTCCCCTTTCAGATTCAAAAATAACAACTCTCAGAAACACACAAAGGAAATAACCTTTAAACTCCATGTTTGTTTTTGCAGTGGCATGACTGGAAAATAATTTCATCTGCCTTTACAAAGTTGGAGGGGGGGGTGTAAAACAAAGTAGAGACCATTTCCCTCCCACCACAGTCATACATCTATTATCTGACTCACCACTTCTGGGATTCCTGCTGGCAGCGCTGGTTTTATTGCACTGAAAATTCAAGTCTGTGAAAAATATTCCCTATTTTCATATTACTGTTCTGTTCTCTGTTCAGTGTTTCATTCAGGTTAGTATTCCTTCCTTTAGAGGTTTGGAACTAAAGATTCAGAAAGTGCTGTTCTTAAGCCTTGTGAGAAGGACCAGCACAGTGGAAAGGAAGGGGGAAGGGACGGGAAGGGAGAAATGAAAGGGGAGGAGAGTCTATATCTGAAGAGAGACTCCAGACTAGAGAAATTTTACTGACATCCATTCAGTATCCAGCAGGGTCTCCTTCAAGGGCTTTTGCTGAGATCCAAAGACTTGTACAATTCACAGAGGCATTTACATGCAACATTGCCCTCTGGGAGCTAAGGTATAACTGTACTCCTGGATAATAATAACAAAGAATACTACCAGACTCCTATTGAAATGTCAACCAGGCACTACTGTTCTAGAGAGTAACAAAGAGATGCTAATATAATTAATTATGAAGCCTCAATACCCTCATTAACACTTCTTTAGTGCCCAGATCTTTGAAAATCAGCTGTATAAAGTGACTGTCAGAGTTAATTCCTTATAAATTGCCTCCCGTCACATCCCAGCACTGCAGCAAGTTCTCTCAGGCCTTGTTGATGCTAAGAAATCTGTTGTGTGTGTGTGTGTTTTTTTTTCTTTTTTTAAAGGACTGATGCAGTTGTACTGGTGTTATTAAGGTATACGCTGTTGAATAAGCAGCAGTTTTTCAGGATAGGATAGAGCAAAATAAAAATGCCTTTAGACAGCCCCACTTCCATAATTGGTAGCATAAATAGGAAAAGTTTGAATCACTTAAATGGAAAACTAAGGACAAAAGAAAAACAGGAATGAAAGGTGTCACATAATTTGGCATTAAAATGTTTCCGGACCTTTTTTTAAATTTGAGGATCGCAGCCAGTTTATAGTGCTCTCTTCTCTTGCTGCCTTGCGTTTCAGCTCCAGGCCTCATTCCAATGCATACTCCCTCCCCACCACTCCCGCTTACAGATATATATTTCAATAGGCTTAGGCTACATGGAGTTCCAAAACCAGCATGTAATTGGTACAATTGTCTTTTACACTTCTCCACAGAGAGCCACATTCATGCCTTCTTCGGCCCTGCTTTATCATGGTCTCACTCTTTTTTTCTTTAAGTTAGACTGGGATCAGTACTTGTGTTTGGAAACCTACACAAACGCTAAAGAAAAAAGTTACACAAACTGGCTGTGCTCATAGGTCATTCTGTTATTTCTCAGTACCATTCATTCTCCTAAAGGATATAAAAGTGCAGTCTTTTACAGGAGATAAAAAGAAATTGATCATTACAAATCAGTCAGCATTTTTTGCAGTAATAGAAACACCGAACACTGACATACCAATTTGTCTGTACGGGATAGTCTACTTCCCTTAATCTTCTATGTACTTTTGAGAAGACGATAATCTTTCTGCAGTGCATAATTTTGTAGAGTTATCTGTGTGTGTTTGTATGATGTGCTCCAGGATCCTTTGGGATTCTTGCTATACTTGGGATAACAGACTAATCATAATAGGATATTTTATTTGCCATTTTAGAAGTGGCTTTCACAGTAAGCATAAGATGATTTTGCTGGTCTAGCTAAACTGATAATATGCAAACTCTTTAAATGGAGGTGAAGTTTATATCAATAAAAGCAGTCCTTGCAAATAGGACTGTCTTTTCTACTGTATTTGTTAACATCATTAGGAAGATGATTTTATTCTCCACTCTTAGATTACATATCTATATCCCAGTAAAACTGTGATGTATTGATCATTCAGTGTTCACATAAATCACGTATAAGAAATGAAAGTAGCATGCTTGAAATTAAATATGTAGGTTTCTGAAGAGCGATCAAGAACTATCACGCAAATTCCGCTTGCTTTATGTGAGTACAAATTTGATAGGACTGAGTAGAATGTAACTACATGTCTCTGAATGTCCTTTTAGAAACAACACTTCTGCAAAGGATAACTAATTCTATTCTGGCAATTAATACCTGTCTGCAGTGTTTTTAGATAGTCAGGTGTGTTATACATGCCAATTTGAACTCCAGCAACTGTTCGAAATACTGTAGACATCGTATGTGTTGATAAAGTAAAGTGATGTACAGAACAGATAAATCATTTTGAGTCATGCATGATTACTGAATATGGAATTAATTTAAGGAATCTCAGTGTTTTCTTCCATGTCGTCAGCACTGCAAAGGGTCAGCTACCTTTTAAGGGTGGCACGCCAGATTGTAGTTTTATTTCTGAGATTAGATGGTGACCATGCTGGTATAAACTCAGCAGGAACTAGGGGATGCTGTGCCTAAAAGGAGAGAGACACTGCCAATCACCTTGTTGACAGCGTCTTGCCTCTGTCCAAGGCAGAGGCTCCCAGCTGCCGCTGCATTTGGAGCACCACGACAGCCAGGAATTGGGATCCTGAGGCTTTCACAGATGCCTCTTTCGATATGCCATGGCTCTTGGCCCTGTGCCAGCTCTTGCTTGCCATTCAAAATCTGCCTGCATGGAGTCTTTGCGCCCCTGCGGTGGTAGCTTGCTGACACCTGCAACAAAGCAAGCTTTCCCTATGCTCCTTCCCATTTTGGTCACATTTGACTAAAATCTTCCTTACTGTCAACATGGGAATGACTATGGGACAGGCAATACTTGTGCTGTCCAAGAAGTCACACCCATAATATTTATAAGGTTTAAAAGGGACCCCCTCCCAATTCTAATTCTACAAAGCATAACAGATCTATGACTAATGGAAATGGATTATTTTTATAACATATTATGCACATCTCTGTGTAACAGAACTTCAGAAGTGAGCCAATGTGTTTTCTGCCAAAATTTTGAATATGGTTTTCAAAGCAAAAAGGGCATAGGATTTGTAGGGACATTTGGGAGGGGGGACAGGGAACAGGAGGTCAGGAGAAAAACGCACAAGCTCTTTATGAATGACACTGGAGAAGCAGTAGCTGGAGGATTCACACAGCTTGAGGTAATACGCTTTGAATCCACACAAGGACCTGCACTCTCATTAAGCTACTGAACATCTGGCTGGCTACACAGACACTGTGTTCTGAACACAGCACAGTTGTGGTGACCTTTCTTTCCTTCAAGATTAGTGAACGTGTGAACACCTGATTTTTAAATCACAGATCTCTAACTAAAAGAAATAAGATCTGTACATTAGCAACGCATTCACAATATCTGTCAGACACATTTGAAACAGTGCTCTGCAATTTAGGAACTTGGGTGCTGTTTCAATTTCTGCCATAAATTCCCAGCATGATTTGGTACATCATCTAATCCTTACACCTAAAATGTCTACTGTCAAAAAAATGGCAGCAGCAGTTCACTACCTCACAGAGCTGGCAACAGTAAAATAAATGCTTGTGATATGTTCTGAGTACAAGATGAGGAACATCACAGGTAACACTGCAGATAAACAGACTTCACTAAACTCATTACTACTGGTCTTGCATTTGAACTCCTCACCACCTACAGTAGCATGGTAGGGTGCTACTGTCGCTAAAAACTTTCCAGAATGGGATACACCAAGCTATTGGTGAATCTAAAGGGGTATCCTTTAAAATAGCGTTGCAGATGTAAGAAGTTTTCCAATGATTTTCTTTTGGGGAAGTATCTGCTTATTTGTCTTCTTGCCTTTCACACTCGTACTGTCTTGATTATTTTTCTCAAGGGATACTTCCATTTTATGCAAACCTCAGGGCCTCACTTACACTAGCCTCTAGATCAGTAGAACAAACAAACTCATTCTAAAGTAAATGACACTCAAGACCTAGTTCAAAACTAACAGTATAGATGTAACTCATCAGGTATTGTTTGTACCCAAATGGCAAGCACAAAATGTCAGCATAAAGCCAGTGTAACCTCTGTGCTGCCTACTCAGGCTAATTCAAAGGCAATACAGTTAAGTACCCAGGCCTCAGCCAAAACAAATCTGTCATGCTACGCAATCCAGTTTGAAATGAACGATCGGGGAAACGGAATTAGAGCTTGCTGGTTATACTAGTTGGGGAACAAGTGCATTTTGGGGTGACGTTTCTTTCATACAAACCCTTTTTATTATTTGAAGAGTTTTGTTGTTTGACATTTTTTTTTAATGAAAATATGTAAGAAGTTCTGTTCCCCTGAACAGAACCCATCAATCAGTAAAAGGCAATGCCTTTGATCCCATTTCAAGCCTCTTGCTGCTAATCTAAGCCCCAAGAGTTCTTTCTCATGGCCAGACAGTCCATTCTTGTTTGAGCTATGCATGTTTTTTTCTTCATTCTCACTTGTATGTTTGGGATGGAAGGAAGGGGGGGAAGGTGTAAAAGGGGAAGGCTCAGCTATGTCTCTCTGTTTTGGGTAGAGACCACTGTTTCAGCTATCTGGAGCCTCAACAGAGCTCAATTGTTTCATTTAATCACAGAGGGACAGCTACTGCATCCACTAGTGGGTAAATTTGTAGTGATATTTAGCCTAGCATATTTGGTTTGCACCAGGTCATAGAAATTATACCCCCAGCATGCATGCTTTGTTGTACCTCATTCTTTTTTCTAATACTTTCTCCCCCAGTTCTTCTTCCCACACTGCTTTCTCTTTACCTTAGTCTTCTCTTGTTCGTGTTTAAACGTTTTCTGATGCTGATTTGCTCCATTATGTGAAAGTGAAAGCTTATTAATACATTACCAGTAGTAATGAGTTTACTGAAGTCCCTTTATCTCATGAAACACAAAGAGAAAGCAAATCAGCACTGTAGTAGTAACAGCCACTTTAGAGACACTTAGTAGCCTCAGGCTAGTAAAAACCCTCCCCCTAATTATCCTTGATTTTACCCTATTTCCAGTGTAGTGTTACCACCTCAGAACATCTATGTGTCTGATACTGCCATGCCAGAAAGAAAGAGTAAGGTATAATCTGTTGAAATAATGTTGATATATTAGCACTCCAGCAAATCAGAGATATTGGAGTAAAGAAGAATTAAACTGCAGTTCCTTAGAACAGTCATCTTCTGGAGCTGTTTGCTCATTTCTCATCCTCAAGGAAGAAAAAGTCCAGACATGCACCATATTATGGGAGAACATGTACTACCTTTGCAGTAACTTTGCATATTACTTCCCGAGAAAAAAATGTTGATTTATTTTTGGTCTGTTTCACATATTCAAATTCCAGTTTTCTTATCTCTTTTTGCCATCTCAAAAACAAACTAACAAAAAAACAAAAAACTTCTCAGATTCACTCTGACAAGTTAAAGTTGTTAAACTGCAGACTGTGCTTAGCATTTTTATTAGCATGCAGACTGTATATAAATTCACATTTGTAATATTTAGTCTACTACCAAACAGTAATATGCCTTGGCAGTTCTAATCATACCAATTAAAGATAATTTAGTGATGACTGAAGATGATCTATTTATAGATGATAAATCTTTCTTTTAAGCATTAAGAACTTCTTAAAAAAGCAACACACTATGCTACTGGGTTTAAATATTTCATCCCAGTTATTCAACGTAAAGCAAACCTGAAAGATAAATCCCTACTTCCTGCAATGTAACTACTCACAACAGAAAAATTATTCAAACAATGCTCACTTTACATTTTTAATAGTGTTGTTGAACTTGAGTAGAAAATATATTTATTTCACTCATTAAGGGACAAATTATCTTGTTACTGCATCTTCAAACAGTTATCACATCTTCAACAGATCTGCTGATCTCTTAAAAACCAAACTTTTCTCAGTAAGTGCTGTACTAGGATTTCACCAATAATACCAGCAGAGCCGTGTCCATTCTCAGGAGCGCCTACTCTGTATCCTGTAAACTTTATTTTGACTTACAGGCCAAACTCCCTCCTAGCCATAGCACGAATAACTCTGCTGAAGTTAGTGCATCCATGCCTGCTTATGCCAGGGCTAAATTTAGCCTCTGCGTTCATCATTAAGTTGTTCCAGTAGAGGTACAATTGGAAAAACCCTATAAGCACAGACATACCTGTCAGAAATAACTGCTTAAGGACGCGGTACCCCACTAAGCGTTGCTGCTGACCTGAGCAGCACAACCTTTATCCAGCTGCATCAGCCGGCAGATGGTGGCTCAGGCTACCGACGCCGGGCTCCCTGCAAGATCCGGCTCTCCCATCCCTTCTCCCAGGGTAAGGGCAGGGATTCACCCAGTACAAATTACCGTAATTCCCTCGCCAACAACAACGAACGTAAAAAGCAAGGAAGTCAAAATACAAGGCTTCACACGCACGTCTGGAGTTGATCCCCTACCCCATTTGCTCGGTAAGTGCAAGCCACACACGCTAACCAAAGCGGCGTGCTTAAAGTTCTGTTTCCAGCGGTATGAACAATTCCTCCCCCAGGGGGTGCCGGGCTGCAGAGCGGAGCCCCGGGCGCGTTCCCGCGCCGCACCGAGGTGCTCCTCTGCAGCACCTCACGAGGGGCGCCCGCGGCTCTGCAGCAGCCGCAGGGGACGCGACCCGCACGGTCCTGAGCGCCGCAGGATTCCTGCGCCTCCAGCCGCCCGACGCGGGCTTTCTCCTCAGACACCGCTCCCCTCCCAGCGCGGCCCCCTGCCCGGGCGGGGCCGCAGCCCGCCTCACCCCGCGTTCGGCTCGGCCGCCCCCGGCGCCATCTTAAGTCCTGGCACCCCCTGCCCGTGCCTCCACTTGTGCCTCCGGCGGTACGGCGGCACCCGCCGGGGCGGGGACGGCAGAAGGGGAAGGAGAAATCCCCGCCGCAAACGCCACAGCGGTCCTGCCCCCAGCGCACCCGCGGCCTTTCCAAAGTAGCCGGCCGAGGCGCCGGCCGCCGCCAGCCCCCCTTCACCACGGAACCTCCCCGCCCGTCCC
>VXAA01000599.1:305099-335406 GCA_013399115.1 Anseranas semipalmata
GACGTCATCCTGCAGCGCCTCGCCCGTCTCCATGGAAACCCGCGGAGCGGGCGGTGGGAGCGCCTGGTGGGCCGCGACCCTCCCTCGCCGCCGCCGCCGCCATGTTCGCGGACGAGACGGTGCCCGGCGCCGCGGTGGAGTCGCTGTGGAGGAGCGCCCGGAGCGCGCGGTGCGAGGCGGTGAGGGACCCCGGCCGGCCCCGGGGGCGGCCCTGGCTTCGCTCCGCGCTCTTGTACCCGGCCCGGGGACCGCGGCGGCCCGCTCCTTCCCTCCCTCCCGGGCTTGTTATAGAGCGGCGGGGCCGCGGCTCCTCCTCTCCTTGCCCGTCGGGCAGGGCCCGCTGCGCCAGCGCGGCCCGGGACGGAGAGCGGAGAGCGGAGACCTCCCCGCGGGTGCCGGGCCAGCCGTGCCGGGGCCACTTTGCCGGCTCTGCCCCTTTGCAGCTTTTTATTAATTTAGGCCCTTTGTACAAATTGGCAAAGAAATACACGTGCAGCTGCCACAAAGCTGGTTTGAGAGCCAATAATACTACGATTGTCATCGCGATGAGTATTTGCTGTTGCCTCTGGAGGCTCGCTGCCCGTTTGCTTTCTCTCATCCTCCCCGCTCCATGCTGTAGAGTTCCTGCCTGGATTTAAGTAATACCCGGGCATCTCTGTGTTATGTCAGGTCATGTGAAAGTGACAGATGCATCACCAACAACCAGAGAGTTGCAAAGGCACCTCGCTTTTAACCACGAACCTGAGATGTGCGAGCGTGTCTGAATGTCTCTATGGAGCGCCAAAAAAGGGAAGATGTTTTGAATGCTTTGTGTGGCACTCTCTTTCTGTTTGCATTATGGAGTGTCTGTCTTCTTTTACTAGAAAAGCTGCCAGACTGGGAAAATTTCAACAACAGAAGCTGCAGTACAGTCGCAGACTAGTCAGGATGCCATGGTACAAACGGATCAAAGTAAAGATGCTGCCCAAGACTTCCAGCAAGAAGTACAAGTAGATTACACTAGCCTTCTATCATTCCTTCAGAGAGTGGAGGATGTTGTTATCAAAGAGCTAAATAAAAACTGGACAAGTCGTGCCTTTGATGGCTTTCAAGTGAACTGGACAGATCAGAATGAAACAGTAAGTTGACAGCATTCAGATCCTTGTTATTACCCAAGGAGAGCAGGTTGCAGTGGCTCTAACTCGTTAGTTCTGCTTCTTACTGCAGTGATTATTCTTGCCAGATTCTAATAATTAGAAATTACTTTTTTTTTTTTTTTTCTTCCCTGCAGCTTTCTCCCTTTCTTGTGGCATGCCCTTGCTTGGTAAAACTATTATTCCTGCTAGTGACTGTTGCAGCAGCTTTGTGAGATGGAAGCCTGCAGTTGGTGTAGGCTTATCTTCAGCTTCCAGTAGCCCCTTCAGAGTGTGCCAGACTACTAGTTATCTGTGAACGGTTGAAGTCAGTGATTTGGCAGCTCTTCCTATTTAGATTATATTTGTTTAGTGTACAGTGTTGAAGAGTGGGAGCAATTTGTATCTGTCAGTACATATACAGTCATTTCCAAACCATTTCTTGTGAAGCTTAGTGAGCGCTGGAATCATACTGGGGGGCTGTCATAAATTCTAATGGTGCATCCTTCCAGACTTGTCATGCAGACCCTGAAGTATGCAGTTTAAGGGAGGTAATTATGAAGGGATGGTTAATTTGGTAGGGTCACATGTTTGTTTGTTTTTTTTCCTTCCAGTAGGAATTTACCTTCTTTTTCACATATACCTATATGCTACTTTGATAAGCGGGAAGCCTACGCTGTAACCATATGATCATATCCAGGGGTATGCACAGATCTCATTTATCTGTGTTCAGAGATTATTGCTTCAGTGCTTGAATTTGATCTCTTCCAGGTGTTGTGTTTGCATACATTGTCATACCCAGAGGCTCAGGATCAACACCTGCATGTTACCAGCGTCTCATGGAATGCAACTGGATCCGTTGTTGCATGCTCGTATGGCCGGTGAGTATCTGAATGGATTTGAGAGTGCAACTGAGGTCGATGTGACATTTCAGGCTGACCTGAGTTTTACATATGTTCACGTTCTCTGCAGTAATAAACTAGATATAAACATACCTTGTTCATGTTAAAAAAAAGTCTGTATTCAAAGAAAACAAATCTCAGGGCAGTCCTCAATTATGGCTTTTATTTCTTCTGCTTTTTTTTTTTTCCATATAAAATGGGTATGTATACTCCTACTGATTTGTTTCTAGATAGATGTTTTGAAAAAAAATGCAAAGAGCAAACACACTTGCAAAAGTAGGTGGGTGAGGTTTGGAAGTACATGCTTATGTTCATTGAAGATCATGTTGTTTTAATGTGGTCTCTTAGCACCCCAGATGAACCTGGCACCCATTCACGCGTGCGCCAGATGTCATAAACATGTGCTAACAAACATTTAAGAATCTCTGAAATGTGGGTTGGACAAAACATTCATCTAATCCCATGAATGTCTGTAGCAGCGTCTCTTTTCTGTGCCTTACTGTTGCCCTCAGTTTTCTTTCTACTATTGTTTCCTTAGATTAAAAGTCCTAGCAAAAAGTGTATCCATGAGTGAATGTATAGGGAAAAGTAAAACAGGGCAAACCTGTATGTTACTTGCCCCTTCTGCTCTCCCAGTCTACAGCTATTTTCAGATTAGAATATGGTTCTAGGTGTGTGATTTCCCTCAGTAGAGTTCCCTTCCATGAACTTACGCAGTCTGTCTGAATCCTTAAACTTTTAGCATCTACAACACCCTTTAATAAGGAGTTTCACAGCTCAACTACCCACTGTATGAAAAAATTGCTCCTTTTATTTAGTCAGTATCTCTTCCAATAAAAGAATTAAGAGCATCAAGTAAAAGCAGAAGTCAGGTTCAGAACAACTGCTTCCTGTCCTGGCTGCTCACTGTTCTGTAGATCTCTCTCCTCTGTATCATCTCCTTGTAGCACGACGTAACATCACATTGGTCAATGCGGTGCTAGTGACAGAACACACGGATACTGCAAGAAGGCCCTCTGTCAGCACTCCCCACTAAGCTATTTACCATTACCCTTGCGTGTCTGAACAACTTCTCAGATGTGCCACCTCGAAGTACCTTTCTTGTAGAAACCTTTACCTTCAGAAAATGTCCTGCATTACTGCTGTTCACTAGGATGTAGAGTGGTAAATATGCAGATGTCTTGGTACTTCTGCTTTGGGCAGATGGGTTGTGGCAGTCATTGTTTCGGGTGTGTTCTATGGCTATCAAAAGGGGTTTACATTTTGGTAAGCATGCAATGAATGAACCAGCTAGAAATAACAAAGAAAGTAGAGTGGCAGGTGTCTTTTGGCATCTCAGAGAAGTAATTCCTGAAAGCCACTTGTGGCAAAGAATTATTACGGGCATGGGACTGAACTGAAATCTGTAGAGCTGGGGTGCGTGACATGATTTGTGTGGGGTATTCAACACCTTTTGATGGTTGTGAAAAATGATTGTTCCTGTGGAGACATCTAGACTTCAAATCATGCTGCCTGTCTCAGGCCAAGTAAGACTCAGTAAGTCTTTTCATCCCCTGTCAGTCCTCCAGGTAAGATCGTTCCTCGCTGTGCGTTCTCAGACCCCAGTTCGAGTGCTTGTTTAGAGGAAGAGTGGCTTGCAAATCAGCCCGTTTGCAAATCAGCAGCGCTTTGGTCTGTGGATTTTTCATTCCCAAATATTCATAGGAACTTTCTGTATGTGCTCTTTAGATTGTTCCCATTATTTGAATGGCTAGTAGATCTTGGAATAGTGAATCATATATGAGATTTACTGGCAGGCACTGTTCAGTCAGCGCACTGAAATGTATTGTGTGTATACTAGCATGCAGAGAAGTTGCATCACCTCATGATCCCTTGAGCTCAGTTTTCCTTCTAGCCACAAAGCAGCACACGTATAAATGGTGAGTGGGACATACCAGAGCTCTGTTTGGACTAGGATTCTCCATGTATCAGACAAGATAAGATGTATCTTTCTCTTCAGGTTGAACGATGGGGACTGGAGCACAGAAAAATCCTACGTTTGTACTTGGAATCTGGACAGAAGAGGATTGGATCCACAGCGCCCTGACCTAGTGGTGGATGTTCCCAGTTCTGTCCTGTGCCTGGCTTTCCATCCCTCCCAGCCTTCACTGATAGCTGGTAGGTTAGAACTTATTTGAAATATACCCTAATTTCTTCAGCTTGGATTGTTTTTTTTCTCTCTCTCACCTCAGCCTAAGATTTCTTGTAAAAGTAATGGTATTGCAGCTCTGCACCTGGAGGAAACTAATGCTCACCAATGCTAACAAGTGCAATTTTGCTTCTGAACCAGGAACTGGAACTTGCCAGGTTTTTCAGTGACATCTGCCTTTATATCAGAGAGAGAGCTCCGAGAGAGAGAGGATAGAGGCAAATTCAGCTCTAGTTGCAAGTAGGATGAGTGTACTTATTTTGGTAGAGATATATTCTCTTACACCAGAGCTGATTGTGCCCTCAATATGGCTGCCTTTGAAGCTGTTGGGCCTATTTCCACCAGCGCTTTATCTACGCACCTGTTATGCTTTCTGTTGAGGACTGCTCTTCCCAGGACACTGGTCATACTTGCTGGCAATGAGGGAAGTTCCCCAGTTCTGTTCTAGTAACAGAGCAGACTGTCCCTTGCATTACTCATGCTGTGCACTATTAGACCTCAGATGTTTTATTGGTATCTTTTTCCTTTCAGGTGGCCTGTTCAGTGGGGAATTGGTGGTGTGGGATACCAGCAGAACAGAAGACCCTTTGATCTGGAGGACAGGGATGACTGATGACACTCACACTGATCCAGTCTATCAGGTGAGAGAGAACATCCACTGTAGACATGGCTGGGGGAAGAGAGAGTTGCCACTGCTCTATTTTATGCCTTCATTTTTTATTCACCTTATTGGCACTTCACCTGAAGCTCTCAGACAGGCTGCTACATTTCAGCAGTTATGTTCTGTTTTGGCTAACTAACTGTTTTCCCCCTGATCTAACAACTGAAGTGGCATTTGCTGAATTGGACACTTTCTCTGTAAAAATAACTTCTCATTGCTCAGGATAAATGAACAGGAGGCCTGTTCCCATGCTTTAACTGTGTGTTGATGCAGATAAAGCCAACAAGTAGTAGAGTATCCACTGATCCTTAGTTGGAAGCCTAAAGTTACGCACAGTCACAATGGAAGAGCTCAGTGGAAGTGCTGTAACTACCAAATCTCATTTCTCTCCTAACATCTATGTCTGTGTGCCATCCCAGCAGAAGCTGGTTCGATACCAAGATCACTGACTGCCACCTGGCTCTGCTCCTGGGTTGTCTTGCAGGACAGGGGGCTGTAGGCTGCTGAGCGTGTGGTTGGTGTTCTGACAGTCCCCCATTTCATGAGCTCATCACATTTGGAACAGGTTAACTGGTTACCTGATGCCAAGCACAGAAACCACTTCCAGCTGTTGAGCGCATCAACAGATGGAAAGATGCTGGTGTGGAGGGAAGAGCGAGATGGGTGGCTAGCCTTGGCTGAAGGATTTGCCCTGGTGGCTCAGCAGATCCCTCGCAGCGCTCAGCTGAAGAAGGTGAGTTCAGTGGTTCCGCGAGGCCTGGTCTGACAAAAGCACTCTAGCTCCAGAGCCCAGGTGGCAAACCTTGCCTTTCACATGAGAAGGGCCAGGAAAAGCCCCCATTTTGAACATACACACTAACCCTCGATCCCATCTCCCTTCCTGTACTGAAAATCATTCCCTGGAAGACTGGCAACAGCTGAGGTTTTGTCCTGGTCTAAAGTTGCTGGGATAGAGAAGAGAACTTGCTTCTAACATTAATAATTCACACAAATCCCATTGTAGGTAGATGCTGCAGTGGTTGAAGGCTGAGCAGTGCTACAACCATTACAGCTGGTACAATTTGTGCAGAGAACAACTCATTTGGTCCCTGATAAGGCTGGTTCATGCTACTCTGACCACATGTACGCTACATTGGAGCCCCCAGCGCTCACAACAGGTTTCTTTCTTTTTCTCCTAGCTCGCTTGGGGAGAGGCAGCTGTGGGTGTGACCTCGCTCTCTTTTTCACACTTTGATCCCCATGTGTTCATTGTTGGCGTGGAAGGCGGCTACTCACTGAAGTGCTCCACGGCAGTAGAGACTCTGGCTCTCCATCGGACAGGTAGTTCTGTTCCCCTCAGGGCACCAGCGGAACTTGCCTTCTCCCCACATGGTGGGCCAGTGTACTCCGTGAGCTGCTCACCCTTCCACAGGCAAGTGCTGCACATGGGATACAAGTTACTGCCTGGCTCTAAACATGCATTTTTCAAATAACTGTTTTTTTGCGCATGTACAAGTTCCAAACAGGGCTCATCTGACATCAGGAACTTGATAAAGTAACTTCCCATTGCAGGAGAACCAGTGTCCATTGGCTCTGGTGAAGCTGCACACTCAGGTATGCTACATACAGTCAGAACACAACACAAAATAGCATTTGCACTCAGGCCAGCGGAGAGCATTAGCACCTTCCTTAAATCATCCTGCAATACTAAAGAGCAATTTGAAGTCAAGGGAAGCATCTGAAAAAAGTAATTTACTTCATCAGTGCTGAAGTGATCTGCCCATTACACGCCTTACTAGTAGCTGCCTGAATTTAAATGAGAAGCTCACATCTCTGCCTGCTGTTTACCCACCGTCCATTGGAGAGGCCCCAGGCCATCTTTCCATGAAACATGCTGACAGCCCAGGTTTGCATTTCCTTTGCATGAGACAAAAGAAAGGTTAACACAGGCTGTCTCTATATCAGCAGTTCTCAGGCATCTCTGGCCCACAACCCACCATACTCAGTGAACAACATGAGCCCTCATTAAACTTAATTGAGAGCACTAACAAAGCTGTGTTTCTACAGACCGCATCCCGGAGTATAGCTTGGAAAGCGCTGCTTTAAGAAACAGCCACACACTGGCAAAATAGGAATAGTGTCCAAGGTCATACCCCTTGAGTGAATTTTGTTCCATATCTCTAGCAATAAAGCCTATTAAGTTGTTTCTTGCTCACTCCCACCCAGGAATCTGTTTCTGAGTTGTGGGCCGGATGGACAAGTTCACCTGAACTCCATGTTGCAGACACAACCCCTCGTTTCTCTTCAATTATCTAAGAAATACCTCTTCTGTGTACGCTGGTCTCCAGTTCGACCGCTGGTCTTCGCAGCTGCTTCTGGGGAAGGCAAGTAACTGTAGGTGCCTATTCTCAGACAGAAAATTAACATTTTGTGCTGGGTATTAATTAATACAAGTCAGTTGTACTGATTAGCATATCCCACAAGCAGAGAGCAATGACCATTGTTTGTACTGTGCAATTAGTATAATGGAGTCATTTCTAACTCTAGCAAGACGACTGCAGTATCAGTTCTTTTTTACTTCTGATCATACCCTGCTGCTACAGCAGTTCACAGGGATATATCATGGCAAGATTACTGAGGCTAAAATTTATCTCCAGCTTCCTTGTTTTTGCCATTTACTTCTAGAGCTAAGAGTAAACAAGAACTAAATGAGAACTTTTTCCTTAGAAAATCGCCTAGATATTTTTGAGTTAAGGAAGGGAGATTTCACAGAGTTTAGCAAGCTGCTTTCAGGTCTCTGACAGCAGAATAAAGTGCACTGTCTTGCAGTGATGTCAACTATCTGTCACTGTCTAGACACCATCAGAGGAAAGGGGGAACAGGTTAAAAAGAACATCTGCTTCTGTTAAATACAAAGTCTGTTACCATACAGCTGTAATAAGTGTTTCTGCTTTATAGGAGTTGTGCACCTGTTTGATTTTGAGAAGAGCTCCCAGAAGCCTGCTGTTTCCATAAAGCAGGCTGCGGATGAATGCCCCGTGTACTGTTTAGAATTTAATATCAAGCAAACTCAGCTCTTGGCAGCAGGGGATGCTACCGGTACAGTCAAAGTCTGGCAGCTGAGTTCTGACTTTACTGAGCAGCGACCCAGGGAAATGAATCATCTGGAGCAGCTGGCAAGTGAGGTCACAGACTAAAACAGCAACAGAACCAGCTGCGTGGAGCTTGTTACTACTCTGACTCCAAGAAAAGATGCCCGTTCACCTGTTCCATGGTGTTGGCCTGCAAAACACACCTATGACGACAGCTAGAGTTTCATCCATATAAGTTAAATTTGCATTTAACCATTAAACACAAGATGATGTGGTTCGACCAGTAACTTTTATTGAAGCACACTGCAATATGTTTGTTTTCCCTAAGAGTTTTAAGCTAAGCATTTTAAGGTTACATCATAAAGAGACATTGATTATTGTAGAGCACAAAGAGAGAGACACATGCAGAGCTACAGTCAGCAAACGTGAGCATGTTCTTTGTATCTTTTGGTACTAGTGTTTTGTATCAATTCACAAAGAGTGAACGTGTAAATTCTATGTAGTCATAGGCAGAAGGAAGTTCTCTGCCTTTGCCATCCATGTAGGGCTTCATGTGAGAAATGCAGTAATCGGCTTGTTCCCGGGTCAGGTTCTGAAAGATAAAGACAGTGCTAAGGTGGAGACAGGCTCTTTGAGGCTGCAGCTGGGCCACTGAAAAGCAGCCCTCCCAGTTCCCAAGGGCACACAGCTCGAAGCAGAAGCCAGAGCACCAGGACTACGCCCAGCATGGAAATGTTCTGTCTGTTTGCACTATTTGGTTAAAGGTTGGAAGGTCTGACCTGAGTCTTCCCACCGAAGAGAAGACAGAACAGGTAACTGATATGAGGAAGAAGAGCAACCTCTTTATTTCTCTGCCAACTGGTCGGATTCAGACAGGAAAAACTTGCTGTCTTGGCAGGGCAGCAAGGGGGAGGAGATGTTCACACTGCCTAACCATAGATGCTTAAGTTTCTCCTTTGAATCGCTGTCTGGAGAAACATCTCCCTCTAGTCTCCCAAATGATTAAAGGAAAGCACATAGTGAATGCGCTTCCTTCCCAGGCCTTTGAGGAGCTCTTGTTTTACTCAACCTGAGTAGTTCTCTGGCAGTTAAAAGGTTTTCTTCTTCCTCTGTAGAGCTAAGGAAGCAGATGGGTAGGGTTGTTACTGTCATTTCTGCATTTTGCAGAGGATACTGCTGCAGGTTCAGAACTGATTCAACTACAGTGACATGAACTTCCAAGTAATTAGTGCTGGTCTTTGTTAATCTATGAACAAAAAGCCTCCATCTGTTCCTCCCTAGTGGGCCACAACTGGTACTTACCTGGTAGAGCTCCTCCTTGGTCACGTAGGGCTTCCCTTCTGAGCTGAGGGCACGGAAAGCACTCTCGATCTCCTCGCTGGATTTCACATTCTCCGTTTCCCTGCTGATCATAAATGCCATATACTCCTGGAGCGAGACATGTCCATCCCTGCCGGTGAAACAAAACAGCGTGTGAACACTGCCATCCATTAATACCCAGAAGACTGCAGTTCCATACCCTCCTGAGAGAGGGGCTTTAAGACTTCTACTACTCCAGAAAGGTTAACACAGGAGGCTATATCAATACCAGATCATTTTCTAAGCTGAATGTCTTCTTTACAAATGTCAGTCTTACCTTCATGAAGACTATTTTACATGAATTACTGTGAAAACAAACGTAGCATCTCCACAATTAATGAAAGCAAAGCTCTCAGCCTGTAAGAGACTTTCCAGCTACCCCCCCCAGAAGATACTGATACAATATTCTGCAATAGAAAAATAGAAGGTCCAACCCACGTACCTATTGGGATCAACAGTGTCAAGAATAGACTCAAATTCTGGGTCTGGCTCTCCTTCCTCAACCATAGGCAGGTCGTAGCCAAGGGAGCGCAAGCAAGACTTAAACTCCTGGTGATTAAGTCGTCCAGATTTGTCCTTGTCAAAGTGCCTAAAAGCACAAAACCAAAACTCACATTCGTAAGTATCAAGTTGTTGAGTAACTGATTGAAAGCTACACACTGGGCTGAGAACTAGAACGTTATAACCAGCCCACTATTCTGGACAAATGAGCTTGAATCAATAGACATTTCCTATCTAACATACACAAAATGTAAGCACAGATTCTTTACTTTGCTTAAAATGCATCAAAAAACGACTATTCCCATCTGGAATTCATTGGCACTCCTGGTTCCTACACAACTGTGCCCACAAGTGAGCGTGCCCTGGAAAACCCCTCATGTGGCTGTGGCTGCACCCAGCCAACAGCAGGTGTATCTGGAGCCTCTTGCCATCTGGCAGAGATCAGAGCAGCTCAGCACAAAATTGGGCAGACAATAAGGGAGCTACAAACAGATCGGTCAGAGAATCCTGTGAACAGGGCCCATCCACATGCCAGAAATATCTCACAAGCATTCCTCTGGCATGCTTTTCCTGCAACTCACTTGAACATCATGCTGAACTCCTTCAAGGCCTCCTCAGTGACTCCAGTCGTGTTTCTGAAAGGGAAGAAGCAAAGCTAGTGAACAGTTCCTAAATTGCAGAACTCTGCTGGAGTCCATCTGCCCCAAACCAGACGTCTGCATCAGAAGGTGAGGACAAATGAGCAGACAATACATTACATCACAGCTCAACAGAATAAATCAGTTCCTCCAAGACATCATTGCTAATGGCCAACAGAAACTATTTCAAAAACTGCTAACTTCATCCCTCTGAAGAGAGCCGGAAGGTGGTGGAGATTCACAAGCTCTCTGCGCTGCCACACATTAGTTAGAACACAGCAGAGACTCAACACTGTCCGTGCAAGGTTCATTTTCAGACAGACAGACGTGTCTCATCTGTTATCCCCCACCCAGGTTAGGCATGCTTCACACCGCACGAGGGGTAGGTAGTACCGAGCTTGGATCTGCTGTTCCAGGTTGTGCTGCATTCTCATCCCCAGCTGGTCAAGCTGGTCCCATTGCTGTGCCAGCCCCACGGTGCTGTGCTCTGTGTATTTATTGTCCAAGATAAGCGCCTCTTCCATGGCTGCTCCGAGGTCCTCAATCTTCTTCAGCTGGCTCCTCATAGCTCGGATCTCCTGGTGCTTGCGCTGTTAGGAGAGAGTGAGGAGGAAATCAAGGAGTGCAAAAAAAAAACTTAAAATGAACATGTGTAAACATGGGCTGGCAGGGGAGGAAGGTTTATACTCTTCTCTTTGTCTGCTGGGATTATATATATATATTTATTATATATAAATACACACTAGGATTTGTAAATAGTATTCAGAATAGCCTCTTCATGCATGTTATTGGAAACCAACAGGGCTTGCAAGCCAGCTCTTGAGACAAAAAAATAAACTCTTATTAGGAAACAGGATGAAAATATTGCACCCTCTTCACCCTACCCCACTCATTTAGAAAAAAAAAGAACAAAAAGGAAACCTACATCAGAGTGTTGTTTAATGGTTTGGGATATAAGTAGACATCAGATACGTAAATAGGTAATTCCAAAGGTTTCTTCAGTATTCAAAATGTGTAAAATCAATTAAGATTTTACCATATCATGACACGCATTTTCAGTCCCACCCTGTGTTCCTGAGTTATCATTTGGGAGAGGTGTTTTAGAAATAGTGAGCATTGCTTACTTTAGTAGCTTCCAACTGCGATTCCAGTGTTCCTGACTCCTCCACCATACAAGACCTAAACACAGAATCACAGTCAGAGAGAGCACTTTTCCCATAAAAAAATGGCAGGTGGGGCTTGAAATTAACAGTCCTTCCTTAAAATTAAAAATCCTTACAGCAGTATTATTCTCCTGTAAATATTTAAACACTGTTTTTGTGTTTTGTTTATTCTGACTCATCCTATTTCAGACAGACACATGTACATCTTGTTTGATTCTTATTTCTTTATGTTGTTAATTTCTAGCCCCATTTGAAAGGCAACACCATCAGCAGCCACACTTCATGCCAGATCCAAAGCACCCGCTTTACTGGACCTAATGAAATTAGAAACTTGGTGCAATCCCACCCCACTCCACTGTGCCCAGCACACACACACACAGGAACTACAGGTGATTCACTGGAGATGGGCTGTATTTGCCATCAAGATACAGGAACTCTATAGAGGTGTGTTATGTGGGGATAAAACGGGGAAAAAAGACCTCTTGAAAACTACTGGTTTGGTTTAAAAGTAATCTTAATACAGCATAATCACTGCAGAAAACTATAGATCTCCCCTACACAGCAGTGGCTGATGGAAAGTTGCCTTTTCTGCCCCACCTCCCCCATCCTGCCCCCAGAGAAACTGAGGCAGGGCCACCCCTCTCAGTCTGAGTTCCACGCTGAGCACAGCAGCCCCTGCCCTAGCATATGAAGATCACCACTGTGGTGATGGTCTCCAAGATCTACTTCATGTGGACTAGCTACAGAAAGTCGCTGGATGTTGCTTTTTTCCCAAGATCCTAAGTAACCTTTAAGCAGCAGTTTAAGAACCTCTGACCTTCCAGCACTTACGGTGAGAGTTCATACTGAATGACCTGTGCTTGGACAGCCAGTCTGGGCGCTGTGCGGGTGGGCTCTGCTTTTGGCTCTAGTATTTAAGATCCTGTCACTAAAACCAGGTTTTCATCCCCACTGAAATCTATCCTACATGCTTTCCAGCTTCTTGAGAAGGGGATTTCAAGTGCTGAATCACTCTGTAGCAATGAAAATGCACCAAACGTCTGGGTGTTTCTCACCACAGGGTTAAGGCTCAGATTCAATGCACATCTAAAGAGTTGAAGCGCACGCCCAGAACCCTGAGCAGGAAGGTGGGAACCAACCACAGAGAGGAAAGAGTCAACGGGGGAACAAACCTCCAAGCATCTCTAAGCTGTGAAAGTTAGTTGGAAGGAAAGCGAGCCTTGGAATTAAAGAGTGCATTTGAAAACCAAAGTGAGGTAAGAAAATAAGAGGAAAAAACCTTCCAGATAGATCATCCCCAACTTCATACTGATAGACACGAATGACACGACGATATGCTATGCTAGTCAAAGAAAAGAAACCAAGTAAATTCCAAAAAGGAAGAAGAAAGAACAGAGGAAAGAACACACCCAAACACGGCCACTGCAGTGGAGCCACACTCCAAGCTAGCACCACCTTGCAGCAAACATAAGCAATTACTTAATGAAACAAAACAATTCAAATTATGGTCGCACACACACAAAAGTAACCGATTATTTTTGTGTAAATCACACAAAAGGGAGAGTCGCTAAGAAAAGAATTGAAGTTTTGCAGTTAACTCATCTACTGGTTCTGTAAAGGCATCCTTCCTTCTGAACTCTAAATTCGCCCTTCTCCCCTCCCTCAGGCAGGGCACACAAGCCGCTAGGGCGCACTGCAAAGCCAGGTGCATGCAGGACAACTGCTACCTTGAAACTTCTCTGAGGCTCTGCCTTCCCTCTCGCCAAGGCAGGCTAAGCACAGCCAATGCCTCTTTGAGCTAAGTCTGCATTTTTAATCTATTCACGCAGAATTAAGGACAAACTTTGCCTTGCGTATCAGCAGCCTTCTGGTAATTTGTTCAACAAAAGAGCTTGGCATGGTGATCTCAAACTCTGACCCTACGTCTTTTAGTAAATGGCCCCTTTCTGTTAGCTCGTTCTTGGATACCAGAACTAATCTACAACAGTACTTTACAAAGGAGCAGAGAATTCAGCATCCGTTCCAGGAAAATCTGCTTGGTTCCATTAAACTGTGCAACAAAAATGGGGCAAATTATTTTTATCTGGCAGGAACAGCACAACACAAGACACTGTGGTCATTACAGAGCACATAAGAAGCACAGTTATCTGCGAAGAATTCCACCCTTTTATTATGAAAAGCCTTCTATCTTTATGAGAAAGGCCCCTGCCTCCCCTCCAGCACTTCACACAGGGCTGACACACAGGCCTCTGCACAAGGTCCATTAGTATTTGTTAACATTTTACATTATGTCTCGTTACAAAGCTTCTATCAATGTTGCAGATTTTTAATACTGAAGAAATTTAAATGGACACACTCTCAGAGGTTTGCGCAGTCTGAACACATTTAAAGATTTTATTGTTTCCTTTCCACTTCTTGACAAATCACCACCATGCATCCTCATCATGAATTATTCCCATGGACACAAAGTGGACTTAAAACTGCAGGCATCCAACTGCCTGCAAACCCAGGCAAGTTCATGGGTACGCGTTGGAAGGTTTTGTTTTCTGTTATCAAGAATACAATCTTTGTGGGGTAAGCACCTATTCTGGAGCATGGTTAAGCAGCAGATTAAAAACGGGCAGTTCATTTTTGCATACTGCGAAGTTTTAAGATACGTAATTTTAGCAAAGCCTCGTCATAGGAACCCTTCTTCCTCCTTAAAAAAGAAAAGGTCAATACTTTGGAGCTTTAATTGTTCTGAGAACAGTTATAATGGAAAAGTCTATTCCATTAAACAAATCTCTGAATGCTGGAAAACTAGCAACGTCAGCTGTTTTCCAAAAGCAAGTGAACACGATTATTCTGTGTTCTCCCATATCTCATCAAATTAAGAGCCTTTTCTAGTGCAAGCTCTCAAAGAAAGAAGAGCAAAAGTTAGTACTTCCATGGTATGCCAGTGGTCTCTCATTAATAACTTCCTCTGCTTTTGACTAGGAAATAATTATGTTTATTGGTTTATACTTAATCCACTCCAAAATCGTGTTTCCTGTGTCTGTGCACCTCAGCTGCAGATCGCTCTTTTCAAATAAAAGGGGTTTCAGTGCAGGTTTCACAAGCAATGTAATGACAGAAGAATACACACAGATAGAGCAGAACACATCACCAAATTTTTAAAGATATAAAATTCAATACTAACCCATCTAGCAGGTAAGTCCTGTAGAATGTGAAGATCCAAACATCAGGCAGCAGGACAGAGACAAGACAGTAAGAGAGGGACAGAGATTTGGGTGGGAAGCAAACATCAAAAAGTTAAAAATCATATTTAAATTTCAGTGTTTCATGAAGACACATACAGAACTATTTGTAAACACACAGAGACAGAGAATCACAGGATTACATGAAAACAGAACTCACCTCTTCTGAACCACAACTACCGTGTGTCTGAATTGGCTAACAGCACTGACTGAGCACGGTTACCTCAGTTTTCTAGAAACACGCTCTTCAGTTCACTGCAATTCTTGACCTGAAGATTTTTTTTATTTCTAAAGCAGTTGTTAAATCTTTACTCCCTCTCCCAAGGCATGGATATTATTAGTCAGCACCCCAAAAAGGTGTTTACAATGTAGTCTTCAGGTTTTTTTCCACAGTATCTATATCTGTTGAAGTTCTAGTGAGATTTCTAATATACTAGTGAACACAAAAAGAGCATTAACAGAAATGCTCTGAGCACTTCATACAGTCTGCTTCTAGCTGTTTGTTCCTTGGCCCTGCCAGCTGTACTGCAGACTAGTTCAGGAATAACTGGAGGAGAGTCAAGTCCTGGATAACCGGAATCACTACAGAAAAATGAATAGAGAAGCAGAAACATTTTCATGGTCTGGTGTTTCAGGGCTTTCCTCTCCCCTGTGGCTAATAGGGCCTCCCTCAAATCCCAACTGCAGGAAATGAACAAGTGCCCAATAGCTGTCTTTCAGCAGGAGACATTTACAACTTAGATTGACCGAGGAGATATAGGATGGATACAAATATTAGCTGAGGAATTCTCTAAGGGTTGGCTCCTGGAAAGACAAACTATACCTGGTCTCCTGAATCCACTGATGGAAAGCATTAGCATGCTGAGCAAACTCCTGGCGCAACTTGTCATTTTCTTCCTGCCTTCGCTGTTCCTTCTGCAACTCCAATTCACGTTCCTGAGAAATGAACAAAAATAATTTCAAACAGGGAAATATATGGTTGGCTTTATCCTGTAACAAAGCAAAATGAACACTGCATACCAGTGCAATTCTGGAGGTCAAAACAAGACCGAGGACTCAAAGAGTGTCCTGGATACCCAACCAAAATTATTTAAGATCACAACACAGAACATTCCTACCAAAGTCTTGAGAATTAGAACTGAAGCAACAGTTACTTTACCATATAGCATGGATGTTAAACTTACTTTACAGTTAGGAAGTGAGGGTCATGTGCTTAGTCTTTTTAAAGACTGCGTATGGAAGACCACTGAAAACAACTGAACAATAGCACAAGTTTACAGCCAATGGATATTTTTCTTTGCCCTCAGACTTTGAGATATTTCCATTTGTAGTATAGTGACAAACTCTTGTACTGATTATCTTGGGGGACGACTTCCAGGGAGGATTTGAAAGGTCACAAGCTATGAAAAGATCAAGACTTGCCTTGATAATTTTCTGCAGATTCCTCCAAGTTTCTTCAAGGGCCTCCATAGTAAACCAAGTATATGGGTTGGAGGCTACACGGAAGCTCTTGATCTGGCGATCAAGCTCTGCCAGCTGGTTGAAGTCAGCTTGGGCAGAACTAAGCGAAGAACGGAAAGCATCATGAGCTTCTCGCAGTGCTTTGATTTCTTCCAGCGAATTACAGCGCACAGGATCTGTTAGATCCTCTTCAGCATTCTCAAACCAACTGTTGAAGGCAGATGCCTTCTTTGCAAAAGTCAGGAACAGATCCTCAACCTTGAAAAGAGGAAATAATCCAGTTTTTCAGTTATGCAGTAATACAAACATTGTGTATGAGGTGATCGGGAATTAACAAACTTAAGTGGTAGTTTGCCTTTATTACTGATTTCTTGCAAGTGTATCAAAAATTTTTCGGACAAGTCTCCATAATCATTAGCTGCAAATAAAAAAGCTACATCAGTTGCAAGTGTTGTACTTTTTTTTTTTTTTTTTTCTCCAAAGAGAACAATTAGATTTTTGTACCCCATGGTTTGGCCACTCACCTTTCTGAAATGCTCCTGAGCCTCCAAGAGTTTCTTTTTCCGGGCTGCGGAATTAGCAAGTAGCTGATTCCAACGCTTCATCAAGGAAGCATGCCGTGCCTCAATGGCCTTTGATTGGATATGTTTGGCTGCTAGTAGCTGGTCTTTCAGAGCAGTGATGTTTGCAATTCCCTCCTGCTGGAAAGCCTGAAGTCCAGCATCAAAAGTTTCCTGAAACATTGAAAAAGAACAAAATATTTTATGTTGAAATATATGCAAGATATAGGAATGGTTAAATAAAAATAGAAATAAAATACCAGAGTCTTTTGTATTGCAGAAGTGTTCACCTGTTCTCTCCATCCCTTACAGGGTGGAAGCAGCATTAGCACTAACCTGTTTGGTGAGTAGTGTTTGCACAGAAGAGAGGTCACGTCCATAATCATCTGTCTTCAGACTGTTTTCCTTCTCACCTGGAAAATGAAACAAATTCAGTAAATATGTAAACATCTCTATCTCAAACGTTCCCTCTATTCCAAATCAGGGGAAGGCCCTATGGTCTAATAGAACAGTTACCTCAAAAGCACATATCAGTATAGCACTGCTGATTGCTTTGGGTGTAGGTCTGCGCATTACAACACCATGTGAGAAGATCTCAGATCTTTTGAAATGAAGGAACATTTCAGTTTCTTGGTGACAGTGTACTGTACCCCAACACAGAACATACCTATCCATGACTCCACTACATCTGCTTTCCAGTTGAACTGGAGGAAGGCAGAGTTCTCATCCAATTTGGCTTTCCTCTGAGCTGCTGCTTTCTCCAGATCTGACACCTTTCCTCTGAGGCCCTTCATCTTGGCAGTTATGTTCTCCTCGTGGTGATTGTTCTACATGACAGAAGGAAAAAAAAAATTAAATATGATCTTAAGGTCTTCCAAGGTCTCCAGTAAGTTGGTGACAGAGCAAGGACTTCAACCAAAAGACATCGTTCTCAATGTACAACACAGTCCAAGAAACAGCACTGAAAGAGGTTAATATCAATAGCTTATTCAGCTGCAAAAACGAGTAAGAGCTCTTTTCAAAGTGTCAACAAATCAGTCCTAAGAACAGAGTAAGTCTACTTTGACATGAAAATGTCCTGGGAAGCCTTTGAAGGTTTTTCTTTACCAGTTTATGCTCACCTTTTTAATGAGATCCTCTCCGTTAGCACAAACATCATTCACTCTGTCTTTGTGGACAGTAAAATCAGTCTCAAATGCTTCGTGCTTTTTCAGCAAGCCCTGCAAATATAACACACGACCACTTTTTAAAATATTTTCTCACTAATAAAAGAAAGTCATTTCTACAGAAAATACCATAGGTGGAATGCTTTTCTAAAACAAATTCTTAGCGTTTTTTAATTTATTTATTTATTACAATGTGGGCCTTCAAAAATGAACCAACAAAAAACCCTCTACATTGGAAAGACAGTTAAAGTAAAGGTTCATTAAGCTCTCATCAATGATAATGTAATGAAAACACTAAAGAGCTGACAACTTTCTCCATACCTGGATAGCTGCAAGCGTGTCCCCATAATCCTCACTGGCTACCAATGTCATTTTCTCATTGATCCATGCTTCTTCTTCCTCTACATTTGCTACAAACTGTTGGTATTCCAGAGACTCCTCTAGACGCTGCCCCCTGTATGGGTAAAGAAAGGTAAAATTAGCTGCATTGTTGCTCTACAGCAAATTACAGCAGCAGAAAACCTAAGAACGTAGAGACTGAACCCCAGCATACAATCACTCAAACTTCACTTCTCCAGCAGCAGACTACGATATCTACAGCTCTGTAAATTCACTAGGCCACAAAGCCTACAGCTATCGAAGGACTGCAATGAATCACTTTCTCCCAATAGCTTCCATTCAGAAAAACATCCTGGTAGTGGACTAAGGCCAGTTAATTTCAAATCTACGGTTTTTGGCTGGTGCAAGAAAAGGCTAATCACAGCACACCTTAAAAAACAAAACGAAACAAACCTCATGTTTCTGTTGAGAAACACTATCACTAAAACTCTTTCCAATAGTCTCAAAGAGCCTGTTGTCAGTGATGTTTGCTATTACATGATGTTACCGACTAATGATCCATATTTAAAACCCTGAAATTCAATAGAATCTGGTCCTTACAAGCCCATGTAACTGTTTTATTTAAATTGCATTTAACAAAAACATCTCACACACCGAGCAGCTGCCAACTGTTTTAACTCTTTCCAGTGATCCACAAACTGAGCCAGCCTCTGCTGTATCTCCTCCTTCCCAATTGTGTTATCATCCGAAAGCTTCTTACCAGTGTCTAGAACACCCTACAAAGCAGAGAAACACCCAATTAATAGAATATCACTTGATCTCTTCTTACGCACTCTGTTTGGATTCCTAGAAACCAATTACTGGCTTTCATACTTGTTGCAAACAAGAAAGACATTCCTTACAGAGAAATCTGTCAAGGAGAGAAACATTTACCTGGATGGCAGGTTCATGGGCAGCTAATTCTGCTTCTAAGCGCTTGTGTTTTTTCCTCAGGTTCTGCACACCAGTTAGGTCTCTGCCATAGTCCTCTGAGCTAACCAACAGTTTCTTCTCTCTAAGGTCAAGAGAGAAGTGAGAAATACAAAGTTTTAAAATTACTTACATGGGTCTCACAAAATCTCACAAAACAACAAAAAAAAATCACTGCAAATAAGGAAATGCTCTTCATAGCATATATACCTTTGATGTAAGAATTTGTGTACATGAGTTATCAGCAAACAGCAGCTGGCTCCTAGCAGCACACTCAAGGGGAATGTGTAGGTGAAAGAAAGGAAAGGGAGAGGGCCTATCATTTCTCTATGAAGGACAGAGTTTCTCTGTATTGTTTTTTTTCCTAAGATAGATACCTTCTGTAAAGTTTACCTGCTGTTGTCCAATTATTATTTTTTCTTTTTTACAAGTGTGACAAAAAAGTGCTCTAATCTGAATGACTTATATCAAGCTCACTTCTTTCCCTCTTCCAAGAATACTCACACCAATATAGAAATGGCATTTGGTTAATTACTACAATTGGCTAGGAAAAAAAAAAGTACTTCAGACTGAAAAAATAACGTTTGAATTTCTAGTCGCTTTTCCAAAAAGACTAGAGTCAAATTGCAGTTATCTCGTCTAGGGCTAAACAGCGTTACTTTTTCCAGTACAGAGCTTTCCTTCTTGGAGTTTGACCAAAAAAAATTGTAGATAAGAAGCCACACCTAAACTGGTGTTGAAGCTATTTTGAATATAGTGTTCCTTGACTGGGAGGCAAAGGTGATTTCTTGTAGAGACACATGCTTCTGGTAAAGGCAAATTATAAAACCATACTACAGACTATGAATGCTGTCAGCTAGCTGGCAGTAAGCACGTGCCCTCATGCCAGAGCTTAGAACTTCCAAAATACACACTTGATCCAGGACTCCTCATCATCCATATCACGGAAAAACTGATGCAAACGGTGGGACTCGTTCAGCTTTGCACGGCGGGCAGCTGCCATACTCTTGATCCTCTGAAAGCGTCCATTAATAGTCTCACGTTTATCCTTTACTTGGGATGTATCAAAAGCACTACTGGTCATCAAACTGTCAGCCTGACTGTTCAGGTCCTTCAGACGATCCTGGAAACGTGGATGAAAAGGTGTGTGAATAACATCGTCTCATTATGATTTCTAAACTGACAAACACAGAAATCTGACTGCTGTGCAGAGCCACAGTTTTTATTAACAAAACATGTTTCAACAAATATATGACTGCAACATGTATTGAAGTGGTATCTGCAGAATTTGCTGATTACTAAGAGAGAAAGCAATACCTCATGAGCAGATATATCAGCTTCCAGTAATTGGTGCTTCTTCAGAAGGTTGTTAACTGATGCCAAGTCCTTCCCATAGTCTTCAGATGCCAACAAAGCCTCCACCTGGGGTGGGGGAAGGAAAAAGGGATGACGAATGAGTTGTGTGTTGTATTTTCACAAAACCCTTGAAACTATAATGCCTTTAAAATGATGCAAATTAATTATCTCCTTAACTTTCTACAGCGTGGATAAACCTTTACCTCATCACCTGCTTAATTCTTAAGAGATTCTATGCAAATACGCTTCCTCTCACTTTATTGTTTATAAATATAAAAAACATCCACAAGGTTTTTAGTCTTTCCAGAATCTTGTAATAAAGATTTTTGCAAAATAAATCTAAACTTGCTCAAAGTTGTATGGTGCTCTAGAAAATCTAAAATCAGTAAAGGGATTAAAAAATTAGAAAAACAAGTTTTGCAAGTAAATAATCCCAATCTCGATCAGTTACCTCTGAAAGCCAGAAATCAAAGTCCTTGATTCCAGTATTGAAATTCTGCTGTTTATTAGCTTCTTTTAGTTTCTGACTCTTCTCTGCTGACTTCTGTACCAGGAACTGCCATTGGTCAGCCAGGGCAGCTAGCCGTGCCTGTTATAAAATGGAGAAGACAAATGCTACAAATGAAAAACATAAGTTCTGATAAATGCAACACCAGAACAAGGTACAAGTTTGGCTACTGATTCCACATATGCAAACTATACAGTAACTATTTCATGCTGCCTAGCTATAATTCAGTTCAACATTCACATTCTGATCACAGGATCAGGAAACTTCTCTCACTCTTAAGAACAAAGCAAAATTATTACCCTGATTTCTACTGCATAGTTGAAATAGAAAAACTTCTATAAAACACAATTTTTTTTTAAGGGGGTATTTCCCTCCCCCACTTATCTAAACATTTCAAAACTAAAACTATGCAAATCTTCTAAGACTTGTTTTATGTACCTTCACAGCATCCTCACTGCCAGCACATGCTCCTCTTTCAATCAGAGAGTTCCCCATATCAATGACTCCGCGGATCCGATCTGCATTGGCATGGAGCTCAGCTTCAAAGGCTTGGTGTTTCTGGTGTTTGCTCTGAACATGACAAAAACAACACTATTAGAAACTGGACAAAGGGCTCCTAAATTGTTCTCATGGGCCGAGAGGAGAGCACAAGAGTTGTCTATGTAGAGAGGTTTGCGTATAGTCTGATCTAAAGAAGTTCTCTCTCTCAGTAAGAATACTTACTGCTTACTCAGATAGTAACTCTCATTAACCTGGGCTTTGACCTAGCAAAACTGCCAGTGAGTTGATATATACAACTCAGGCAATGTCTTCAGCATTTTAGAGATGCCCATGTAACATTCCTTGCATTAACCTTAGCTGTTACTCAAGTAAAGCTTTCTCAGGTATAATGCTATCACCTCTGAAAAGCAGCAATTATACATACTCTAACTTCTTAAAAACTCTATTAAAATAACTTTGAACAGTTTATTAAAAAAAAAATCTCTGAGTTGAGAACACCATGAGAACAACAGGAGCCTAGGTGTGGGAGGAAGTATGCAGATCTCTCTCATATATACATAATCTATCCACCCACCAGGAAGATAAGAATAGCACAAAAATGACAAGACAATTTACAAGTATTAACTGGAAATGCTAGTAACATTGGACATGGGTATACAATGCCCTGAGAGAATGGAATGAAAGGAAATGTTAGATTAGAAATAAAAGATGGAAAATACTATAGCGCTGGCATGAGAAATTCTGCATGAACTGCTTTATTTCGGAAACTGTTAGCCCTGAATGCCGAGTTTATAAAAACATATCCTTCAAAGCAATATTTACGAACATACAAAATTCGATTTAAAAGCTGCCAATTGCTTATCTCCATATAATTACAATGACAACAAATCCAAGACAAGCATTTCTGATTTAATATAAAATTCTTATTTTTTCAACTAAGAAAAAAAATAAATAAAAATCTAATGTACTACAGCCTAAAGCAACAAACACAATGATTCTCCCCTTCCTTACTCTAGTTACCTTTCCCCCTCTTTGTTGTCTTCTCCTTTCATATAACCTCATTTTACTACACTCTTTGGATTCTAACAAGTCCTGTCAGCTTTCTATGTGGTACATGTCTTTTTCCAGAGTGTTCCTTCTACATTATTCTCTTCTACTACTCTTGCAACTACTGCAGCTACTGCTGCAAGAGGTAAGCCATTTAGGTCTATCAGTTTTATCGATTTCTCCATCTTCAGCACTTGACTCTAAAAGCTCAAGCTAACAGAGTTGACATCACATGTTGTGGGTTATATCATCACCACTCTAGATCCAGAAAGGAGGATGACGTGCCTAGTAGCTAAATTTCTGAAAAAGGAGGATAGAAACCCATTTTTCTATGAGCTAACTTCTTAAAAAAACAAAAACAAACAAAACCAACCCTATATTACTTATGCACCACAAATTAAACAGATCATGCAGAACACCTGCAAAACAAGTACATAAATAAATGATGCTGAGTAGGCATTAACAGAAAAGCCACATCTGTAACATGAAGATCAATAGCTGTATCTGAATGAAGGTCAATAACTAATAGAAAACAAAGAGATTGCATGAACTGATGGATGGAGCAACAAACTGCAACCAGACCTTGTGCTCACACATAAGCTATACAAAGAAAACAAATTCACATACCAGGGCTAGTCCAAACTACTTACCAGCAGTTTGGAAAGCTATAAAACAGATTGAGAGAAGAAGTAGTTCAGTGCATTCATACTACTTCATAAGCCAGTATTTAAACACAGGAAGTAATTCTAATTAATTATTCCTTAATACTGAAAAATTAGAAAGACTTCATATTTCAGAATATAAGATGGAGATGAGACCCAGGAACTTAGTTTCGTTATTTTATTATCTAGATACTAGGAGAAAAAGAGAATAGCTACTCAGGGGTATCTTCAGGAAGCTTGCTGCTGCAGATACCACATATCTTATTAATTATATGCATCAATAATTACCAAGCAAGTTCTATTTTGGGCCTCCTTTCATGCATGACACAAATTCCATTTTCTCCTTGTTAAAGGAAGACCATGTCCAACATGGTGTATTATTCTCTCTTACTGAACAAGAATTCCTCTGAACATGTTCTTTCAAAACAGAGTATGCTTTGTGAAGGTAAATATTTCACTTTGATTTCTAAGCTGAGAAATATATTCACCTGGATATTTGTGGGATCCTTATACGACTCATCACTTGCAGTTTGCAGCTTTTCACTGATCCAAGCTTCTATTTCATCGACATCACGACTGAACTGCTGGAGAGTCTGAGATTCTCCTAGCTTAGATCTCTTCTCAATCATTTGAGCTTTCAGACGAAGCCACCTGTATGCAATTAAATATATGTGTAGGAAGAAAAACTAGGACTGCAGGAGGCATCACATTTTACAGTTGCAAAATGTTGCCAGACAGCATTCTCTTTCACAGTCAGTATCCGCATCTCATCTCACAAGGCTTTCAGTGTACTGACCTGTCCAGAACCTCATTACGCCTGTTAGCAATGACTCCTTTCGCATAATGATCAGCAGAGATCAACTGGTCAGCAAAAGACTGCAAGACAGCAATTTTCTCTTCCTATTCAAAAGAGAAGCCATAAATTAGGAGAACTATGGTACTTCAAACTAAGTCAAGTGATGAGCGTGCTCTGGAATGGAACAAGACTGTCCTTTTGTTTTGTTTTTCTTCTTTTTTCTCTTCTATAAAGGAAGACTATCTTCTACAGGACTGAAAGTTCAACTTCAGAACTCTCATCCATGGCACTTAGGAAAAAAGTAACTTTTGGACTTTAAACTACAGCAGTATGATCTCAGTAAAAGTAGGCAGTTTTCTTCTACAAGAAACTGAAAATATACCTTTTTCTGTTGTAAAAATAAATAAATTTCAAGTCAGTAAGAGATTTACACAAGTACTTGCCACTATTCCCACATCAAGTTTGTAGGCTGTTAAATACATCCCTATCTCCATTAGCAACTTCTAAACTGTTGGTGCAGATGCCAAACGGCTGAATATTTAGAACCAAACTTTAGAATCCATACACTGTAGTAATTTCTTTCGTTAATAACCTGCATAAGAAAAACCAATGTATTTTCCCCTCACTTCAGCTACCCTCCTCACCTGGACATTGATTGCCTTATCAAAATCTTCATGTTTCTTGATGAGTGCCTCCACACTGTCTAAGGAGTCTCCTTTATCTTCTGTATTTAGGAAAGCCTCTCGGGCAGCCATCCAGTTTTCAGCTTGTTCACAGTCCCGATGAAACAGCTGGGGAGAAAAAATTCCAAAGCATGAGAAAGACGACAGACCATGAGCACCACTCATCACCATGAATTAATAAACTCTTACAAAAGAAGGAATTATTTTTCTTTTTAAAATTGCAGCAGAGTACCTGTAGTTCTAGACACTGGTCTAGCATCATTCTGCGCTGGACCCAGGCCTTCTCTAGGTCTGTCCGTTCTTGATCTAGAATATCCAGTTTCTCCTTGATCTCTGGACTAGCATAGTGTCCACGTGCCAGAAGTTGTTGTCCAAACTGTTCAAATGCCTGGAAAGTGCCAGCTCTTGCATCTATTTCAGTGCGGTGTTCCTGCAAGGTACAGAAACGTGTAAATAAATAGAGGACAGAGCTGTAATTGATCTATTTTTGGAATTGTAAGTGGAGAGTATCAGAAAAACAAACATCTGTTGATGTTTATGATACACACTTACGATCTTTCACATACCTGGTGCCTTTCCAATAAAGCTTCAGCTCCAGTCACATCCTTTGCAAGTTCATCTGAGGAGACCAGTCCCCGGATTCCATTGATCCAAGACATAAGGTCCCTGTGAACACAGATTAATAGACAATTTTTCCCTTCCTCCACTGAAATAAGCCAAAACAGGAAAAACAGTCTTTTTTCAAACCCTCCCCAGAAATATTCCTGTGGAACACCGAGCCATATATACTTCAGCAGTAATACAACAGACAGACAAACTGGGGAGGAGGGAGATAGACTCTGCACCTGAAATCACTGAGGAAACGCTGCAGGTCATGAGAATCTCCAAGCTTCTCTTTGCGCTGGTCAGCACGTTTTCCCAGACTATTCCAAGCCTGATTCAACTCGGTACATTTTTCTTGGAGATCTTCAGCAGATTCTGGATGTGACTGGATCAGACGCTGGGCAGTTTCACCAAGAGAGTTCACCTAGAATCAAAGAAAAGAAAATAAACACAGTGAAAACAAAAATAATCTTTTATATAGTTCAATCATCTCTACTAGACAAAAAGAAAGCTTTTGGCTTTGTCACCCCCTGTCAACCTCACCTTGTCTCCAAGAGCTGCCAAGTCTCTCTCAAAGCCTTCATGTTTGCGCTGCAGAGCCTGCACACTGGCCAAGTCATGTCCATAATTGTCTGTATTTAATGCTTGATTCTTCTCCTCTATCCATTCTTTTGTTTCATCAGCATCTCTGATTTGAGTGAAGGGAAGGCAAAAAGAGAATTAAAATGGAGGCCATACTAGGATCTCTGTTATCTACCAGCTTGTTGATTTCTAGAGAAGCTCAAGTAGTTGATGGTTCTAATAAACTGCAAGATGACACAAGTGAACTTTGGCAAAATAGGACACCAGTCGAGATCTCCCAAATCCTCAGTAGTTCCATGCTTCCATGTTAACAAGCTTTTCTTTTTCTAGGAAGTATATTAAAAAATCTTGTTTTACTGGTGGTCCAACTTCCACTGAACAAATTGGGGGTTGAAACATGACTTATTTGGAATAAGTCCCACTATGTTTTAGAACTCCTATAAATAAAGTATTTTACTGAATTAAGACCAAATGTAATACAAACACCCCACCTGTGGAACCTCTGGACTTCATGAGCACTGCCCAACAGCTGGCTTCGCTCCTCTGCTAACTGCTGCAGGGACCTCCAACGTTCATTCAGTTCCTGGGGAAAAAAAACCAAAACCTCCACACTGATACTGCAGAATCACAGTTTTATAGCATTTCTGCTTAAAGAAACTCTTGTGTTGGGCTCACTGAAGTTTTATGATGTCAAACAGAAAACTTTAGTATCCAGTAACATTTTGTTCACTATGCTTATAACCCCCTTTTTCATTCAGCTGACATTTGTGAACATGCCAAATATCCTTTCTTCATGTCCATCTTGACAGCTTTTTTTCAGGGGTCTACTGAGAATACAGATAACAATGCTGGAAGGTTTCCTAAAATGGATACACTTGTATTATTTAGAGTATATAAGCAAATTTCACCAAACAGTCAGTAATAAATGAAAAGTCAAGACTGGACTTTCAGTGCAGGTGAAGATTACTGTATTCTGCTTAATTCCGGAAGAACGCACAAATTCAAGTAGCCTAGTTCAAAAAACAATCATTTTAAGGGTTTCTCCTGACATGGAAAAACAAATAATTGCATGTATATAACAACATACTGATGTAACCTGGGAAGCAAATGCTGTATGTTAATAATTCTATCAACAAGTTCATTCAAAAAGGCTTATAAAGGGTAATGAAAGACAAAGACTATGGAAAGGAAGGTGAAAAAGTTCCCAGCTTTTAAATAAGCTCATAAAAAGTTGTATTATTACCTTGATTGAGTTAAATGTTGCCACTGTGTGTACCATCATACGTGCGGACTGTATGAAAAGGCAGAAATAAAAAAAAGTAGCATTAAAGTTGACTTTAACCAATCAGAGACAAAATCAGATTGAAAGAAAACTCCTTAAAAATCCATAATGATTTCACTTAGGTCAAAACCACAGACTTTGTAAAATACAACTTTACAAAATGCACGAAGAAAGAAACACCCTAGACTTTAAAGGTTTCGATGAAAACTGGTAAATTCTTTAACTTTTTATATAATTCTTTAGAACAGCGTTTTGAATACACTGTTGTTTATGAAACACAAATAAGAAAATCAAAGCAAGTAAATTACAAAAGCAACTAAGAATAATAAGTTGCAATACCTAAGGTATGATAGATCAGGGTAAGAACAATTGGATATTTACATGTGAATGCTATCTTGTTTATGTAAATTGAAAAATACAACTGTCTTAATATGGACAGAGAAAATTTAATGCAACATTAAAGAAGTGAATAAAAACCAAACAAATAAAAACAATCCCTCAGTCACAGGGACAGAAAACAATAATTGCCTGAATGATTTAACTTTTGTCTGAATCAGCTTAGCAGTTAATTCAAATATTTCCAGAACGCAGGATGACGATCAAAAATTGGTGAAAGCTAATTAGAAAAATTATGACCAATTCCCTCCAACATGCAATCTTCTTTTCTAACAATGATAAATGACTTGCAAAAGAGCATGATGTTGGATAATGTCAAAAATATCCAAAATATTTTCGTGCATTAGCAGGTAACTGCTATTCCATTGTAAGCCACTACTGAATGGAGAAAGGCTTCTTCTACCATTGTAGAAAAATAGCTAGGAACGAATAGTAGAAGACAAAGATACTGCTATACACACAGCATATTCCTTGTAAAGCAATATTGACATAAATGGCTTTGACTTTCAGGAATGAAAACATTTCCTTCTGCTCACTACATTAAAAACACAAACAAACCACATGCTAAGTGAATGGGGAAGATTTTGCATTTAGTGGCCATGTAATACCTAAAAGCTTTGGTATAAAAACTGGGATCAGTCTTACAATACAAGCTCAAATCAAAAGGGAGCTTCCCAGCAGAGGTAAAAAAAAAAAAAAAAAAAAAAGGATTGCCAGCAAATTCTCTGTTGGGAGCAATTCTGTTGGGAATCCACTATTTCAGTCATTCTTATAATCGTGCGTGAAAATGGAGAATTGACTGTTATTTTTAAAATGAAGAGCAGTATGTATATATGGCATCTTTCTACATTGATAGAGAATTTGTATGCAAGTATATGAATTGAATTCCTGCTTAATGCTCTGCAAGTTTTTGTAACATGCTTGCTGAAGTAAACAAAACGAAATGGAAATTCACTATCCCTAAATCAATACCAACTCAAAACATTTGTTGAGGCTAGGATATCACTAAAATCACTTTGGCAAGTCTTAAAGAAAAAAAGAGAAAAAGAAAGAAGGGCATATGAGAAGGTGCACGGTCTATAAAAAAAAAAAAAAAAAAGATGATGTACTGTAGTTTTTGTTTTACTTTCCTATTGTATGTTAAGCAATGACACCTACCTTCCAAGGAGAGGCTGTCTTAGAATCAGTTTCATCCTGTTGGAAAATGTGAAGAAACAGCTTTAAATAGGAAGCAAAATCTGATACTATGAGAATATATTTAAAAACTCAGGCATCTCCATGTTCAGTCCTTAACAGCACGAATCAATTTTTACAGCTAGTATTGTGTCATTTTGGGTTATTCTGCTCTGCATTGATTTGTGGAATAAAACAGTAAATAAACAGATGAAAGATGAGAACCTTTTTACATCTGTTCAAAATCATTATTGAGTCCCTTCATGGAAATGGATTACAGTCACAGCTGAACTTCTACTTGTACATCCCAAACTGTTAAAATTGCCACACAGAAATTAACACTTACCCTGGGCATCATACCATAGAGTTCCTGCAAAGGAAAAAAGACAGAGAGTCTTGTTATTTTCTAACAAATAGCTTGATATCTTCTAACAGAAAGAAAGTTTTGACTGTTTCTAAGAAAGGGAAGATAGCAGGAGATAGGCTTGGAAGTAGCTTCTTCTACAAAATGGTTACCTACATGTCATGAAGCCAAATAGTGCTCTTACACCCTAAATGTGCAGCAGAAATGGGAGTTTGACTACTCAATATTATCTACTGTAACACATCATTTTAGAGCTCAGAAGATAAACAAGCTGCTTCAATACTCTGTTGGTAATGGATAGAATTACTTACAGAAATAGGAAACTATGTAAAAAAGAAAGGAAGTCTTTTGCTTCTCAAGAGCACTAGTCTAAGTCAGAAAAAAAGCGGACCTGTTGCTCCACTGCTTGCACTTCCTCTGCCATCAGCCCTTCTGACTCCAGGTCATTCGCAACCTTGTTTATGTCCTTCAGACGCGACTCATTAGCTTTCAAATCCTGCACAGAACAGTAAAATTCAGAGCATTAACATTCACACAAACAAAACATGTGGATCAAGTTGGCACACCAGGGGTGCCAAGAAGTACATAGTTCGTAAACAGCAGGAATTTAGCACACTTGACCTTTACAGTTACCAGCGAATACAGAATGCATGCGTCTATGCCAAGAAATCCCAGCTGTCAGCGCCAAGTGTCAATGGATTAAAGAAATGCACTATCAGAGTTTTCCTCCCACAAAGCTAATTCACAATCAGCAATGGAACACCCTTTTAATGCCATATGCCTGACAGTTTACTAACATGAAGATCAAAAGCTATCATTCATACTACTGGATAAATAAGCTAAAAAGCCCATTTTAAAAGTACTTTTACTAAGACACTTAAACTTCCAGTCAAACGGACTGACAGAAACCTTTCTATAAAGCAGAAAGGGAACCCAGCTAAAAAAGAAACAATGAAGAACTTGCATTTAAATTTTAATAGAGGACACATTTTAAGCTTTATTTATCATTTAAATCTTTTTTTTTTTTT